>JAVJIX010000034.1:1405000-1832500 GCA_036785185.1 Paratrypauchen microcephalus
TACTATGTCTTGTGTTTCAGCAAAATATTTACCTGCAGTCCCTGTACAGGTTGATATCACAAACCGAATGGAAATGTACAGCTCTGGAAAAAAATAAGAGACCACTGCATTTTTTTCTGAAATCAGCATCTCTACATGTATTACAGCCATTCCATTCCAGCGTCTGTTGAATTCCAACACAAACACAAAGCTGAGCTACTTCAGTTCTTGCACCAGGAGTGGAATAAAGTCACCCAAGAACAATGTGAAAGACTTGTGGAGAGCATGCCAAGACGCATGAAAGCTGTGATTAAAAATAAGGGTTATTGCACCAAATATTGATTTGTGAACTCTTCTTAAGTGTAAACATTAGTATTATGTTGTTTTAAAATGAATTTGATCTTGTTTCTTTGCATTGTTTGAGGTCTGAAAACATCTATCTTTTTTTGTTATTTTGACCATTTTTCATTTTCTGCAAATAAATGCTCTAAACGATAATATTTTTATTTGGAATTTGGGGGAAATGTTGTCAGTAGTTTATAGACTCAAACAAAAATGTTCCTTTTGCCCAAACACATACTTATAAGTAGTAAAACCAGAAAAAGTGATCATTTTGCAGTGGTCTCTTATTTTTTTTCCAGAGCTGTAGCCTATATGATGAGTATAGTTCATGTATTGGTGCATGCTCTGTGAATCTGAGAAATCTGAGTATGGCATATATTAATGGCAGAAATCCCAAATGTTGGCATTGCTATGGTACATAATGAGCTGTATGCAAAAGCTAATTTCAACATTAGTCCATAATCACATTATAATCCATGCAACAGAAGGAGACGTTTCTATAATGTCACAATCATGGAATTATTGCTGTTCTTGCATATTCCGCTGCCTCCATGACTGAAGAGCGCAATTAATACAATATTAGTCCTATATTACGTAAAACTGACTTTAAGCCATTTTAGAATGTTGTTACCGCATCAAAAATATACCTGGAGTTGTGTTTTGTTTTATTCGGACATATTTGAGTAATCCTAATTATTAGTCTGTCTACATCTCCAAAGCTCAAAATGCTCTGTTCCACCTTGTGATGTCAAGAAGTGGTAGTTTTCAAGATAACAGCTACCTTTAGTTCAGTAGAGATCGGCTATTCCAGGGTTAAAATCATCCAAATTATTCTAGGGAGGGTGTATAATGGTTAAAAACACAGTGGAGCACTTCCTGTACTACCACTTGACATCACAAGGTGGACAAGTATGAGAGTAGAGCTCAGTCTAAATAATGGGGTATTTCTGTTAAACATGCCTGAGTGAGAAAAAAAAGACAACGCCAGGTATGTTTGATGAGGAAACATTAAAATAAAGATGGGGAAAATATCGTAATATACAGTAGGCCCTTTAAATGCAGGCCGTTCGGTATTCCAAATGAGTCACAGATGTGAAATTTTGCTTCAAATGTTAAGTAACCCCAAAATAACCTACAGATCTATTTGATCCTTTGTCCTACAAGTTCACGATCAAATGGTTGCCTATAGAACAAAGGAATTTGGCATCCACATCATATACAGCCTATGCAATGAAATGTAAATGATGCACAGATGAAATATGCTCAAGCAGCAACCCTCTTTAATCTATCCTTCACAGATAAGCGATTTTTCCTCTCTCTCCTCTCTTTCCCTCCTTTCACAAAATAAAACAGCGTCATGCGGGGTCAATTTATTCCGCGCAAATAGCGGATATCGCTGAGAGGGAGAGAGAGAAAGAAAGAAAGAGAGGAGAGACGAGCCAGGCGAGCAGCGACGCACGGCTGACAGAGCGGGCAGCACGAAGCACTGGCCGACCGCTAATTACCATATTTACGCGCAACTTGAAGCCAGCGAGCCGGAGCAGTTTCGCACCTTTTCCCTGTCTCCGGTTCTGCGTGCGCGCCTTCGCCTTTGCCTCCTCGCACCTATTTTGGTGAGTAGCGGTAGCCAATGCCGCAGCGGGGAGAAAAGCGGGCGGAGGGACACTTTTGAGAGACATAGAGACAGAAATCCGTGCTCTTCTTTGACCGACTGTGGACGGTGGACTGGTACGTAGCGGAATACAACAAGGGGACATTGTGCACACACCTGCATCTGACTGGGCGAACGCGTTGGAGAGCCAGTGTGGATTCGACTCAAAGGTAGGCTGATTGATGCGCACGGACTGCCAATATGCTTTTCATCATTTGCCACAAAGGGGATGACAATTTTTCCTCATATTACGCACGTACGTTTTATACGCCAGCTCACCAATTTGCCAGTAAAACCAAGCAAGTATCTTCTCGCTGTTGGAAAAACCACTTGATAGAGGATGCAGGTTTTCACTCAATAGCTTAATGATAATCAGACAGGATTTCCAGGCCCGGCAACACAGAGTAGACACATATGAGACAAAGAACACTGCACTCTGGACTGTATTAAACCTACAAGGGACTATATCGATAATCCACTGCGCCTTTTATGAGTATTTATCAGCGCCAAAATGGTTTAGCTGCGCACGGAGCAATGTGTGAGGTTGGAAAACGACAAGCCCTCTCTAAAATGCTGTTGAAAACTCCCAAATGGTGGCTCTTCTGCATAAACTTTTGAGCATCCTACAGTATAACATCCCCCGCATCTTCTATAATTTTTTTCTTGAACTAACCCCACCAAACAATGTAATTTCCTGCGTATATTAACTCTGCAGTAGCTCCACCTTACATGACTATTATATTAAAATAACATTGACAGAACTTGCTCAAATCCATACAACGTGTCTGTATAATATCAACTGTGACATGCTTTGTGTAAAATATATGATTATGGCTTCTGTATGCAGCTTGCTGATCTCTCATTGATCTAGCCTGTGGAAAAAAGAATGACTTTATGCAGCCCGTAATTATTATTCAATGTTTTCTGGACTAGCTTGTCAACGTGGCACACATCCTAATGTACACTGCCAAGTCTGTAGTAGGTGGTATTCAAATCACTATTTCTAGTCATAGATTTTTCAAGAATTCAAAGACCTTATGCATGTTTTCCAACGCTTACAGGCCAATGAATCCAGCAACATGGGCGCTTCCATCTTCATTCCCATTAAAAGCACTCAATATCTAATCAGGTGAGATGTCAGGGTGGAGCTAGACTTATTGGGATGACCTCGAAACCGCAGAAGGCTTTATAGATAGATGACTGCTGCAATAGCCTGTGCAACCTGGCAAACAGCAATAGACAAGCAGATGGTCCCTCCCAATGTACTCTTCTTGGGAACTTGGATTCTTGGATGGGCAACCCCTTGAGATATTGGCATGGAGAGGTTGGCATTATATAGTGAACTTGGCTTTTGCTTTGAGTTATAAAAAAAAATCACACAAATCATATAAGAACAATTTTCGGTTGATCATCGTTGTTGTGTTCCCCAGTGGCAACAGTTGTAGAGTGGCTGAATTAATTTGTGACTGTTGGAGATGATATGCAGTAAATTGAAATTCGTGATTGCATAACTGACCGGAGAACAATGAATCCTCTCTCTTTTTCATAATAGATGCCCAGTTATTTAGCATGAATATTGAAGAGATACACAAGAACTCTGTGTCTGTGTTGGCCAATCAAATTAGAGCTTATTATATTGGGCTGTGAATTGTACAATGATGCTGCCGGAGTCTCAAAGTGAATTGAAAATTGATTATATTTTACACAATGCACACACAGTGCTGTCAGAATATGGCTTTGGTTTGGAATATGTTGCGTGTTTTGGTTATAATACAAGTAGACCTGTCGCCATAGTGACCATATCGACTTCAATATGTGAAAGCTGAAACAATACTTTTAGGGGCTTAATATTTATTTTATGCACAATTTCTTTGCATTTGGAAGGATATTTTGTAATTTTTTTTGTAGAGGGTTGAATAAAACTTGGATCATTATAAATACAAACTAATACTTAGTGTTATTCTGTTGTTTATCTATTGCACCTCATGCTCTTTTAACAATATTGTACATTTACAATAGTCTTTAAGGGGTAATCATTTAGTTTCAATATTACTGTTTATCATCATTATTTTATTCCGCAATATATTGTACTTCAAAATTGGTGCAAGTGCAATTTTAGTAGTTTTAAATAAGGAGTAAAACATCTGATTTTAGGAACTTTCTATTTTTGCATCTGGAGTACTAGAAAGGCATTCTGAATTTTTGTATGCTTAGGTGAGACATATATTGAAAAATGGATAATATCACAATTGTTGCAGTGGCAATATGCAAAATTACAATATCAAGTATATTGTCTATTAAAAAACAATTCAGAGTTACCTAACAATGTCTAGTATACTCTCCCAAATGAGGATATTTTCTACTAGTTTATAAAGTTATTTAAAAATATTTCTGTTCTTTTGTTCTTCTGTCCATTAACATTTGTAGATTGAACCTCAACCAAACCAAAAACACATTTTAACACATTCCTGATGCATTATTGAAATATTTTATGAATATCAAGATGCAAAAAAATAAAATAATAATAATACAAATACAAATTCAGACATATTCATTTCGTCAACACCACCCAGCCCTACTTATAATTTACAATTCTCAAGCTGTAACACATGAAGATGGATTGAGACAAGGCAGTGACATAACTCATGTGATGAATATTTAAAGTAAAGCACAATATCCCTCTCCCTGATGTTCCCTTATGTCACCCGGAGAGTTTTTCATGTGGAAACCAGAAGACCACATCCTTCTTCCAACGGTAATGCTGCAGCTTTTATTTCCCCAGCTACAAGACACTCCAAGAATCCATTTCTACTGGTTTGTTTGTTTCAGTCGAACATCAAAGTACATATTCATTATAACCACTGTGAGCTGGAAGAATGACTGAGGGAAACTAGATGATACTTCTACTACTACTACTACTACCAGGCCTGTCATGATAATTACAATATCATCTTATCATTTATTAATATATGCTACCTGGAACAATATACTTTGAGGCTCAGTATTTATTGTGTGTACATTTGTAAAAGTGGGAATTTGGGGTATTTTTGTTGTAATACTATAATATTTGAGCTGCAGAGGGTTGAATAAATAACTGCTATGGCTAAGTATCGGTTCATTCTGCTATTTACTTGTTCCAGCTCAGGGCTTTAAATGCTACTGTATTTAAAATAGGTTTACTGCGATTATCTTGTATTATGTATGATATTTTATTTGTGACATAAAGTAGTTTCAATATTATTGTTTATCAGTATTAGTATATCTCTGTAGCTATATATCATGCTTCAAAATTTGTTATCATCAGGCCTAATTTCTGCAACTACTGTATTAGTATTATTAGTAATGTAAATACCCAGTCTTGCTTGGTTAAAATATGATAGAGCTGCAACAATTTGTCAGAATAATTGATTAGTAATCGCTAACTGTTTTAATAATTAAAGGTGCACTGTGTAATATTTCAAATGGAGGGTTTGCTACCTGCTTGTCGCCATGGAAATGTTATTGCTTTGTCTAGAATGTTCCGGAGTATACAGTAGATTAAACCTAACTATCAAGGGAAACAGTTACAGCATTACGCTATATTACAGTTCAGAGTCTCCCCTATACACGGAAGGAATTATTGTATTTTTGAGTAATAGAAATACCTGTAATTAATACATGCTTGATATGTTTAATGTCATACCATGGAAAAATTACCAGCATTTTGGTTAGCTGTTACTTAAATTAAGGTGTTTGGTGTCTGCTTTTCCATTTAAAATTATTTGATAAATTCAAAATGATGTGCAGGGCAGATTTTTTCTCACTACTGCGCAAATAATTTCAGACTACTTGTGGTGGCTTCTAAATTGACACTGTCACTAATCACTTCATTGCATTATAGCATTTCAAATCTGTGCAGTACTGTGTGATTGATGCCTTTGCTAAGCAGTAGTGTAATAGGCTGGGTAATGTATAGCCAGCCATTCATTACTCCATTTTGCCTTGGGGTTTACTCTCAATAATGGCTAGCCGCTGTAAAGTGTGGCTTACTTGGCAACCTGTAGCAGATGAGAGAGAGTGGCCATGTTGCTGCCAGTGAGAAGTCTGTCCCAAATCATTAGTATTTGTTTCAATTGGCTGTGAAGGAGAGGTAGCATTACTTATTGCCTCTGTCCATAGATAGCATTGACAATCTGCTCACTCTGCTACTGCAAAATCACACGGCTGCTTGATAAAACTAGGCCTGCAAGATAAACTGGAATATAATCGAAATAACTGCATGAATGGTTGCAGCAAAGGGATAATGCTGCAGTTATGAGTAAAATGTCTCTATAAACCTCAAGCTATTCTATTGTGTTGTGTATTAGGGCTGTGTAATTAATCTAATCATAATTGTGATTACTTATTGATTACAAAAACTGTGTAATCAAGTAATTGACATGAGTTACATGAACTATTAAGTGTAGAGAAGAGAGTCACACATTTTCTCTTTAAGTAAATAACAGTTTTAATTAACTTATGTTTTATATTATTATATTTATTATTGTGTATCCTGCTACTATGTACTTTAGACCTAAAACATTATATGAAATACACGGAATTCTATCCTTATTTTAAAGGTGCACTGTGTAACATTTCTAGTGGTGGGTCCAACAGCAGCTTATCTCCATGGAAATGTTATTGCTTTGTCTAGAATTTTCCACAGTATAGATTAAACCTATTTATTATGAGAGAGACATGCAGATTACAGCACTACACTACATTACAATTCAGATCTGTGGAGTGTCACCCCTACTCACAGGATGAATTATTGTACTTTTGAACATTGGAAATGAATACGTATGAATACATACTAGATTTATATGTTTAACGTCCGTATTCTGGAACATTCCAGGGAAAGCAACAACATCAGTGCACCTCTAAAAAGCATCATTTGTAAATTTTACAATCACATTATTTCAGAAAAATAAATACTACTAATATAAACGGTACTTAGAGAAACTGTCAGTTGTGAGTAGGTAATGCTGTAGGTAATGTTATTGTCAAAGCCTGTCATTTACACGTCACAACTAAGAGCATTTTAGTGTACGTATTGTAGCATGAAGAATGTATTGAACTGAACTGGTACAGCATGGTTTGATCTGCCTTCTCTTTATTTTCCACAAGGACCCACAGTTACAGAAGAAGATGAAATGATGCAGTCAGGCTTTCTGCTCATTTAACTCTGGCTTTATCCTTTGCTTGCACTGGGAATATGTGAACTTCCTGGCTGTAAAATGTAACAGCGTGGCCCATTATATTCATGATAGCACATAGTTACAGCAATGACACATTTCCCTCTATTCCATTGCAGCATTAAAGCTCAAAAATGGATGGTTGGGTGAGACTGTGGTGGGCAGGAGGTGGGGACATGTCAAAGGAGTCTGGGGGAGGATTTAAGACGAAAAGTTTAATCAGTGCACAGATATGAGGCTAGTGCGATACTGTCACAAAGGACACTTTTCTTATCAGGAACACTCATTGTTAATTGCAAGGTAAGTCATTCTCCAGGCCCTACTGTGTTATTTTCAATATGACTGTCGCGAAACAATGCCGATTAAGGGAAGGGATGGATTGGTGGGCCACACTGTGAAATAGCCATATGGAAAGACTGGATTTATGCTAGTTTTTATAAGGCTAATTTTGAGACACCACCTAAGTATAGTGGTACCTCACCTTACGAAAGACCCTACATACGAAAAATCCAAGTTACGAAAGGCCTTCCCGTTAAATTTTGGAAAAATTCAAGTTACAAAACGCGAAATCTCAAAAATTCGAATAATGCGCGCTCAGATGCACGCCCCACTGTTATCCCCGCTCAAAGAGCACCTTTCTCGGCCTCTTAGCTCACAGTGTCAGACCCCTGGCTCTGGAAGTCGGATAGAACCAGAGCCAGCCCCGGGGAAAACCCCGCGGTCGTGCCCGCTCAAAGAGAACCTTTCTCGGCCTCTTAGCTCTAGTGCCGAACACGCAAGATTTTCAACAAAATGTGTTAAATAGTGAAGCGTGGGGGGAGACACGACTCCGGAAGCAGCGCGGAGACATGAATGCACCGCGCGGCGAGGAGCACGCACCGCGCGGCGAGGAGCACGCACCGCGCGGCGAGGAGCACGCACCGCGCGGCGAGGAGCACACACCGCGCGGCGAGGAGCACACACCGCGTGAGGAGCACGCACCGGCTGGTTTGTGGCTCGGGCCACAAACCAGCCGTGGTACGTGGCACGTGGTAGTTTAATCCTGGTTTAGTCCAGGTCTAGACCTGGTCCAGTCCTGGTTTAGTCCAGGTCCAGTCCAGGTTTAGACCTGGTCTAGACCTGGTTTAGTTCTGGTCTAGACCTGGTTTAGTCCACGTTTAGTCCTAGTCTAGTCTCTTAGCAAATCAGGACGCAGAACCAATGTTACACTATACACTATAAAAAAAAGTTACACTATTTAAAAAAACCTTGGAACGAATCAGGCCTTTTCCATTGAAATAGCTACTCAACTTACGAAAAATTCACGTTACGAAACCACTTCTGGAACGAATTAATTTCGTAAGGTGAGGTACCACTGTAATGGTAAATGGTCACATTTTTATACAGCACTTTTCCATCTTCAAGGCACTCAAAGTGCTTTACATCAAGGAACCACTCACCCATTCGCACACACACACACACACACACAGACACGCGCGCGCACACACAGACGCATGCGCACACACACTCATAGGCTGTACGCAGACACTACGAGAGAGATGGGTTACGTGTCTTGCCCAAGGACACAATGACAACATTCATGTGTGGGAGCAGGAAACGCACTGCCAACCTGTGGGTCAGTGGATCTGACTGATGTTTGATGATGATGATGATGTTTATGTTGCTATATAAAAATGTGACCATTTACATAATCAAATCATTGCTAGTTGAATGCTACACAATTTTATCAGCTACATTTTTTTGAACACTGAACATTTTACATATAGCAGCAGTGACATGCGGTGAGGGTCATGGCTGGTGAGGCAATGACATCATCAGTGACGTCACCAGGTGTCGGCAAGTAAATTGGCCCCGGGCCAGTTTCTCTCCCTGTAAGTGACTGGAGCTCGTAATATTTTTGATGTGAAGCTGAAAATTAATTATTATTGTTCAGTGCATTTTCCAGAGCGTACCAAGTAGCGTCATAAATTAAAATTGCGACGTTTTTAGTGCGATCTGGCTTTGAATGTGAGCGGTGGACCGCTCATGTTTAATGAGGCTTCTTTGCAAATATCCCATCTCACAATATCCCATCTGAGTCCAGACATTGTCACAGCAGGTTGAGAAAAGAAGGCAGGAAAAGCAGAAAAGACAATTTCTTACCAGGCTGTTTGAAAAGAGTCTTTCGTCCCGTAGTCTGGACCAAACCTTTAAGCTCCTGCTTTGGTCTTCCTTTAATTATAAACTCCAGCTTCGACCAAAAATCCAGTTTAGAAAACTGCTTGAGCTTTAATATGAAATCTTCCTCAATTTAAAAAGTCTGGCCAGACAAGAAGAAAATAGTGAAGTTGAACAGATTATTAAACTTGACTTGCTAACTTTAAATTGTAGCTTGCCGTCATTTATTCTAATCTGCTGCCCCAGGAGTTGCAGAAGAACCCCTGGGCTCATGAGTGCCTCTACCATGAGGCCAGGTAACTACGTTCCTCACCCAGTGCCTTTTCACAGCTGCTTTAGTGCAGAATCTGTCACTGCTGAGCTACAGCACAGTCAGTCCATGTGAGGCATGAACGGCTGGTGCAGAGCCGCACAGCTCTTCTCAGTATTTGAACAGTAAAAGTGAAAATTCTGTGATTTTGAATAAATTAAAATGGCGAAGTTAAATAGAAAATAACTTTATAGTACAAATCATTGGATAAATATAACCATTTAATTTATTTTTTCATTTTACTTATTTTTTTTCTTTGTGATGATCACCTGCCTGCAGTGACCGCACGTCACTGTATAGCAGTCTACCTTATGTAATATTTTAGCTGCAAGACTTTTCTCTATTTGAATTATAGAGTCACACTTCCATGTTCATTTTGTGCTATTTTCTGATTTATGTTATAATGTTTTCTCATCAAAATAAATGTGGTGTTTTGTTTAGTTACATGCTGCCATTTTTTATCAAACATCCCTGCACTCTGACCTTTTTTTTTCCTTCGTTGAAGTGGCAGCACTTAAGCTTTTTTTTTTTTTCAACATTCCACCATTCCCACAAACAAGGTAATTATTAAAAATATGTGTGCCTACTAGAATGAGCTATAGGCATGCAGTACGACAGCTTTCACAAATATTTGTGTGTATAGGATAGAAATCTGTGCATATTTGGCAAATACAGTATGTGCATATTTGGCTGTATTTGAGCATAAAATAAATATTTGTAAACTCTTGAATTAATCCAGTCGTACATAAAATGTATTGTTTGTATTTTATTAATAAGAATACAAATTGAAAAGTTATGACATCAAGAATTACAATCACAAAATGAAAATTTGTGATTACGGTTTCTTCAGTACAAATACAAATTCACCGGTGCGACTCTACTGTCAAAAATACATCTCTTCACTTCACAGGTGTTATTTTTGAGCAGAAGAAACATCACTCGAGATGCCGGACTTTTGTGCTACAGACTGAACCAGGACTAACCAGGACTAAACCAGGACTGAACCAGGACTGATACCAGGACTGAACCAGGAGGACTAAACCGGAACTGAACCAGGACTAAAATAAAACTAAACCACCTCCGGCCTGTCCCGACACTCCTGGTTCAGTTCTGGTTTAGTCCTGGTTTAGTCCTAGTTTAGACCTGGTTTAGTCCTGGTTTAGTCCCGGTTTAGACCTGGTTCACTCCCGGTGTAGTCCTGATTTAGTCCTGGTTTAGTCCTGGTTTAGTCCTAGTTTAGACCTGGTTTAGTCCTGGTTTAGTCCCGGTTTAGACCTGGTTCACTCCCGGTGTAGTCCTGATTTAGTCCTGGTTTAGTCTTGGTTCAGTTCTGGTTCAGTTCTGGTTTAGTCCTGGTTCAGTCCTGGTTCAAGCAAAAAAGGTGACGCTCCAAACTATGAGGAGGTTGTCGGGACAGCGGCATCAAAAAGTGTTAGAATGGGGATATGTCGGAATGGAGGGTTGTCGGAATGACAGAATGTCGGGGTGGGGATCTGTCAGAGTGGCGATATGTCGGAATAAGGGTTCTACCCCGTTTTGGTTTCATTCCCATTTAACACACAATCCCTGCATATTTAGGCTGATTTCTTCTCTCAAACAGAAAACACTCTGTTCCACCTTGCGATGTCATGTGGCAATACAGGAAGTGCTCCACTGAGATTTTAAACTGCATACACCTTCACTAGAATCATTTGGATGATTCCATGTCTGGAATTGCCAATCTCCACTGAACTAAAGCTAAAAGGTAGCTGTTAACTTGAAAACTCTCGCTTTATGATATCACAAGGTGCAACAGAGCATTTTGAGCTTTAGCGATGTAGACAGACTCATAAAAAAGGGTTACTGAAATGTGTGAATGAAACAAAACACAACTCCAGGTGTGTTTTTGATGAGGCAACAACATTCGAATATGGCTTCAAGCTCACATCAATGTAGCATAATATTGGACCGTTAATCTAAGAGCCAACAACAACAACAAAGATGTGGCTTAGTAGCAGTCATAATAAAGTGTAAAATCTCTTCCAATATGGTACATGGTCACATTTTCTGACCGCTTATGTCCAGAGTGGGATTCATATCACCAACCTTTGAATCAGTGGACAAATGTACTATCACCCACGCAGCAGAACCCACTAGCCCAGCTGCATTGGGTCAGGGAGGGGGGCTGTTAGGCATGATGTTCTTTGCATTGGCTACCTTCAGTGTGAGTATCCTTGCCACAGGCTGCACTGAGCTGCGTCCATGTCATTGGCCCTGACCACAAAGTAATTAGCTGTACATTTACAGGGTAAACAGCACGTTCAACTGCTGCTGAGTCTACTGGATTAGGGCTGTTAGGGCGGTTCTGAGAAAAAATGTGATTGTGATTTTTCTGACAAATATTGTGATCGTGATTAGATGGATATATTGTGATACAGTCATACCTCACCTTACGAAAGACCCAACTAAGGAATAATCCAAGTTACGAAACACGTTTACGTAAAATTTTCGTCTCTGAATATGAAAGAAAATTCAAGCTACGAAACGCGAAATCTCAAAAATTCAAATAATACGCGCTCGGATGCTCGCTTGGCTTCGCAGTAGCCCGAATCCCCCATTGCGACTCTACTTACGCAAAAAATCACGTAACGAAACCACTTCTGGAACGAATTAATTTCGTAAGGTGAGGTATGACTGTATATGTTTAAAAAGTAAACAACACTGTAAACAACTTTAGGAGAATTAACATCTGAGAGAAGACTGACATATGAACTAATTCATGCATTTGCAGATACTAAACAATATTAAAACTGTACCAAAACTAGATATACATTTGAGCATGTATCGACACATATTTTACAGTATTGTTGGGCTGCTGTAGTAATTATATATATATATATATATATATATATATATATATATATATATATATATATATATATATATATATATATATACACACACATATATACATATATACATACATATACACATACATACATACATACATACATACATACATATATTGTACAAGATTTTTCTTTGAAAAGAGGTAATTCCATTCCATATAAATGTAATTCTATCTAAATATTTGTAGCTTTTATGATTTGATAATTGCACACTCAAATTTAGATTACAGTTCATTGCCCCACTCTGTTTATGTGTTTGTGAGAGGAGATGAGACAGGGAGTGTGACAGGTATCCAGTAGATCCCTGGTTTAACACTGGCTCTAACATGGGGCCTGTCTGTTTTCTTGTCGCCTTACATTCACTCAATAAATACCCATTAACTTCATTTAGATGTAAATTAGTCCATTGCATCATCATTTTTGGAGAAGCCATTAGCGTATTTCATTGGGGAAGAGTTGCCAACGCTGTCTTTCATGAATTTATCTCGACATTTATTGTAAATTTGCTGCCATCCTGTGCGGCAGACGCCTGAGTTTTACGAGTGCAGCTCCTTTGGCAGAGCTGCAGTGGTGATATCAGCACATGCACTCCAAAATCCAACGCTTCCAAGGCAAATAAAATACAAATGGACACCAAACATTTCCAATTGTTCACTAATGACTGCTAATTCTTGTACTGGGGATTGTAAATTAATATGCAATTTGATAAGCTTAAATTCACACCACACGATGACTACAGGTTGGAATCATTGTCCAGAAAATGAAGAATATTATTGGTTAAAAGGTTCCTTGGTAGAAATATGTCAAATTAAGAGGCAAAAATCAGTTATTAGGGATGCAGCAATATGATACTGGTATTGGATATCGGCACCAATAGTGAAAATTTTGATGGATTGGATATCAATTTCAAGATATCAGTTCAATCATTTTGGTCTCCAAAAAAAACATATTTTCAGTATGGTATTGGTTAATATCGGGTATCGGCAGATATTTAAAGCTAATGTATCGACATCAGTAGAAGAACAAAAAAATCTGGATCGGCGCATCACTATTATCAAATCTGTGTGACCGGCTTAATGTAGGGATCATGGTAAGTGATTTTTATAGTGCTTTTGCACCTTCAAGGTGCTTTACAACAAAGAGCCACTCACCCATTCATACAGCAGACACTAGGGAAGAGGTGGGTTTTAAGTGTCTTGCCCAAGGACACAACAACTGCATTCATCTGTGGGGGCTAAAATCGTACAACCAACCTGAGGGTGATTGATATGACCACTCAACCAATTATGTTTTTTTTTGGGTGTTGAGAGCGTGACATACAAATTGTGGTTAGTTTAAAATAATCAGGTTTAAATACCTTCAAGAATTAAGCATGTTGTAATCAAAGGTTGCTAAAGGAAATTGTGCCTTTTAATTTAAGTTTAGGCCTATTAAATCAATTGTGCAGTTAAGATTAAATTTGCATGCCAAACATGCAGTGTTGTAAAACAACACTGTTTCAATTGAACAATTGTTCAATTATAAAAGAAAAAAACTCCAAAGCACTACATTTAGCAAATAGTCATTTTGGGGGCAATAAAAAGCTCTTTAACAGTCAACTGGTTGATTCATGAAACAGTTGTTCAAGCTACAAATCCCAGTCCCCACTCATTTAATCCAAACAATAGTTATTCCCAAAATTCTTATAAAAGCAAGATTTCAATTTTGCTACAACCCCAAACAACAACTGTCTCATCTTTTGATCATGAATCAAATATGAAAGTCACAGAAACTACACAGCACATCTGTCATTAGCTTTAGCCACAACAACAATTTTTATGTCTTCTTTTACATCCTCTGTTTGAATATTCCTCTCTCTTTTGACTTTGTCGCTCTGAAGCCTCCTGCCTGTTTATGCCTGGGTGGGCCCATCCATTTTACACTGTCCCATGCCTCCTGGCCTCTTCAGGAGATTGATGCTGATGAAGAAGATGGGTGGAGCTATGACAGCTTAATTCACATTATGCATCCTTGAGTTGTAGCAGCTTTATATATGAACAAAAGAGATGTCCTAATGAAAAGCACTAAAGCCCTACCTGCTGTCACTCCGGGCAGCCAAATCTACATAAATACTCCGTCTATCATATGATTAGCTGTGGTGCACAAGCAAACAGCAGACAGCAGGTTTCAACTTATGGCGAAGAAGAGCCAATGTAAAGATGGAAGATTTTACTGAAAAGAACAGAGCAGCTTGCCTTACTTTCATACATGTTCAATGTACAATAATAAAGTGGACTATTACTCACAAGCCAAAACAGAATCTTTATCATGTAGCTTCATACATCATTTTTGTTGTTAATAAAACTCAAATACACCTAGAAACATCTTAAATTCAATGTCCAAACTTTAAAAATATATTTCTTTTCATATATTTTATTTTAATTTTTTTTGGGTTCATGTTAGGGCTGTAAGACTATTCAAAATCAAATCAATATCGCAATTTGAATGGATGTAATTAGCAAAGGCTGCAATTTTTGAGGTACCTTTATTTCATCCACAATTAACAGCATATCCTGTCTTATTCTGTATTAAAAAGCTGCTAAGCCAGTAGTTTAGATCTGCACAAACATACTCTGAAATGTGTATTAGGCTACGTTCACACTGCAGCCTGAAATGACCCAAATCCGATTTTTTTGCCTCTATGCGACCTGTATCTGATCTTCTAATGACAGTGTGAACGACACAGATCCGATTTTTTCAAATGCGATCCAGGCCACTTGGATATGTGGTCCTAAATCCGATACATATCCGATCTTTTGACATGCGACTGCAGTCTGAACGGCCAGGTCGCATTCATCCGACCTGAGTGTGTTTCCTCCAATGAGAGTGGTACAAGTAGGCGTTCACAAATGTGCACAAACGTTCTTCTCGTCATGCGAAAATAGTATATAAACTCGTATCAGTGAAGCGGCGAAGCACGGAGCAATCCCACCCCTCCTGGCTGTGACTCTGCACCCACACGTTCCTTTCTGCACACGTTGCTGCCACTGCCCCGCAAAACGCTGTGGCCAAAAACCTCGTCCTTCTCCTTCTCCGTCTCCTCCTTAAAACAAATAAGCTGTACATGTTTTGGCTCCGGTACGAAAGCAACTTTAGGCTACTTCCGTAAACATTGAGCGCGTTCGCTGCGTGTGACGTCATCGTGTCCTCCAAGGCGCATGCGGGACACTTTTGGGGAGTTTAGCGTTCACACTGGAGATCACATACAATTCGCATTTAACTGGAAATGTGAACGGCCTCGCAAAAAAATCGGATTTCACAAAAAAATCGGAATTGAGCATTAAGCCCTGCAGTGTGAACGTAGCCTTAGTGTGTCTTTTTGTCAATTCTTCTGGAAGCTTTTAAAAGTTCATATGCAGTATTGATTAGTCTGGTTATCTTGGTCCACCAAACTCTCTACTGACTTGGTGCCCAGTGAAAAGCTCCAGGGGTGGGACTGTAGTGCTCCTCTGAATCTGGGTGGTACTGGAGACACTTATGGCTCAATTGAATGAATAGAACTCCAGCAAAAGACATCAATAGCTGGGAGCCGTTTGTTTGAGCTAACCCTTAAATTAGATCCCCACACTTCCACAGTGCTACCACAGGCAATAGTACACACAGAGATAAGTGAAAACACATTTAAAGCTACATTATTCAAAGCTTGTTTTCTTGAACTCACAGCTGTCAAATTCAAAATGATGCAAAAAAGTATACAATAATGTTTTGTGTATGAGATTTTAGAGCTTACAGGAGATTTATCAAAGTAACAGCTGACTTTAAAGGTCCTATATTACACAAAATTGATTTTTGTGAGTTTTAAGCCATGTTATAATTTGTGCTTGAATTTGTTTTGTTTCATTCACACAAGTTTGCGTAATCCTTTATTATTAGTCTGTCTACACCTCCTAAGCTCAGAATGCTCTGTTCCACTTTGCAATGTCACGAAGTGGTAGTTTTCAAGTTATCATCTACCTTTTACCTTTAGTTCAGTAGCGATTGGCATTTCCAGGGCTGAAATTATCCAAATGATTCTAGTGAAGGTGTGTGGAGCACTTCCTGTATTTACACATGACATCACAAGGTGGAACATAGTGTTTTCTGTTTGAACTCAGTCTAAAAGTGCAGGGTTTGTGTGTTAAACATGTGTGATTAAAACAAAACACAACTCCCAGTATGTTTGTGATGATTAAACAACATTATACGTTTATATAGATCAGAAAATAGCGTAATTAGGGCCCTTTAAAATGTATTCATCACACAAATATTCCTGTTTGTCACTATAAGTCACACGTTTTGACACAATCTTTTTTACTTACAACTTATAGCTCTAACGATAACTAGCGCTAACATCTGCACTACTTAAGATGTTCCATAGTCTGTCATTAAACCTTAAATCTATCTCCATGGAGACAAGCAGGTGGCATCCCTGAGCCAAGTTACAGGACAGATGTTAATGCATACATCCAAGGCAGTCTGACCTGCTGTTGACCATTCCTGTGCAGATTAAATGTTTATGCAGCGAACTTAAACTAAAATATGAAAATTTTCTCTAATACTAATCCAAATGTGAATTGTTCCATTAAATATTCAACATTTTACTGAGTGTCAAAATTTCAGGAGACCGTATTTGCATAATTACGACTAAAAAGGGGATGCATTTTTAATTTCAGACCACAGTGAATGCATTAAGAATGAGTATCATATCAATCATCGGGAGAAAGTGGAACAGTGTCTGACAAGCAAAATTTATAATTCATGCCCCAGTGATTATCGTCACAGAGGGCTGCCATTTTACAGCTCCTCTGAACAAGACAGGTCCAAGTCTCACTGTCTTATTTAATATTGACAACTACAATGTCAAAGAAATATAAACCAACAAATACAAGAATCACACTGAAATTGCATTCATTGAAAATGCAATTTAGATTTTTTTTTTGCTCATCAAAAACATACTTTGAGTTGTGTTTTATTTCATTCAATTCATACACGTTTAACACACAAACCCTGTATATTTAGGCTCTTTTCTCAAACAGAAAACCACCTTGTGATGTGGAAAAGAAAGTGCTCCACTGTGTTTTTAAACTCCATATGCCTTCACTAGAATCATTTGGATGATTTCAGCCCTGGAATTGTCAATCTTTACAGAAAAAAAGCTAAAAAGTAGCTGTTAATTTGAAAACTATTGCTTCATGAGCATTTTGAGCTTTAGTGTTATAGACAGACTAATAATAAAGAATTACTCAAACATGTAAATGAAAACAAAACACAACACAACACTGGGTATGTTTTTGATAAGGTAACAACATTATAACATTACTTAAACCTCACAAGAATCAGTTTTGTATAATATAGGATCTTTAATACATCTCTACAAGCAGGTAGCAGGATAATAACATGAATAATTTGCATAAACAGAAAATATTGACTCTGAATTGCTCAGCCTCGCCAGGACAGAGATGCCCGCTCAATGAAATGAATTAAAGTTTCCCATGTGAGCAAAAAATGAGTAAGTCTTCTTCTTCTACTCATAAACCCACTCTAGGAGCATGGACGCCTTCAAGAAATCTATTAATCTGAAAATGTGCAGAGGCAGAGCAAAAAAGATCAAATAACTCACGTCAAACCCAATATATAGAGCAGTAGTGTGTGTATACTGCTGACAATTTATTTAGAGTAACTAAGCTGACGTGGTCTCACTCCATAGCAAGAATTAGGTGTCACAGAGAAGTCATGGAGCAATGTAGTACGATACAGTGTTTCCATGGAGACAGCAATGCTTCAGACAGTTATCAACACATACTTTTGTATTTGTGGTTTATTGAGCATGTCAGATACTGTGTAACTGCTCATCTAGTGAGACAAAAATCAGACACAGTTGGAATATATGCGCACACAAAAGCAGTCGATTTTTCTATTAAAATTGTAATAATAAGCCAATATGTGTGGGCGTTTTAGACAGCTGTTCAAAAGAATAAAAACCTGAAATATAAGAGTACATAAAGAAATGTTTCTAGTTTAGGAATAAATGCTTTAAAGTTGCACTATGTAACTGCTTGTCTTGTTGGAGATACTTAGCCTGTAAAGTTCCAGAGTATAGCAAATCTATCACCTCATCTCACCACATCTCTATGGAGACAAGCAGAAGATGCCACCAGGCCAAGTTATAGGTCAGATCTGTGGAGAAGCTACTCTGCACACAGTGGATGTTTCTCAGCGTATTTTCAGCAATAAAAACATCAGTAACTGAGGCTACGTTTATATGATGATGGTCTCAACAGAAGACGCAAAAGTGGCATCATGTCTTCACATTTTATTCCACGTTTAGCGTTTTCAGGAGGAAATCTGCATGCATACGGTAATGCAAAAGTGTGTGGAATTCGATTATTACTACAGGGTTTGCATGTCAGGCGGCTAGGTGGTGCTGTGATACATTATCCCTATGTCCGCGCGCATGTGTTGAATCTTTCTTCTTCTCATCTGCGCCGTAAAAAGCAAAACAAAACATGGCTACCGGTAGCAAAAAAAAAAGTGTGGTCAGACGAAGATGTTCAACTACTGCTTCACCACGTTAGACTACAAAGCGGAGGACGAGACTATAAAACGAAGGCGCAACAAGACGTGGATTGGGAGTCCTGCCAAACAAAGTACACTGATATATGGACCGATGTGACGTAAACGCGTACGTGATGTCAGCAGATTTGACCAGAGTTTTGCATCTTGGGCAGTGTAGAGGAAAACACTACGGCGGAGCGTATTCAAGTTTTCCACTTTGGAGGGCGGTTTCAGTTTTTTGAATTTTTAAGCCCCCAAAACGCTGTCACCATCTAAACATTTTGTCATGTTTACCCGTAAACGTTCTCGTGTAAACAGGCCCTAAATAAAGCTGGATAAATAAGTTTAAAGATGCTCTGTGTTACATTTCTAGTGGAGAGTCTGTCTCCATGGAAATGTTATCCAGAATGTTCCAGAGTATAGATTAAACCTATTTATCAAGGGAGAAAAGCAGGCTACAACACTACACTACATTACAATTCAGATCTGTGGAGAGTCGTTCCTATTCACAAAAGGAATTATTGTATTTTTGAGCAATAGAAACACCCGTAATGAATAAATGCTAGATGGATATGTTTAATGTCATACCATGGAACATTCCAGGGAAAGCAGTTACATCTCCATGGATACAAGCAGGGGCCAGAGCTCTCAGCAGAAAAGTTACATACACTTGCACTTTTAACAGCTGAGTCACTTGCCTGGAAAAATCCAGACTCAAATACAGAGGTATCCTTCTGGATTACCAAGCAACTGAGTCACAAAACTTCTTAATTTGACTTTATTTTAAGAATGACTTTACTGGCTGCTTGTGACCCCCTTTTGGCTTGATTCAGGCCATTGGCAATTAGTGCACCAAATCTAACCACAATCACTTTGCAGACTTCGTTTTAACTGGCAATGGTGTGTTTAAGCTGGAAAGTTTCACAGTGTCAAAGAATCATAATAACTGTCTGTGTGGAGTTAATGAAGAGGATCCAATATATTATTTTCAGTCTACTGCAGAAGTTATATTTTAGTGAAAGTGAGTTTGACATTTTTGCTTTAACCGTAAACATGTGAGAAATGGAGCATGAACTGTTGTACCAATTAGTGCATGAATCCTAAATGTGTATTTGAAGTGAAAATGTGCAACGAGCAGAAGTCCTCTTTGGAAAGAGTAACAAAGCTGTACTGTTTAACATATAGTTTAAGTCTGAAATGTGTTAGCCACAGTAAAGTGCTTTGCCGTCACTGACATTATGAACTAGAGTTTAATTAGTGAATGTATATGATTACCAGGCAAAATAAGAGATATTTTACCCTTTTGTTTCGCATTCTTTACTACTCTCTCAATTACCAAGCTACCCTACTTTTCAAATGCAAAAATACCTTGTTGCATATATAGCATCCTCATTAGGAACATGTATCGGACTATAATAAATCAAGGTTGAATTAATGACACAGAAGTAGTACCTCGTAAATAGTAGCACCTTGTAAATGACTGGTTGTGTGCTCTCCTGCATTTTCACAGTTGTAATAATTACCCCTAATTATGTCATTATAGTGTGCATCCATTGTACTGGTGAATGGGGTTGTTCTAAGTGTGGAAAAATCAGATATTAATCAATAAACTAATACTAAAACTAGTATTGAAACTAGATTCTAGACTAGACTCATTTGAGGAGGTATCGATCACAACAAGTCACATTCACAGGACAGAAAAAAAACCTTTCCTGATCAGCTTTAGAATGATCTGAACAAGTATAAGTCTACATGGACCACTATACCTGGACAACTGAGGGGGTGTGTTTTTATTATCGTTGTGGTATATATTTTGTAATCGTTATTGAGTATCGCGTCTATTCCTATATTGAAATCAAGTTATACATTTTAGTATTGTGACAACACTAGAGCTGGCTCACAAGATATATGGATACATGGCTCACAAAACAATATTATCACAATATGGCAATAATCAATATTGCACATGATACTGATCCTTAAGAATCAAATGCATTTCAGCAATAATATATTTTTGTTTTATTATTTTAATCATCAAAACAGTGAATATGTTAAGTGTGTTGCATAAACAAGTTTTCTTCCACTAAATAGGCAACACAATTATAGTACGGTCACACAGAAAATCTTGCTTATACAAAAATACTCTTGGGTATATATTAATACAGCAGCTCATGATACCAATACTGTATCACCAAATCCACCAAATATCACAACCGATATTTCTATATTTGTGCACACCCCTAGACAACACTACTTGTGAATGACCATCACTGGTGTCAGTGATGGTCATTTATGGCCTATGGCCATCGGCCATATATGCGCCAGCTTGCCAGGTTTTTACCATCACAGAATCACCCCGCTCTCATTTGACCTAACGCTTTCTAAACCTGTTATGAGTTACATATTTAGCAGCTGCTCCATCAACATGAAGAATGGTAGACTATATTTTCTCTCCCCGGTGCCTTTCATTCCTATAGCAGCCTTGTCCCCCATTTTTTCCTGTGACGTCGCCTTCCCCTCTTTGAAACTGCCATGTTGTTGGTTATCTTCACGGAAACAAATGAGGGAGACAAAGCCCGAGGGTGCATGTCCTCTCATCATCAGCGCTCCTCCATCTACGCCCTGCTATCCTCCACCCCTCTGTCTTCCTGAGTGACAGCTGGCAGCCGGTAGGGTACAGCGGGCAGTGCCAACCGGAGCGCGCCCATCTCGTCAAGCATAAAACACTCATTTGAGTCTGACTCATTGGGGCTTAAACTCACTCCATCACTTAATGCTCATTTTTTATTGGTAGCACATTATGCTCTGAGGGACCAGTGAGATTAATCGCAATCAAATCAAAATCACAATTTGAATGGACGCAGGATAATATCTGTGATAAATATTATCATATCATAGTTTTACATTAATCAAGGGGCAGTTTATAGAAAAAAAGGTGCAAAAGAAAAGTGCAAAAATACAGGAAGTGGTGATTCCAAAACTGGAATATCTTTTCCCCCTTCCTTTACAATGATGCCAGATTGAGAATTTTATATTTATTTATTTATTTATTTATTTATTTATTTATTTATTTATTTATTTATTTATTTATTTATTTATTTATTTATTTATTTATTTATTTATTTATTTATTTATTTCAGGGACAGTGCATATTAATCAACATTTCTGTAAATATGCCAGAATTAGCCAAAGGCTATTTTTCATCTGTAGTCCCTTGACAGCAGATACTGTCCACCTAAAAACAAGAATAAAAATTACAATACAATGTCATACCAGCAAGTCTTAGACTTAAATTTAAGTGCTTTTAAATCATTGCTTACAACATTATTATATTCACAGGCTTTTGGCTAATTTATCAGTGCTTTTAATAATGCATAATTTTGTATTGCTGGTATCGTATGACTTCTGTGTGAAGCACTTTGTAACACTTATTATTATTATTATTATTATTATTATTATTATTATTATTATTATTATTATTATTATTATTATTATTATTATTATTATTATTATTATTATTATTATAAGGAGCAAATTTACTGGCAGGTTAAACCTTCATTTAGCAAAATAAAGATGTTTTAAAGGTCATTTATTTTTGTTAGTCTCATATTCATAACTATTGTGCAATTAAGACAAGGTTTGGACTTAATGCCATAGTTGCTAGGTAACTGTTCTATGTCTGTCACATTTGTTGACCAATAAGGAAGTAAAATTATAAACTCCACCAATATGAAAAAAAAAAAAATGCTGTGTAAAGCCATACTGTGGAACATTTCAGACAATATCTCCATGAAGAATAACTGTGACAAAGCCTCCACTAAAAATGTTACACAGTGCATCTTTAAACTCACCCTATCACTTCCT
Source organism: Paratrypauchen microcephalus (assembly GCA_036785185.1). Taxonomy (NCBI): domain Eukaryota; kingdom Metazoa; phylum Chordata; class Actinopteri; order Gobiiformes; family Gobiidae; genus Paratrypauchen; species Paratrypauchen microcephalus. The sequence goes on from JAVJIX010000034.1 coordinate 1,427,978, forward strand.
GGTCATTTTGTGCATGCTCTAAACACATGCGCCAGCACATTAAACACTGGCCACTGCCCTCAGAGGTTTGTGGTCATTAAAATGTGCAACAGCGGTGCACAGAAGGGCAGTAAATGAATGAATAAATGAATCTGGAGGGATGAGCCTGAGGAGAGGCCCTACAGCACAGCACATAAAACCAGGCATGTGAAGCAGTGTGCAGGAGGCTCGCTGATTAGAGGAGAATTATTAAAACTGTAAAATTCAAGGAGCTTTCAACGCACAAGAGGTTTATGAAAGTATTAGATATCAGTTTGAAGTATTTTGACCTCTCTAGGATGAAGAATAAGGACACTATTTAAATAGTAAACCTTTGTAAACATTATGGCTTGTATTAGCAGTGGGAGTGGGAGATATCAAAAGTTTTTTTTTCAATATTTTTTGCAGTGACTTGAAAACAATATTCATGTATTATGCACTGCATATGCATTAAATACCTTACCTGGCCAGCCAAATGATATCTCTCTGTATTTGCTACAGCGCGATACCATTTGGACACCCTCGCTCCACCCTCGCTCCTCCGGTTAAAAACGGACTCCGCGATTCTGATTCGTTCAAAGATGGTGACGTCAGTGCACCCGCCTCTGCCCGCAAAGTCACTCTTAGGCAGCGGAAGTTCCTCCTCAGTTTGGAATCAAGATGGCGCAATCTCTGATTGGTTCACTTAGCTGTCTGTCTAAGCGCAACCGCAGCGCATTCTGGACCAAGCGTTACCAGACTCATCCGCTGGTACAGCGATGAGTCATGGATTCTTCCAGGCAATTAAATACCAGAAATTACAGTAAAATATTCAGATATTTCATTGATTCAAGATTTCATTGTCACTGAAAATTTTAACAATAGACTAGATATTCAAATTCACAATATTCACAATATCATACTTTTTTTTTGATACTCTGCCCATCCATCTTCAATGAAAAATCTAAATATTACTGTGTAGCAGAAGAGTGCTATTACTTTTGAGAGCGTTTATACTGTAGCTAAGACTAGTAACCAAAATTTGATTTAAAATGGTCTGTTCAGAGCTATTAGATTTTGAAGTTAAGATTGAAAATATCAATCTTTTAAATAAGTCCAATTTGACTTGCTCCAACATGCTTTGTCATGTATGAAAATATCTGTAATTCTTAGCAATTTGTGAACATAATAATTTAGTACTTATTCACTGAAAACTGTCAATCCTTTTAAGAACATGCTTTAAAATTCACTGGCAGACTTGCTCCATGTTATGAGTCACTGTGACACAATTTGGCTTTCAAATGTTACTTTATCATCAGCTTTTGGAGCATAGAAAGATTGTTTAACCAGCTTTACCCAGCCTCATTTCAGCTCAATTTCTATGTTGTATTTATAACAATAGAGATATTTTTCAGATTAATTATAATTTCTTTCTGAGCAATGATGAGAACGGTTAAGGTTTTTGGGATTTGGTGTCTTCTGCGGTTTTCCAGATGGCTTTTTTTTAACATCTCGGGGCACAGTATTAATTAGCTGTTGTTTTTGTGGTCATGTCTCTGGTTTCAGCTTTTTAAAAATACCCCAAGTGCTCTGAAAAGGGGTGGGCACTTTGACTTTCAGGGCTTTTACACGAGTGAATAGTGATTGTAATGACTTTGCACTATGCGAAGAGCACCTTTTAGATACAAAGCATGATGCCGTCCTCCAATACTCCATATACGCTCCTTTTCCTTAGCCTGATTCAGACTGATGAATGCAGTGGAAGGCACAGCTGCGTCACTGTGCTTTTGCTAATAATTCACTCCTCTTTATAGGCCTGCACAATGTATCACAAACTAATTTAAATTGCAATTTGAGTTGGTGTAATTATCAAATCAACTGTGATTATTTAGATGATAGAATCTGCTCTGAAAAGAACAAAATATCTTGTCTTTTTATAGAGAACTGTTTTGCACCCTTGATTAACACTAGATTTACACAGACAGCAAGTGTAGAGGGGTATGTACTTGTACACCAACTACAACACCAACTACAACAAGTGCCGTGTGTATTTGACCAAAACAACGCATGAGCTCCCGTAATAATTCACTTGTAATTACCTGAAAACTGCTCCAGACTGCTGTGATGTTTAACAAAAATAGACTTCTTACGGATCCTTTTCGCAGACCCACGCCTCACCTGGACCCGCACTCCTCAAATGGGGTCCGAGGTCAGTGTTGCAGGGCGCAGAGGGCAAAGATCAGTGTGGCAGGGCTCATTGATTTTACTGGTAAATGGTTGGTGGACCCGCACAATGCCTGAACCACACTGCACTTGTGTCAGACCTCGACAGACATGTCCTGAAAGTAATTATATTCTTGTATTAGTTTATCAGTTCATATATTTTTTCAAACTTCTCCCGGATGAGTTTAAATGTGAACCCTGAACAGAATACTATGTTTGAAACAGAATCTACTCACAATCTCAACAAACTGTCAGAAAATTTTAATTATTTTGATTCAGTGGTATCCCATTTCTACTAACTAATGGACACAATTTTGCTACTGTTTTTTTGTGATAATGTTAATATTACTGAAATACACTGAACTGAAATGGAAAACTGGCATTATGAACAGCCAAAAAAGAGAGAGGAGACAGTTCATTAATATACATAGTCCCTTTAAATAAATAATCTAAATCTAATGTACTTTTTTTTTTTTGCCATTTCCTTTTATTTGCTCTCTTTCACTGAATTCGGTTAGCTATAGCCTATTTATTCAAATGCAATGAATAACTTATTTTAAAATGTGCCTCCTGAGAATAACTGGTGCTTTGTGTGCTACCCTGCAAACTCACTGTTATAATTAGACTTAGACTTACTGTTTAAGTCATTATTTTGTGCATCTATAATTGAATACTGGTAAATGATTATAACTGATTCAGACTGATCAAAGCTGTTGAAGGCGCAGCTGCGTGACTGTGCTTTTGGTAAACTTTCTTTATACTTCTTTATTTATACTTTCTTTATTTGCCCCTTTTTGCAGATGGATTTTGTGCTAAACTGGAAGCGACATCTGGGTCAGGTTCGGGGGTCGAGCGCTGAAAATCACAGGATCTGATTAGAGAAAAAGATGGACAAATTTTATCGTAATTCATGAAGGTGAAGAGGTCAGCTGAGGTAAAGAAATCAATTACAGACACAAAATTACAAAAAGCAAGGCAAAACAAGATGTCTATGTGCTGTGCTGGCGTGTATGCAGTCAATATCTCATGTGTAAGCTGGGATTAGATATCCTACACAGTGGCGGGATAATACAAGAATTCATAAGAGACAAGGAAATCGAAAAGGACCAGACTCAGACATAACCTTGGGGGATAAAACAAGACGGTCACTAATGAAAAAAACACACAAGATTTGTTGTTTGTGCATTGATGAGATAAGACAGGCCAAGAACTCTCAGGTCTCAGAAAAACAACATATACAGGAAATGCTCTCCTATGAACAATGATTTAATTTCACAAAAAATTTAATTTGAACCACAGAATGTCAAAATATATTCACTCAGATACTTCTATCAGTCTCTTACTAATTGGAAAGAAACATTTACTTGTGTTTTGATTGGATTAGCAAAGACTGATGGGAGGTCAAAGTTCAAGATCAAGATGACCTCATGTTGACCTCACTTGTTGTTAATGCCATATACAGCTTAAGGCAATTTCATTCCATCTGACGCGGATGCTCAGATTTAAAGCGTTTTTACCTGATCACTGTGAGGTCATGGTCAAAGACGTGAACCCAGGGAATACAGATTGAAAAACAAAAAACAAAAACAGATGTCAAAGGTCACGGTGGCCTCTGGAAAAAGGGAAACTTGTGCTGGGCCTGTGCTACCGTCCAGAAAGATTTTTATATTGCTAGTATTTTTTCCCCATGTTACAAAGTGGTTTTCTTTCTAGGCAAGTCACAATAATTGCAATATCGACTTATATTGTTCAGTAAAAGGTTGATGGAACAATATAGTATGAGGGTCAGTATTCATCATGTGCCTTTTATTTTGCTAGATAACTGTTGTTATCTTTTGTAGTGATTATTTGAGCTGTGAAAGAAGACGTATTGTGTTTGAGTCTGCTATATAGTTATAATTTATGACAGCCATGGATCATTATGTTATAATTTGGACATTTTAAATCACTGTATTCGTCTAGAACAACTTAATAAACAGGACCTGACGTCAACGTAAACATCATCTCAACGAAGAGCTGTGAAGGTGTGCAGATCACGCTATGCTGCAGATCTCATTTCTTTGTGCAAATCCGAATCCGACATGTATCAGTGATTAAGAAATTATTTTTGGAGAATGAAATAAGTACAGAGCAGTGGGCGTGTACCCGTGGAGGTGAAAATTGGTGTTGATCAAAGCAATGACGTCTTGAATACGGGAGTATAATGAGTACTCAGACATGCATGAATTATTCCAAATACAGTGTTTCTCGGAGAAAACTGATTTGTTAAGGTTGTGGTGGCGCTTTATATGCGGTTTCTGGTACCAAATGCCAAATGAAAACAAAAGTTAAAACGAAATTGAGGATTCATTCATTATACCTTCATAAGTGTTTCAGTGTGTTATTTATTAGCTGCAGCTCATATGTTAACCAAACATCACCAGGCTATCAACCCAAAAACATGCACCATAGGTAAAATCCTCCAGCTTAGGTCCTGACCAAACCTAACAAAAAAGATCATGGAGATGGTCCCTGGGCAGTGCTGCCCACTGCTCCTAATAACAGGATGGGTCAAATGCAGAGGACAATTTCTCCTGTGTGAGATCAATAAAGTCAATCTTCTTCTTCTATTTCAGTGTTTGAATTGTAACTTGAAAGCGTCCTTTAAAGATCCCATGACATGGTACTTCTTGATGCTTATATGGCGCCTTAATGGTTCCCTAATACTGTAAATGAATCCTTCTTTAAAATCAAGACTCAGTGCATGAGAAAGCCTCATGAACACAGTCAGAGTCATAAATATCTCTCTCAAACACTTTATTATGGGCGTTGTTGCTTGAATGCAAATGAGGAGGACAGATCGGCGAACAGGCCGATCAGCTGTGAGCGAGCCACGTGATATTTACGCGGCATTTCCAAGAGAATAAGAATCCTTAACTTGCTACGTTAATGCTACGTAAGAAGGAACTCTCGCCTCGGGACACGGGATAAGTTCGGGATATGTCCTTTTCTCCGGAGCTCTGGATTATTAAAGTTCGTGACACGTGCATACATGGATACGCAAACTTTCGGGAGTGACCGCGTTCTTATGGGTGAGTCATATTATCAGATTATTTCTGCATCTATTTCGGCACTAAACCAGGACTAAATCAAGACTAAACCAGGACTAAACCAGGTCTAAACCAGGACTAAGCCAGGATTAAACTGGGACTAAACCAGGACTAAACCAAGACTAAGCCAAGACTAAACCAGGTCTAAACCAGGACTAAACCAGGACTAAACCAGGTCTAAACCAGGACTAAGCCAAGACTAAACCAGGTATAAACCAGGTCTAAACCAGGACTAAGCCAAGACTAAACCAGGACTAAACCGGGTCTAAACCAGGATTAAACTGGGACTAAACCAGGACTAAACCAAGACTAAGCCAAGACTAAGCCAGGTCTAAACCAGGACTAAACCAGGACTAAACCAGGTCTAAACCAGAACTAAACCGGGACTAACCCAGTACTAAACCAGGACTAAACCAGGTCTAAACCAGGTCTAAACCAGGACTAAGCCTAGACTAAACCAGATCTAAACCGGGTCTAAACCAGGACTAAACCGGGACTAAACCAAGACTAAACCAAAACCAAACCAGGTCTAAACCAAGACTAAACCAGGACTAAAACAGGACTAAACCAGGTCTAAACCAGGACTAAACCAGGTCTAAACCAGGACTAAGCCTAGACTAAACCAGATCTAAACCGGGTCTAAACCAGGACTAAACCGGGACTAAACCAGGACTAAACCGGGACTAACCCGGTACTAAACCAGGACTAAACCAGGTCTAAACCAGGACTAAACCAGGTCTAAACCAGGACTAAGCCTAGACTAAACCAGATCTAAACCGGGTCTAAACCAGGACTAAACCGGGACTAAACCAGGACTAAACCAAAACTAAACCAGGTCTAAACCAAGACTAAACCAGGACTAAAACAGGACTAAACCAGGTCTAAACCAGGACTAAACCAGGTCTAAACCAGGACTAAGCCTAGACTAAACCAGATCTAAACCGGGTCTAAACCAGGACTAAACCGGGACTAAACCAGGACTAAACCGGGACTAACCCGGTACTAAACCAGGACTAAACCAGGTCTAAACCAGGACTAAACCAGGTCTAAACCAGGACTAAGCCTAGACTAAACCAGATCTAAACCGGGTCTAAACCAGGACTAAACCGGGACTAAACCAGGACTAAACCAAAACTAAACCAGGTCTAAACCAAGACTAAACCAGGACTAAAACAGGACTAAACCAGGTCTAAACCAGGACTAAGCCAGGACTAAACCAGGACTAAACCAGGACTAAACCAGGTCTAAACCAGGACTAAACCAAGACTAAACCAGGACTAAACCGGGTCTAAACCAGGATTAAACTGGGACTAAACCAGGACTAAACCAAGACTAAACTAGGTCTAAACCAAGACTAAGTCAAGACTAAACCAGGTCTAAACCAGGACTAAACCAGGACTAAGCCAGGACTAAACCAGGACTAAACCAGGTCTAAACGAGGACTAAGCCAAGACTAAACCAGATCTAAACCGGGTCTAAACCAGGACTAAACCGGGACTAAACCAGGACTAAATCAAAACTAAATCAGGTCTAACCAAGACTAAGCCAGGACTAAACCAGGACTAAGCCAGGACTAAACCTGGACTAAACCAGGACTAAACCAAGTCTAAACCAGGACAAAACCAGGACTAAACCAGAACTAAACCAGGACTAAACCAGGTCTAAATCAGGTCTAAACCAAGACTAAGCCAAGACTAAACCAGGACTAAAGCGGGTCTAAACCAGGATTAAACTGGGACTAAACCAGGACTAAACCAAGACTAAACCAGGTCTAAACCAAGACTAAGCCAATACTAAACCAGGTCTAAACCAGGACTAAAACAGGACTAAACCAGGTCTAAAACAGGACCAAACCAGGACTAACCCGGCACTAAACCAGGACTAAACCAGGTCTAAACCAGGACTAAGCCAAGACTAAACCAGATCTAAACCGGGTCTAAACCAGCACTAAACCAGGACTAAACCAGGTCTAAACTAGGACTAAACCAGGTATAAACCAGGACTAAGCCAAGACTAAACCAGATCTAAACCGGGTCTAAACCAGGACTAAACCGGGACTAAACCAAAACTAAACCAGGTCTAAACCAAGACTAAGCCAGGACTAAACCAGGTCAAAACAAGGTCTAAACCAGGACTAAACCAGGAATAAACCAAGACTGTGTGTGATAACATATTCCATTCATTTTCTGCAGTCAGATACAACTATAATTCAACTATAATATGGACTTTTTGTTATAAAAGAATTTCCAACAAAATACCTTCTAATTCTGCCCCCACGGAAAATATGTCACATAAATGTCACTCGCACCCCCCCCAAATAGTTACACAAATTTACAATTCACATTGACATTAATTCTACCTACAAAAACGTTCGAACATAAAACACGCTATATTTTCAACAAAACAACACTTACGGGCATTGTCCCTGTGGGGGTATTAACGACTAAGCATTGTAAAAAACGTCTCTTGGTTTGAGCGTGCTCAGAACGTGGCTTGCTCTGGCAAAGTGTCACTTTAGCCGTTTCCCAATCCAGCGACTGCACGGTTCTGAGTGTGGTCTCAGTCTGCAGTCGAGACGGTGCGCACTCGCTCAGTCCTTAGTGCAGTACGTCTATCGCATGGCTGTCTGCGAAATGGAACAAGTCCCGCTCAATGATCCGGGTGGTCTGCTCCTTGTTCCCTAAAGAAAAGAATATTATTCTATTGCGACTAGTAATACTTGGAATTGGGACATGGCCAATGTTCCCCCTAATTTTTAATGTGTCTGAGCAAACACACTAACTCCTGTGCACGACATCCGAAATGCCCCCCCCGCGCGGCTCGCACTTTGCAGATATAAAAAAATGACCCCGCGGCTGAATAAAAAGCGGAGATCCGCTAAAAGCTCTTTCATCCCTGATTTACAGGGCGCTGCATAAGTTTTCTTGTGCGCTGAGAATGTGCGAGCAGTGCGCAGCTTAGAGTAAACGTTGGACATGGCGATACTGTAGAATATCCAGCATTACAACAGCAAAGGAAATATAGAAGTGTAAGGGGAAAAAGCATGTGAACGGTAATACAGGTGCCGTGATCTATGCCGTTCCGGCTACCGTCACACATGTTTAGCGTAGTTTATGAAGAGTTTCATGTAGCATAGTTTTAGGTGAGGTGAACCAGTACACACATTTTAAAGTCGCAACTGTCACATGGCGATGTCGCTGGCGAGTCGGTCTTTGTAGTCATATATCCTCCCGCGCTGTGCATGCTGGGGCTTTTAAGTGTGCGAAGCGTGCATGTTTTGCACGCTTGGTCCACGCAGATGACCAAATCGGGGATTTCCATGGAAACGACTGCGCTGTTCAGACCACGTCTTAACTGTGCAGGGGACAAAAACCGAATGGAACGGCGGTTGTCGCGCCGGATATGACGCACATCCCCCTCCAAGGACGCTCAGAACCGTGCACTCGCTGAATTGAGAAACGACGTTGAACTGATGAACAGGAAATCGAAACTTATCTTTTAAAACGACTTCTGAATTACCACTAGTGGTCACTAGATGGCGCTTAAGCACTGCAAATACCAAAGAAAAACCTTTTCAGAATACAAAAATTAATATATGGTCATTAAGACCAGCACAAGATGAGTTACATTAAACATCCAGACGGGGGATGGAACTGCATTTGCATTTTTCCCTGAGTGTGACGTGAGTGAGAAATTTCCCTTGTTCAGAATCGCCCGTTTGGGTTGTCTTTTTTCAAACGCGGAAAAGGAAGGGGCCTAAACAGGGTAGGGGAGCTCACATTAACGTTCAAAAACCTCAGAAAGTGAAAATTTCATGCCATGGGACCTTTAAATTTGTGTTCAATTGTGATACTTCTGAAATTCAGATATGTTGTTAAAGGTCCCATGGCATGAAATTTTCACTTTCTGAGGTTTTTGAACGTTAATGTGAGCTCCCCTACCCTGTTTAGGCCCCCCCCCCCCCATGGCTAAAAGTTGCGAAATGTCTAAACTGAGCATTTGCGATCCTTTTCTGCGTTACACAAAACCAGTGTTGAAACGGGCGAGTTCGGACAAGGCACCTTTGACGTCAGATCGGCAAATGCAGCTCCAGCCCCTCCCTCTGTCTCCGCTCAGCGTCCCTGTATATCCTGCCCATAGAGTTTGGACTGTGAATGCGCTACAATGCGAAATGCGTTTTTTTAATTTGCCTGGAGGCACGTCTGAGTGTTTCTAGGCTCGCAAGTCCCTTACCCAACCCTCTGGACCTCTGAAATACCAGTGGTTTAATTTTATTTTCTGTGTAAATATGCTTTTTTTCATTGTAAAGTCTCCCATCTGTCTTCCTGTGTTAAACACGGAAGCGAGCAGACAGCGGTGCAGAGCTGCGCTTCCAGCGGGGGAACCCCCCCCCCCCCCGCTCCTTAGCCAATCTCTCTGTCCTTCTCATTTGCGAGTGAACAATTTTTCCCGAGGAGAGGGGGGGGTGTGTGCTTGAATTGCGTGAGAAATGCCGTGTGTGAAATGCGCGTTGAATTGCGTTGAATTTGTCTAAAGAGCAAACTTTAACTACAAAGCAACTAATGAGAGTTATATAAATGAAGTTATTACCTGATGGTTCTCAGTTTGTTTTATCATCACCGTCAGTCGCTGTGTGCGCTTAGCAGCTGAAACTAGTCTGCCCAACAACAGAACAATCTATTTTCTGATTGGCTGAAACTGAGATTTTTTTCTGGGGAGCGGGGCGGGGAGGAGGGGGGAGTTTTTTTCGCTGAAAACGCGCGGTGCCTGCATAAACTGAGCCACACAGACTGATTTTCTGGGCACAAAAAACAAAACAAAAAAAAATCAGCGTGAGAAATGCCACGTGTGGCGTGTGAGCGTGTGAACACGTCGAATGCGTGTGTCACACTCTCAATGCGTGAGACTTGAGAGCCCTGGTTGTAGGGCTGGGTGATACGGTGATAAAGCTCATGATTTCATCTCTGTGAGGAGCTATTTTGGTCAAATCGTCATATTGTGATTCTGGCTATGCTCAAACTCAGACACTTTCTCTTCTTTTTTTGTTTCATTTCTGTTAAGGCTCTGAGTGAGTGACAGATGGATCTAACCAATCACTATGAAGTGTGAACTTTCAGAAGAAGCATATTATTTTATGTACATCTAACAGGACAGAATATGCCGGTATGGCTTTAAAAATATCCATCTTGCATTTAGTCAATAACATGTTTTTTTTTTGTTTTTTTTTACTTAAACACGTGTCTTCTTACTGTGAGTGGGCTCACCTCTCCACAGCTCTGACATGTAACTTAGGCTGTTGGTGTCACTTGCTGTCGCCGTAGAGATAAACAAGCGTAATGTCATCCCGTGGAACATTCCAGGTAACATCTCTATGGAGAGAAGCTGGTGATGGACCCTCCACCAGAAACGTTACACAGTGCATCTTTAATGTAATCAAAACGTCTGAATCAAAGCGTTAACTGTGAATTTACAAGTGTCCAGTGTCTGACATCACTGGCTCCGCCCCTTGGTCATTTAAGATCCACTTAGGTTTCAGTGGTCATTGGGAATCCTTTTTACGAGCCCACTGATCAATATGTCCTGTAATTCAATCTGTCTCTCAATCATGTTTAAATGAATTATTCACCGGTCTGCACAGAAAGCTCAGAGAGGCACTGCATGGCCATTAAACTGCTCCATCAAAACAGTTTAAAGGTAAAAAAGAAAAAATACATTACGTGGTAGAAATGTTTTTTAACTCTTTAATGATTTGATCTGTGGTCCAGGTTAGGTAGAGATAAATAGATTTTCCTTATTTGCATACAAAAGAATAATATTTACACACCTTTCTATGACTATTATTTTTTGTGAATTGCAATTGGAAACCTAATTGTAACTTGGCTGGTGACATCACTTTATACTTTTGTTGAGCTAAATCCTGTACAAAGAAGTGGATTAAGGGAGTGTGACGTCACCCATAGCGTTCGGCTCCAGTCAAATGAAACTCGCCGAAGCTAGTAGTTATAGGAGCAAATTTGGAGTAAAGTTCCATATTAGGAATAGGAATTTATTTATGTACAAAGAGAGGGGAGACATTTTTTCAATGTCAGTTGGTTAGCTATGTCCATTTACAGCTCTGGAAAAAAAATAAGAGACCACTGCAAAATTATCAGTTTTTCTGATTTTACTACTTATAGGTATGTGTTTGGGCCAAAGGAACATTTTTGTTTGAGTCTGTCAACTACTGACAATATTTCCCCCAAATTCCAAATAAAAATATTATCGTTTAGAGCATTTTTTTTCTTTTGCAGAAAATGACAAATGGTGAAAATAACAAAAAAGATACATATTTTCAGACCTCAAACAATGCAAAGAAACAAGATCATATGCATTTTAAAACAACATAATACTAATGTTTACACTTAAGAAGAGTTCAGAAATCAATATTTGGTGCAAAACCCCTTATTTTTAATCACAACTTTCATGCGTCTTGGCATGCTCTCCACAAGTCTTTCACATTGTTCTTGGGTGACTTTATTCCACTCCTGGTGCAAGAACTGAAGTAGCTCAGCTTTGTGTTTGTGTTGATATTCAACAGACACTGGAATGGAATGGCTGTAATACATGTAGAGATGCTAATTTCAGAAAAAAATAAATAAATAGAGTGGTCTCTTATTTTTCTCCAGAGCTGTATACAGCATATACAGTCTATGGATAAATCTTATGCCGTACTGTGACACATTCTAGGCAAAGCAGCATCTCAGTAGGGACAATCAAGTGGTGGACCCTCAACCAGAAAAGTTACACATCCTTAATTTGAAAGATTTTATGTAAAAACTATATTAAGTCGCGTGTGGTGCCATTGAACAGCTTGTCCTTTAAATCCCTCAAAGCCGGTCCCTGTTCAGTTTATTTCTTAACAATAGAATACACATTGTGCTGTGCTTAAAGAAAGATAATATTACATTGTGCAATATTTGAAGTGAGGGTTGTCAGAAATAATACATGGAGTTGAAGCATTGCTATCATCTTTTACACACATTTCCTACATTACTCACTGAAAGAATGACTTTGTTCGTGGTGCTGAAGTGGGTCTGTTTAACCTTCAAACAGGAATAGTCTTCAAAGCTGTGAAAAACTTAAATATTATCATTAAAAGGAGCATTTACAGCTTAATTAACACATAATGCCCCAGTCAGTTCAAGGTTAGGCACTGTACCACTCCAAAGAAGAGGCTTTTACTTTAGTGGGGGTGTCAGAACTGTTATTATTTGCACACAGCGGATCTTAGCTAATACTTACATACACAAGTTGGGATTCCATCGTTTTTGGGGACATTGCATTGACTTACATTCATTTCTATAGAGCCTATAATCCCATTACTTGCCTAACTTTACCCTAAACTGTTGCTTTAAAGGTGTACTGTGTAACCTGGTAGAGGGTCTGCCAGTTTGCCATCTATACTTGTCTCTATGGAGATGTTATTGCATTGCCTAGAAGCTTTAACAGTATGGCAATAAACTTCTGTCTTCATGGTATCAAGCAGATGACACTACCAGAAGTTAAGACGTCAGATCTGTGGAAAGGCTACCTCACAAGCAGTTTTTCTATGTATTATTTATTTTATTTTTTTAGCAATGAAATCACCTGCATTTGAATAAATGTTTGATAGATAGATTTAATGCCACACTGTAAAGCATTCCAGGCAAAGAAATATTATCTCAGTGACGACTTCTCAGCAGAACCCCGCTAGAAAAGTTACATATAGACACCTTTGACCTATATTAATCTATATCTAAACTTTAATTCATGTTGTTGATCTAATAATAAAGAATTTACATCATGGGGACCTTATTTTTGCCCCCATAAGTAAGACAGGTGCACGTGGTGTGAGTGCGTGTACAGATTTTAGTCCCCACAATGTGTTGAATACCCGCCACACATATTGACATGCAATCCTGACTAATTCGTAGCACTGAATTATTCATTGGACAATTTACATCAAGCAATTTACCTAATTGTCTAAAAATCATATAGTTATTTGCCAAGGACAGACTCAATTTCAGTGTGATTTATCAGAACACAGACAGATTTAAACCATTCAGAAAATACAACAAAGCAATTATAAAAACATTTTGACCGTACAATTTATCATTAACTGCCTTCAAAAGCACGAGCTTGTCAGCTGTGTCCAAGATGCATATTTTAGTTTTGTGTAGACAACCTTGGGAGCATTTGTCTTATTATTTCTAGTCTGTGCGTCACTGAAGCAGGTGAAAATTATATTTTTCCTGTGTGTCACTCAGGCTGATGACTGTAATTTCTCTGAGCAGCACCCATTAATAATTTGCCAAATAAAATCTTCCATTACGTCTGTTGGGAAAAGGAAGCAGCAGCTCTGGTTGGTGAGATTACATGCGGCCAGGCCAAGGTGCAGTAATGATCAGTACTCCCCTCACAAACTCGCACACACTCAGGTGGGTTTCCAAGCGTTTTGGCGACCTTACTTTGACTGACATTGCCTGACAGTCCAGAATAATATCTGTGTGTGTGTTTTTCATACAGATGGATATCAGTCTAGTCACCACTGCCTCCATTGTGTTTTGAGGCAGGCAAAACCAAAAATGTTTTTGCAGATTTTTTATTCTGCTTCTTATTTTTTCTTCAGTGATACATATGAAATGAAGGAGCTCATTGGTCATTTTGGTCATTGGTCATAATTTACAAATAATATCTAATATCTCCCGCCTCAGAAATGCTTTGCTCAATGATTCTGCTGAAATCCTTTGTGATATATATTTTTCTTTTTTTCCTTTGTAAGCAGATATATTTGTTTTGATGCATGTCCTTGATTGGCTAATTTACCTGTCAAGCAAGCCCATCTGAAATGGGAGACATTCACCGTCTTTGTAAAGTGTTGAAGAAGACTGATCCTTAGCCTAAGTTTTAGTAACTTGAGACTTTAACCTATATTTTAACCTGTATTTCAGTCTAATAATATAATATAATATAATATAATAAAGGATAAATATATTTACATAAGGCTGGCCATTAATAGAATTTTAATCAAATCTCGGTTCAGTTATGTCTAATCGTCAATAATCAGCTGGGTCTTTTTAACTGAGAGGTCTACACTCTGTCAGTAAAACAAGTGGAGGAGAGTTCAGATTTTGAAAGACTAAATTTGACTTTATTTTGAATGGCAGTGATTTAATGTCCTCATTTTTATTCATAAAATTAATACTAAAAAGCCAGTTTAATTTTCTTTAAAAAAAGAAAATGATTATTTGATTTTGATTATTGATTTTGATATTATCTAGCAGACAGGTCTGTGACACGAGTGTGTATACAGATTTGAGTCCCCACTATGTGCTAAAGACACGGCCACACACTCGCACACGCAGGACGCAGATGGACAGGTTTAGACCCCGTTATCTGCCCCCTGCTGCTCTCCGCCTTTGTGCTCGGCGAAATGAAGTGCGATGATCAATTGCGCTGAAAATTTCTCTGAAGGTTTCAAATGGAGCTCTGTGGCCTTGGACCGGCCTACTGAATTTTTAAACTTGTGCAGAAAAAAGAAAAATGGATGCCCCTTTCTATGCTAGCGCCCTGAGCATGTGTGGTTGTTAATACTGCCAACACTGAATATTGCAAAGGGCTGTTAAATATAAAAAAGATGCTGTACTGCAGATGATAAATTATGTGAGTTCAAGGAAATTGCATAACGTTGTTTGTGCCACCCACTGGCATTGGGCCCACTAGCTTTGTCAGTGTTTATATTCTAATCTTCTTATCCTTTATTTCTTTGGAGTTACTCCGGTGTACCTTTTTGTACCCAACTGAACCTTTCCAAACCAGTTTAGTTAAATTTATTTGTATAGCACAATTTGTACACACAGAAATGCAAAGTGCTTTACAGAATAGACAATGCAGCTTTAACAGTAACTGTTTCTTATCATTTTAAGTTATTTTGCTGGTGGTTGGTTGCACGCGTCGCACACAAGGGACACATCATCTTTTTCCAACATTTTCAGATATTAAAATCCCAATACAAACAAACCAAAACACAAATAAGCATCATAAAACCTTTCAGACAGCTGTACAGAATGGCTTTGAGCCTGGATTTACACATTGTAGTAGTAGTATTACCAGTTTGCCAGAAATATCCTGCTGATTTTATGAGTTTCAAAGTGAAGGTGTAACTTATTTGGAGGATGGTGTTTGCTTGTCTTCATGGAGATATTACTTACCTATCGCTTACCCTATGCCAAGTTACAGGTCAGGTTTGCAGAGAGGTGATCCCGCCCGTACATGTTTTCAAGGTATGTGTGAGTGTTAAAATAACTGTAATTGATTAAATTGATTAAATACAATCAATATATTTAATCAATTTAATCAATTACAGTTATTTTAACACTCACGCATACCTTGAAAACATGTATTCTTACAATGAACAATCAATATAGGGGGTGGCAGTAGCTTTTGTGGCGTTTGTCTACTGATTCAGGGGTTGGTGGTTCGAATCCCGCTCTTGACGGGTTGGCCGTGTGTGATCCCAGCTCCCAGCTGAGTGCTGCTGTTGTGTCCTTGGGCAAGACACTTAACCCCACCTCGCCCCCAGTGTCTGCGGACACTGGTAGCCCCCATGACAGAAGTGCATCAAGGCCAGTTGTGACGTGGGCCATCCTCTTGTGGACCCACCACCTGCAGGACGATTCATGGGGGCTGGTGCATTGTGTTCTGGGCAGCAGATCTGCTTGGACTGCGGCCCCGCAACCCAGAAATGGAGAAGTGGAAAAAGATGGCTGGATGGATGGACAATCAATATACTAGTAGTAGTTTAATGTCATACTTTTGGGACATTCCAGACTTCCAAAGTAATAATATCTCCATGGAGACAAGCAGGTGATGTACCCCCGCCAGAAAAGTTACATAGTGCTTCTTCCAATGTTTTTTATTGATTTTCAGTGAAAAGATTTATAATTATACAACAAATTGTATACCATATACATACATATATATATATATATATATATATATATATATATATATATATATATATATATATATATATATATATATATATATATATATATATATAGCATATACACATACATACATACATACACACATACATACATATATACATTCAGCACAGCTTTAAAGGTCCCATGGCATGAAATTTTCACTTTCTGAGGTGTTTGAACGTTAATGTGAGCTCCCCTACCCTGTTTAGCCCCCCCCCCCATGGTTAAAAGTTGCGAAATGTCTAAACTGAGCATTTGCGATCCTTTTCTGCGTTACAAAAAATCGGCGCTCAAACGGGCGATTTTGAACAAGGCACCTTATTGACGTCAGATCGAAAAAAGAAATGCAAATGCAGTTCCACCCCCGTCTGTCTGTACTCAGCGTCTCTGTAAATCACGCCCAGAGAGTTTGGACTGCGAATACGCTAGGCAATGCGAAATGCGTTTTTTTATTTGCCTAGAGGCACGTCCGAGTGTTTCTAGGCTCGGAAGTCCTTTATCTGAGCCTCTGGACCTTTGAACAGCAGTGGTTTAATTTTATTTTCTGTGGAAATGTGTTTATATTTCAATGGAACGCTTCAAATCTCTCCCCCCGTGCAAAAACAAGGAAATAGATCAGCTGAGGGCTCAGAGCTCTGAGCGGAGTTTGGCCACGCCCCCACCCTCTACTATTGGCCAGCTCTTTTCTCCTCATTTGCATTCAAGCAACAACCCCCATTATAGAGTGTTCAGAGTGAGAAAAATTACTCTTTCTCAGCTTATCTCTGTTTCTCATGCACTGAGTGTTGATTCTGAAGGATTAATTTACAGTATTAGGGAACCATTAAGGAGCCATATAAAAGCATCAAGAAGTACCATGTCATGGGATCTTTAAGAAATAATGCTTCAAATTAAAACAAGTAAAAGTCACACTCTAATTACACGGCTATAATTCCCTAAGATAGTTCATTGCTTTACCCCTAATGATATAAGTCAGCTTTTCCAGTGTAACACATAATGTCATTTCTTTTATCCAGGACTGTTCAGAAGAAATTTCAGTCTCTTTCCATGAAAAAGCAACCATCCTCCTGGCCTGCAGGAGGCCAAAGTTGATCAGAGTCTTACTATTAGAACTAATAGTAAAGTTGTCCGGATATATTCCTAGGACATTGTGCACCTTTATAGAGAAGCTTTATTGTTGTTTTAGCTTACCCTTGGTTTTCTCTTTCACAATACATTAACATGAATCTGTAATATTGTTAAGTGCGCTATTGGCGAGTGTCTATAGGATGGTGATGTAACCAGCATCCCAGATTTTGTGCAAATTCAAAATCACTTGGCTAAAAATCTATATATTCCTCAGATAATACTTAAGTTTAGGAACCACATATTACACATGCACTTATTAATGCATGAAGATAATAGTTAAGATAATGAACAATAACATATGAGCAGTGATTAAGAGTAATAATTTAAAAAGTCGATAACTAAATAGTTTAATAGTATAATTAATGATGCACTATGTAACTTTTCTGACTGAGGTCTGCCAGCATGCAGATCTTATTGTTTTGCCAGTAATATTCCACAGTATGGCATTAAACTTTTCTGGCTTACATTTTTTCAATTACAGGTGTGTTTATGGCTTAAAATACCTTCAAAACATGTGTACTTTCTGTGAGCGAAGTTGCTACTCAACAGATCTGATTTGTAACTTGGGCTGTTAGTGTCACCTTCTTGTCTCCATGGAGATAGACAGCTTTAGTGCCGTACTGTGGAACAATCATCAATCATCGTATAAATACAATAGAATAGAATAGTCTTTATTGTCATTATGTCAGGCAAAACAAAATTGGGGAAGGCAGTGTATCACAGATACAAAAATACGAATGTTTGACCAGCAAACAAATAAATCTTCAATAAAAATAGAACAAAACAACAATAGCAGCAAACAGCACTTGGCATGCAAGTAATTCACAAAGTAATAAAGAAGTGGACTAAGTCAGTGTGACGTCACCCATAGCATTTGGCTCCAGTCAAATGAATATAGATGCACCAGGATCATGTAGAGCGGGTTAATATGAAAATGAGGAGCCCGACAGCAAAGTGAAAGTGAAGTGAATTGGAGCCAGAGTCGATGGAGCTGGAAGTGTGCCCATGCTAATTTCCTATTTGAAACGGAGCAGCTAGTGGTTTAGCCATGTCCATTTATATACACAGTCTATGGGAACAAGCCAAGTAAAGCAATAATCTCTATGAAGAAAAGTTAAATAGTACACCTCTAACTACTTAGTATGACCACTACGCCTTCATGGGGTCCCGAAACTAAACATGATTAAAAAAACAAAAACGGTAACAACATATTCAGAGTCAATTGTCATATAAAATACTTAGATTGACATCAGACATTACTTGAAATGGTATGCATCTCACTTGTGCCAGTGAAACCGGATCTTTTGACCTCTTTTGTTACTTTCCTCATATGCTCTTTTACAATCTCTCTATCCGGCGGTAACATGGATCAATTCCAGCGAACACTTTGGGAGAATAAAAGAATAGATTGCAGATTAAAACAAAATGTCGGGAAAACATAAAAAAAAAATCATGACATTGAAGTTATTGGTTTCTAGGGAGGGGTTTATGACGAGCCAAAGGGGAGACAAAGCCAGCTAATCTGACTGAGAAGACTAAAATGCACCATATAGCTAACGAAGTATTTTATGGTGGTCAATGGACTGGGGGGTCTGCAGTATACGCTCATGTGTACTTTTGAGTGGGGGTTTGTTTGTAGGGGGGGTGTGATGATAGTGCTGCTATGAAGGAGAGAAGTCTTTCAAGGGAGAGTGAGCAGGCGCATCAGGAGGGGAGGCAAAAGCTGTTATAGATTTAGCGAGAGTGCCAAGAATAAAGAGGAACCTCACAACACACAAAGGCAATGGGGGAAAGGTAAAGTCTTTTTATTACCATATTAAAAGTGCTACCCACTGCTCCAGGCACAAATGTGGTCTTCAGGTAAGGCTAGATGGAGGGATACTGGAAAATGTAATAAGATCCGTGTTCCTCGACAGCTAAAAATATGTTTCTTTTTTCCTGTGAAAGAAATGGCGCCATGTTGAGGTCTAAAGGTTGGTTAGAGTCAATGTTGCTGTTTAGAGGAGGGCAGTGGTGTTTTTATTCAGTGCACAGGGAATGTCACTGCTGATGTATGACTGAGCGGCGCTGGTGTGCGTGCTCAGTGTGTTCTTAGGCAAAGGCCTTATAGGAGCTTTGATAACGCAAATGGCTGAATGAATAAATAAAGACAGACATGTTTTTTGTGGAGAAATTCAAGAACAAAATAAGGTACACAAACTGAGCATACAACATAAACAAAATGGATATAGATTCTATGAATCTATAGAATCTACATTTACCACAGCAGGGGTCTGCGTAAGGCACGCAGCATCATTAAGGACCATACTCATCCAGCACAAGGACTTTTCCGTCGGTAGACGTTAGCCTGCCAGCACGCACAAAAAGACTCAAAGACAGCCATTACCCCCAAGCTGTCAGACTACTGAACTCTGGATAATACTCTAAATAATACTGAACCCTCAATAATACTGCACTAAAGTACTTTTCATTTTGCATAATATGTTTACTGCTGCTGCTCTGTATGAATGTATCATGTATGTCACTACCTCACTGTAAATGCTACTGTTACCGGTGCAATAACCTGCTTCATAACCCACATGCAGTACTTATACCATACTATATTATGTGCAATCTGTGAAATACTCTACTTACACCTTATTTAATCCTGCCTGTAACTTGTATTTTATTACATATTTTTTTATTATATTGTTTACTTCTTCCCCTGCACTATTTTCAACACTTTTTTACCATGTACTATTATTGCATGCTATTAGTACTTCTTGCCTATCTTAGCAAGTCAGCGGTTCTTCTGATCCTAAGCATTTCATTGCATTGTTGACCTTGTGTTGATCCTGCATACGACAAATAAACAATCTTGAATGATTATAGATTAAAATGTGAGAAACAGCACTATTCATTCATTCATTATCTTCCGCTTTTCCATTTTCTGGGTCGCGGTTTTCTGGGTCTGCTGCCCAGAACACAATGCACCAGCCCCCGTGAATCCTCCCGCGGGTGGTGGGTCCATAGGAGGACTCATGCCTCACATATTCTTTACTTTATGGTTCATGGACGATTAAAAATGCTTCATAATTAGATGCAGACAGCACACATTAGTCTTATTTTGACCCTAGCTGCTTTTACTTGGACAAAACAAATTTTAGATTACTGCATGAATGGGTACAACTCTATAAAAATATAAGAATTGTATATTACTATAGATATAAAATAGACTGTGCATATATAAGTAGTTACACATTTGTGGAAGAAAGTAGATCATATGTAATTTTTGGAAAGAGACAAGACGTGTCTGAAACTCTTCTTTAATATAGTCTAGAGTACCAGCAAAAACAAACAAAAACAACAATCAATCTGCCCAGGTAACATTTTTCTAGTCCTGTCTGGATTGTCTCCTTCTCCATTTACTATTGCAAGATAGAGTTTGTCATTGTCTATAAGCCATACTGTTTTTTTTTATTTTAGTTATAACTTTCCAGCTAAGTCAAGTCAAGGCCAGTTTACTTTTACAACCCCAGTGTTTTTCATAGATTTTGTTTAGACTATTGAGACACAAATCTCTTCTAGATTAATCACTGTCATTCATTTTAAATAAATTCAGTCTAAATAAATGTCATGTGCCTGTATTTCATATTTTAGCAGTCGTTTTGAACAGTATAGTTTGTTTTTACATGAATGACAATACAACAAATTGAGATTTTGTTATAACAATATTTTGTACATGTTCTCATATTTAGACTAAGGGGGCCACCGTAGACTGAAACACTGCAATCCCACCTGATCAGTTCTAGTTGTTGAGTTCTATATTCAATTTTAACAGGCTATATGTAACTCTAGTTGTTGTGTTGAAGTCTGAATTTGCAAATGAGCCAATTATGTTAACAGATGGTCATCAAAATGTGGTCAGTGGAGAGTTAGCGATTAGACAGTGTGATGTGAGCAGTTGGTGATGCTGTTCTCCACGGAGATACCATTATAAGGCTCTGAAGACGAGTTCACGGATGGATTATGTCATTAACACTCAAACACAAGTGTAACACAAGGAACCCACAGACGAAATGTGATCTCTCTGTTGTTGGTGCTTTGAGTCCGAGTGGATTATTGAGTTCACAGCTGTCTCAACAAATCACTGTAAGAGGCAAACTGTACCAGAGTGTATGGGCTGCGTACATGTTATAATAGCATAATAATATAATAACACTTGAACATAACTGGTGATCTAATGTTTGAGTCATCAGTGATACAATTATGGGCCCTAAACATAGCAGGAACATGGAACAGGGAACATACAGTTTATACTCATATGTACTTGCAAAATATATGACTTGGGTGGTGGATTTTCAAAACCCCTTACCCCCTCTCTGCTCTACTAAAAATGTTCTGCAAGCTACAGAAAATTGTCAAAACAAAACAAAAGGATGTAAAAAAAAAAAAAAAAAATTAAATCATTGGCCATTTGGGGGAAAAACTCTCCATTTTATGAATGAGATAAAACAACAATAACAGTGTTCAACATGCAGCTGATGTGGGTAAAAAGACATTTTAAGACATTTAATTTGACGTCACTGATTTCAAAGTCAGCTTTGGCGCTGTTGTGTGAGGCACAAACACAAAAAATTAGCACAGCCTTTCTTGTATTTCCAATGTCCCCAAGTTGGGTAAATGAAAGTGAATTTTCTTCCAAACAAATAATTTTAGTATCGAATACCTAATTATCGATACTTCTGACAACCTTGGAATAACGTGATTTTTTTTTTTCTGAAGAAATTTGAATGTGTTTACAAATAGCATCTCTCTTCTTCGAGGGACACTGCTCTTCTTATCCCTCTTTCCTGGCTCTGCGCCCTCTTCCTCTTGCGTCGTATCATTTTATGCTTGACTTTCTTTTCCTATTACCTCCAGTACAGACAGTATGGCGGCCCATGGGACATGTCAACACGCGGGGCTATTAAATTATTAGCGCTTGTTTATTATTAACTAGGCTAGAATATACGACTACTGACTGTAACCTTTTAATATGCATGCGGCGTGACTGTTCCCAACTGGTGTTAACAGGACAATGTGGGTTTCCATTAATGTTGGTGCACAGATGTGGTATAAGCAGGGACACGATGGGACATGCAGCGCTTTAATAATCACAGAGTTGTGGGTCAGCAGCATATGGGCGTTCAGAGCCACTGCAGTGTGAAGCAGCCAATGTGTAGGAGAAGTGTTAAACGCCTTATTTCCAGTCATGAGGATCACTGAAAGAATAATAAAGTGGTTGTGAGGAATATACTTAAAGGAGAATTAACGTTTTTTACAATCTGAGCCTTATTTCGGTAATAAAACAAGTTGTTTTACTCACCCATAGCACTTTGGTGTCATTTGGAGCATTTCCGGAGATGTTTTAGATTAGCGATATCCGTTAACGTGATTGGTCGGGGCATGACGTTGCAGTCACCAAAATAACACAAACTTTAGCACTTCTCAAATCAAAGAAGCTCAATGTCTTAGTCTACACTTTCGTTTGAGTCAAAAGTGGCCTCTAATCCGAGATTTAGCCATAGTTTCGAGTAGATGAGGAGGACAGTGCGCATGCACAGCTGTTTTGCAGATAAGAAGACGCTCATAACTTTTCTATTGCGAGTGACACATGGCAGAAGATTCAGACTTTGAGGCTGAAGAGGACTTATGGAGGACTGAGGACTGAAGAGGAGTATACGGATGAGGAGACAGAATGGATACGGAAAGAATGAAGTTTTAGGAGCAGCGCAGAGAACACCCATCGGTTTCGCATTACTTCTCAGAATCCTGCGCTGAATCCGCTGGCCTTCTTTCTTTTCCTTTGCTGATTAAAAATCGTCCTGACTGAAGTGGGTACTGCAAACACGATGGTCCAAAGGTCTTACAGCTTTGCGTTTCATGTTTGGGTCCCGAGAGCTGAGAGCGAAATAAGCTGTGACTGAGCGCATGCGCACTGGCCTCCTCATCTCCTCTAAACTATGGATAAATCTCGTATTAAACACCACTTTTGACTCAAACGAAAGTGTAGACTAAGACATTGAGCTTCTATGATTTGAAAAGTGCTAACGTTTGTGTTATTTTGGTGACTGCAACGTCGTGCCCCAACGACTCACGTTAGCAGATATCGCTAATCTAAAACATCTCCGGAATTGCTCCAAATGACACCAAAGTGCTATGGGTGAGTAAAACAACTTGTTTTATTACCGAAATAAGGCTCAGATTCTAAAAAAAAAAACGTTAATTCTCCTTTAAAGGCGCACTGTGTAATTTGTTGGTTGGCTGTCTGTCACCTGCTTGTTCCTATGGATATGTTATTGCTCTGGCTGGAATGTTGACTGTGAGTGGGGTTGCCTTTCCATAGATCTTACCTGTAGCTTGATCTGGTCTGGTCTCCATGAACATAAAAAGGTTTAATAACATACTATGAAGCATTCCAGACAAAGCAATTACATTTACATGAAGAAAAAGCATTTCATTGACCCTCCACCAGAAAGTTACACAATGCAAAATAATGTATCATGAATTCAAATGTTGGAGGCACTTCGACACAGCTTAAGAAATTTAAAATTTTAGGTAAAGTCTGTGTCCTTTTCTAGTTGAGGGACTGTCGCCAGCTTCTCTCCATGGAGATGTTGCCTGGAATGTTCCACAGTATGGTATTACACTTATTTATCACTACGGAGACCCACTCACAGTAAGAATGCAAGTTTTAAAGTCAATAAAAAACGTTATTGAGTATATGCAAGATGGATATGGTTAATGTCATACCGGGACATTCCAGATGAAGCAACAACATCTCCAAGGAGACCCTCCATCAGAAAAGTTACACAGTGTACCTTTACAGTTTTACCTCTGGAGATTGGGTTTGATCATTTTCTTGCAGCTACAATCTATGCCATGCTTAACTTGATAATTTATTGCAGATTTTAAGCCTATGCAAATTTCCTTTCATCCCCACCTTCATTTTTTGCAGACAATCTTTTGATGGTCTTTTATAGATTAGATAAGGTCTTATCTTTAACCTTTTTCTGTTGACCACTCTTCTGCCTTGTCACGGTTTATCAAGGTTTCCATCTGCATTGTGACACAATAGAATTTGTTATTCAGTTTCACTCGCCCTGTTCCTAAAAAAAAATTTCAGTATTTTATTATTGAGACTGCTGTTGTTTCATAATAATACTAAACAAATGTCTCGAGGCCTGTTCTTGTTCTCTTCCTTATTAGTTATTTGATGAGTTCATGAAGTTTCTTTTAATAATGCTTAATATAATATATCTATAATGATTTTTCTCTGCTGCAGTGAGCTTCGATTGACACGGCCTGTTGGATCAGATGGGCAGTGCTATTTCTGTCTTCTTTTGGTCCAGTTTCGCTTCAGGCCAGAGGAACAATGTCCACTCAGCTGTGTTTGAGGCTAACCATCTCGCAAGTCTTTTTTTTCAATCCAAGCTCAGAATTTGGTAAAGGTTCACTGAAGCAATAGTCCAGTGAGCCATGTGTCCTTCTGGAGAACACAAATAAACAACAGCAAAGAGGGGAATTTAAAGTTTATGCCACAGATTTTCATGTGTTTCTACTTATGCCTGTGTTTGGGAGATTAGTAGCTGTGGTAAATGTATATCATAGTTTTACATAGGTCTGTCACAACAACACATTTTGATAGTTCAGAAAATAAAAATAATATTGAAACTACTTTATAAAAGGCACAGCCTGCAACTAATAGCAGTAATACCATTAATTAGTTTTATCCTACCCTCTAAAGCTCAAATCTTACATATAAATTACAAAAATCTTTCCACTATTGCAAAGAAATTGTTAACATGATAAATATTGAGCCCCAAAACACAAGTGTTCCAGCTTTCATAGATGGAATGATAAGTCAACTTAGCAATTATTGTGACCTAATGGCCTAATTCTACATCAGTTTAGTGAGAGTTTGTGAAGATTAAAATGAGAAATAAAGGTAAAAATGACTGAAAGTAGTGCTGAGTCACACAATCTATGTCACCAGCACAGAAAATCAAATCCAAAATGCAGGGACGATTTAGAAGAAAGAAGTCTTTTTTCTGTTACTTTAAACTTTAATTTAACCAAATAAAGGTGTTTCATCTTTTATTCTTATTAGTCAAATCGTGACTATAGTGCAATTTAGACTTTTCCCCCTTTAACCTCATAGAATGCATAAAGAAATGGACTAATGAAGTGTAATGTCATTCATAGCATTCACTGGAGTGAATTTGGAGCCAGGTCCATATTAGCAATAGGAATTTATTTTCGTTCAAAATAGTGAAATAAAAACATCATGTACAGGGTTAATACAAACATTTTATGACCAAAATGAAAAAGGCTCACTCCAGCAGTTACAGAGAGAGAGGCAACACATTTTAAATGTAAAATCAATTGGAAACAGAGTCGAATGAGCCGGAAGTGCCCCATGAACACTTCCTTTTTAATGATTTTTATTTAAAAGGGACAAAGCATATTCATGAACATATGTATACGTGTAAATATGCGAGAATTAGCCCGAAGGCTACTTTACATCTGTAGTCCCGAGCAGGTCAGACAGATAAAAGCAACAAGAAACAACTTCACACAATAGACAAACTCATAGGGCAAACATGATAGAAACAGCACAATAAGACACAATCATGACATACAACACTGACGTTTACATAGGAGCATGATCTGAGTTCTCTTAAGCCATCGTTTCAGATTGATTTTAAATGTTCTGAATGTGGCAGAGTCTCTTATTGCAGCTGGATGTAGTTCCAGATTTCTGTACCCTTGACTGAAAACACCTGCTGACTGAAAGTTGTGAGTCTATAAGGTACTACACAGTCACCTCTGGTAGAGGCTCTTGTTACCCTAACACTAGTACTGAATTTGGGCAAAATGAACTCACCCAGAGGTGGTGGAGCGAGTCCATTTAAGACCTTATATACCGAGCAGGCTAGTATACATTTTCTAAAATTTCTGAAGTATGAGACAATGATGAAAAGATAAATATTTTCTGCCAAATATTTTTAAAGGGACAGTGTGTAAGATTTTTACCTGTTAATTACTGAAATTGAAGATACCCATTCAAAAATACATTGTTTTCCTAGCCTTTTCACTTCCATCATGAAATCAAAGTATTCTTTTGGACTTAGATATAGTCACATAAAAGGGGGATCTTCCCCATATAGAGGCAGCCATTTTGAATACGAGAGCCACAGAAGGACATTTGGGCTCATCCTTCGCCTCGGCTCCTGCTAACAGCTGCTTAGCCGCGCTGCGTTTGGGAGTGAAGGACAGAAGGAGAGAAGGGGAAGGGGAGGGGGAAGGGGGGAGCCTGTGTAAAGAAGCATGCTGCCGGATCACACATCGTAATGGATACAACACGTATTTTGGACTAAATTGTTTTACTGGATTTTATTCGCTGGATCCTTATGGACAGATTGAGACCAAGTTTATGATGAAATACAGAGTTTGACCTGTGCAAAGCCTTCAAAGGTAAGCTAAGTAAGCTAAGTTTTGTGCTTTTCTGTATAAAAGCCCCATGTGCTCGGGGAGTGATTGTTTTGCAGGGAAATGAATTGCATAGTCAAAAAGAGGAGACTGTAAGGTTTCATTTGATGTGTAGATTGTCATGAATCATGATCGGGATTGTGTGTTTTCATGCGAAAAGAAAAAAAAAAAGTGAACGGGGGACCGCGCTTTATGTATACAGCGGTGCGCGGTTCGTGCGCGGGCACGCGAGATCTCGGCGCTACGTCGCGTCCGGGTGACCCTCGAGGTCTGCCATAGCCAAAAGAGGAAGTGGAATAGCTAGTAACCACCTATGCGCCACGAATCCTACACACTGTCCCTTTAAAGCTTTTTTAAAAAAGTGATTCTATTGCTCTTAAGGTTGTCATGCTTGTCACTGACCAGTGGTAATGCAGTATTCAATGTGAGAAAAAAAATCATGCTGTGGAGAATATTTTAGCTGCATTTTCTGGCAATGATGGTCTAATTTGCCCAAAGTTATGAATATTAAAATGAAGAATTTTTGATATTACTTTTTTGAAAGTTAGTGTGGAGTCCAAGGTAACACCAAGATACTTGGTTTCACTTACAAACCGGAGCCCCTCTTCCCTCAGCATCACATCTAAGCAAGACTTTGATGGACGTTTCGAAAATAGCATGCAGACAGTTTTTTTAGTGTTCAGTAAGAGACTTGGCTTAGTCTACACAGGTGATTGCTGATGTTAACTTATCTGAGGCTTCTATGACAGACTTTGCTTTTGTAAAAATGACGGCATCATCCACATACAACACAATATTAAGGTCTGTACAAACACTCAGCAAATCATATAATGAAAATAAAATAGGTCCAAGTATGAAGCCTTGTGATACTCCAACCTGACAATCGAGATATGGGGATTTGATACCACTGATAGACACACAATGGGTTTGGTTTGACAAGTATGATTTTGTCCAAATTATGGCCTGTTCAGAGAAATTTAATTTTGTTAACCTTAATAATGTTTGGTGGTCAACAGTATCAAATGCTATTTTTAAATCAATAAAAACTGTACCACAAAAAAACTGTACAACAAAATGCGTGAAAAGTCCCTCAGACAAATTTAACTTCTCCTTTTATCATGTACAACAAAATGGTAAGCATCTAAGGAAAATTGTATTTTTTCAAGAACAAAATGTATAGCTATTTCAGTTGAATAATTTGCATGAAAACCAAACTGCATAGCATGCATGGCGTATAACCATATTTACATGATTAATTCATTGTTTAGTGACCCATTTTTCATTTATTTTAGATATAAGATATATTTGAAACGCAGTAGCTAGAGGGTTTGCTATGTCCTTATACTTATATAGTTAACCTTATAGTTGCTAGGTAACAGGTATAGAAGTACCTCTATGTATGTCATAACTTCACCAAATTGCTCAAACTAGGAAAAACAAGCCAACATTTTGAATCAAATCTGTTTAAATCTCATTTTAGTGAAATGAGTAGTCAAACCTGTCATATGCCCTTTCTAAATGGTGATAACACCCTCTGCCAGCGCTAGAAGGCTCAAAATGTGCTGATAATGCGGCCATCTTGACATGACTCATCTGCGAGCATTGTGTTTTGTTTTTTTTTGTAAATGCCCTCTCGCCTCTCTATTCTTATCCAGCCTAATTTGCACACTCACACAATCTGACTTGTTTTTGACCAGGCTGTTGACCTTGTCCATTCTTTCCCCCTTGTTCGATGGAGAGATAGCGACTAAAATGTGGAAACAGTGAAGGAGGATAGAGAAAGAGAGAAAGAGAAAGAAAGAGCGAGAGGAGAAAAAAAGCAGTGAACTGTCCAGCACTTAAATTGCCTGTTTATTTCCAGTGGTTGCATCAATTACACAAATACAAACCAATGTGTGTGAGGCTGGTTGCTATACAGAACAATTAAGATAGATATGAGATTTTTATGCTCCTGTGTGCATTTTTAGTCTCAGGGTTTTTTCTTTTCTTTTCTGTTACTAGGAAGAACAGGACTTACTGATTATGACCTATTCAGCAATCAGTGCATACATGGGGCCTCCATCCTGTTTCTCATTCTTTTTTCCCCCTCTTTTTACCCTTAGCACTGATGATTAATTAAAAGGTTAAGCATGTTTAATAGAAGTATAAAATTAAAATACTAAAATAGGATCTGTATAACGAGATAATGAAAATAAATGAAGCGTCTTTCAAACGCAAAACATGCACAATAGCTTTGTAATTCTGCTGCAGTTTTTATTTATTTTTAATTGAGACCATTTGTATTTTATGCACAACAGCAGAAAGGACAGGGCATGAATTGAAGTAGCTGGAGATTTGTGCCTTTTTACATAATGGATTCACTGTTTACAAGTATTTCTCTGGATAAATAGCTTGGATTGCATCTTGTGTGTGCGCTTTGGATCAAATATATGAGGAGATCATAGAAATGAGAGAAACTACTGTAGATATAGTGTACACAGTTTGTTTGTACAATGCAACACCCCCTTTTAGTTGACTAATTGCTGCAAAATGTCTTTAGTCAATCAAGAATATCATTATTTCAAGAACAGCTGCCATCTCCTCTATCACCTGGCTTGATGACCCTAAGATTATCCTGGATGTTCCCCTCTCTACCCTTCTGTCTTGAGTGGACTTTGGCTCTTCAGACTGGTTTAGTCCTGGTTCAGACCTGGTTTAGTCCTGGTTCAGTCCTGATTTAGTCTTATTTCAGTCCTGATTCAGTCATGGTTCAGTCCAGGTTCATTCCTGGTTCAGTTCTGGTTTAGTCCTGGTTTAGACCTGGTTTAGTCCATAGGAGTAGATGTCTCCTTCACTATAGTTCATCTTGAGGTTTATCTTTTCCCCACTGGGTTTATTGAAGTCTTTCATTGCCAAGAATAGGCCTGTCACAGTAACAAATTTTGAAGGAGGAGATATAGCTACAGAGATATAAAATGATAAACGATAATATTGAAACTACTTTATGCCACTGACACAATAACAATAATACAGGACAACCTCGGTGAACCATTTTTAAATAGACAGTATCAGTATCATTCAAAAGACCTGAGCTGCAACAAAGAAATAGCAGAATAAACCCATAATTTGCCATTTAAGTTATTTATTCAACCCTCTACTGCTCAAATCATATTGTATTACATCAAAAAATACCCCCAAATATCCCCACTTTTACAATGACATATGTTGAATATTGAGACTCAAAATATATTGTACCAGCCGGTTGATATACAGTAGTAATTATCTTGACAGGATTAGTTATGAAGGAGGGTCTAAGGACAGGGCTCAGGGACAATTATCCATTTGCTTGTTTTGGTGAATGTCGGTAAGCCTGCTTGTCTTTTACTGCTTCATTATTTGATTTTCTAGCTTTTTGTTGTGTGTAGAATCCCTCTAACTTTTGTTGTTGTGTGTAGAATCCACCTAACTTTTTGTTGGTTAAATCTACAGTTTTGTGAACCCCTGCAAGGCGACTGTTGTTATGATTGTAGACTGAACAAAAATAAACTGAACTGAATACAGCCTTATTTTTTACTGTGGAGCTCCAGCTACATTTTTATAACCAGAGAGAGAGAGCGAGAGAGAGACATTTATTCATTATTTGTCTAAGCAACACTTTCTTGGGTATCATTTTTGTTTTTTAACCATTGGTCACCACCTACTAAGAGATAAAAAAAAAGTGGGAAAATGAGCACCAGTATAGTGAGTTTTATTTTTGACCAAACTGCTGCTAGTGAATTCTTATTTTCTAAATAATGTAATAGTTCTTTCACTACTTTCCTGCTGGTTGCTAAGTAACATGTTGGTTTCTTTTGCCTCTGTGTAACCAGGGCTGCAAAATTAATCCTAAATCGAAACAAAATTGCGATTTGAATTGGCGCAATTATCAAAGGCTGTGATTATTAGGATTATAATATCCTCTGCAAAGACCAATATATCCTGTCTTTCAGTAGTTTACAGTGTAGCAGTGCTAGTTGGCTACCTAGTAAAAACCTGTTCAAATACTGTGTTCTGAAATTCATGCGGCTCTCATTCATTCATGCTTCAAATTTGTGCTGCTTTTAGTTCATAGTTGTTGATTTCTATTGGCAAGATGTTACCAGTACCACACTGTATTAAGGGAAATATGTACCAGTTTGAAGTATGATCCCTGTTTATTCCTACTTGTCACCCTTTGTCCCTTATGAAAAATTAGACTAAAATAGGCATTGCGCATGTAGACTCATGTCCTGCTATGTGCGTGGGGCATGAGGGTGGTCATCGGGTCTCTGGCCTGACATCAGCAGCCTCTCCCGGGGAAAGAGGGCGTGTCCCTGACAGGCTGCAGTGATTAGTGGAGCTCAGCGGGCAAGAATTTATCAGACTCAGCCGAGGCCGTGAACCATTTCAGACCACAACTCTGCAATTTGTCACCACATGTGTCACAAACAACCCCAGTGCACACATCTCCCCCATGCACAATACACACTAGCATTAGCTACACACACACTAGCATGCACAATACACACTAGCATTAGCTACACACACACTAGCATGCACAGTACACAATAGCATTAGCTACACACACACTAGCATGCACAGTACACAATAGCATTAGCTACACACACTAGCATGCACAATACACACTAGCATTAGCTACACACACACTAGCATGCACAGTACACAATAGCATTAGCTACACACACTAGCATGCACAATACACACTAGCATTAGCTACACACACTATCATGCACAATACTCACTAGCTTGCATAACCAGTGGGACGAATACTTGTATGTATTTAGTTACAGAATACTGAATATCTGCAGTTCGTAACGTATTCTGATACATGGTTCAGTCAGAGTACTGTTTTCTGAATACTTAAAACACTTTCACACAGAGTTGCATCTAATTTAGGGTGTAAAAATATGATTAAAACAGTTTTATAGCCTATTTATTTCACTGTTTGCTACACATTTATTTATCACTGATCAGAGAAGAAAAAAATAACACATGAGAAGTGCTGTTGTCACGATACTAAAATTCCAAACTTGTTTTCAATATTAAGGAATAGATTCAATACTCAATACTAATTCTAATACCACAATGAAAAAAAAAAATCACTCCACACATTAAATTAAATCATAGAAATCTCTTTTATATTACCATGTGGCCTTATATCTGTGTAATCGCTCAGTCGATCAGGTAGGCTCCATAGTGGTCCACAGCATACACCACACACATGGACACATATCTGCTCTGTGCCTCTAAATGGATTGCTTATATAAGGCCATGGACGTTACATATATCACCAGACCAGGTGCATCATAGGCAGGTGAAAATGTGAAATGACGTGACTATAGCACGCTTTACACACAATTTATGGCTTTTTTATTAGCTGTTAACAGTCCAGTGGGTAGGAAAAGGGAAGCTTTTTGTGAGCATAACAAATCACAAGCATTGCATTTTTATTTTGACAAATGAGCGGTGTGAGAACCATAACAAACGTAAACAAAACAAATGGAGATATTGTCCAGTATAGACACTTCGGAATGCAATATTATACAGCAATACTGACATTTTTCATTATCTCGCCTCCTGCATTAACATTTAAGAGAAAACTAAAATATGAACTGATAAACTAATACAAGAATCCCATGTATTTTTGTAAAGGTCTAAACTACAGGTACAATAAGATTAGTTTTCTACAAAGAGACAGAATATTTTTTTATTTACAGGGGACATTCTATTACCTAAATAATTCCAACATTTGCAATTTGATAATATGGGACCAGTCTTTCTCAAACTGTTATACATTTACC
This sequence comes from Paratrypauchen microcephalus, assembly GCA_036785185.1. Taxonomy (NCBI): domain Eukaryota; kingdom Metazoa; phylum Chordata; class Actinopteri; order Gobiiformes; family Gobiidae; genus Paratrypauchen; species Paratrypauchen microcephalus. Next base: position 1,460,753 of record JAVJIX010000034.1, read on the forward strand.
CCTCTAGGAGTACGCAGGCTTTCAGCTATTTGAGTTTTTAATTTTAGAGACAAATCTATGGTTTAGTCTCATTTTTAAACTCAGTCTAATAAGCTTCCTAATGAAGTCAGTTTTTGAATCTGGTAGTATTCAAAAGCCAATTATTAACTTAGATGATATATTTTTCACCACCGCAAAATTAAGAGGTGTAGTATCGCTTAAAGGTGCACTATGTGACTTTTCTGGTCCAGCACCTGGTTATGTCCATGGAGATACGCTAGACTTTACTTTAGCACTTTTCAAATCACAGAAGATCGCTGTGTCAGCGTAGACTTTAAGTGGATTCCAAAGCGGCCTGAAACCCGATATCCAGCTATAGTTTCATCTGATGACGTCATCAAAGAGGACAGCGCGCATGCATGAACTCAGCTGTTTAGAAGATAAACACCGCTGTCAGCTCTCGGGTACAGTCCGTAAGAAGCTTAGAAGACGAAAACATATCCGCTTGAGAAAATGGTGCAAACATGCATTTATCCCGGTTGCGAAAACAAAATGACATCTTGGACGAAGTTGAGCTTTCACAGGCTTCCGCATCAGAATCCTGATTTATTGAAAATGTGGCTACTTGCTTTGAGAATGGACCCAAACATGACAGGGGAAGCTGTAAGACGTCTGGACCCTCGTGTTTGCAGTACTCACAGTTAGAATTATCAAAATATGACTATATATAGGCATAACAAACCAATTCAATGCAAACAAATAATTGTGTGTTGGCTAATTACTCAACTGAAAGTTGCCCGTTTGGTCCCGCAGGCTTTGGCTGGCTCCTCCAATTCAACTTCAGAACACGAAAAAATGTTTCTATTACACCACGGTTCATCATGGCACGAATATCCTCCAGAGTTGACAGACACAGATTTCTGTTATCATCACCCAGACGTTCTTCTCCTGGCCACAAATCCCACTCGACACAGCAAAGGCATTCTTCCTCTGTTGCCATTGACATACAATGTCCACATAAACACCACAAGGTACTGTCTTTTCGTAGACGGGCCATCTCTTGCTGTTCTCTTGTGCGCTGCTCCTCAAGCTCTCCTTCTTTCTAATATCTCTTCCTCCGTAAACTCAAGCTCAAAAAGGTAGGGACGGCCATCATACTCAAATAAGTCCTCTTCAGTCTCAAAGTCCAAATCTTCAGCCATGTCTCGCAACAGAAAAGTAAAGTTCAGAGCGGTGTTTACCTGCTAAACAGCAGAGTTCACGCATGCGCGCTGTCCTGACGTCTGATGACATCATCAAATGAAACTATAGCTGGATATCGGGTTTCAGGCCGCTTTGGAATCCACTTAAAGTCTACGCTGACACAGCGATCTTCTGTGATTTGAAAAGTGCTAAAGTTTGTGTTATTTGGAGACCGAAAAGCTATGCCCCGAGCGCTCACATTCACGGATCCCGCTACAATACAACATCTACGAAACTGCTCCAAATGACACCAAAGTGCTATGGGTGAGTAAAACAACTTGTTTTATTACCGAAATAAGGCTCAGATTGTTTAAAAAAAATTACTAATGTTATACTGTGAAAAATTCCAAGCAAAGCAGCAACATCTCCACGGTGACAGGGCCTTCACCCAAAAAGTTACACAGTGCGCCTTTAAGCTTACATAAATTGACATTTCAAAAAGTGCTTTAACACTAAATGACAGTGATACATTGATAATAAAGACACGTATTAGCTGCTGGGTTATTAAGAAAGTATTGCCTTCAGAAAATGTCAGAGTAAATCCTGGTGTTATAACTTGTTTTAAGTCTAATCAAAGCCCCGACCGGCCAATCGGATGGAGCAAACTAATTACAGTCTGAGGCATGGACCATGAAAATGCCTTATGACAGATTTAGTGCTGGCCTGTGTCCCTGGAGGATATAACACACTTTGAGGGAACAATTCATGTGTGGATATCTTCTAATAAGGGCTGTATGTGCGGTCTATCACTGTGTGCTCTCAGTGGAAGCCTCTTGTTTTGTTTCCTCAGCTCTTCTCCGGTTTTGTTTATTTCACTCATTCACTCAATCCACAACATAAATGCCATGTTATTCTGTTTGGTTTTAAACTATTCAGCACTTGCCAATACAAAGGCAAATGCTCATAGTAAATTCAAAATAACACACAATCAAAATAATAGTTTGAGTTTTTGAGCAATTAAGTCAAATGCTGCAATTATTTAGATATTAGAATGTACTCTGTGAAGAAAAAAGAAAATCCTGGTTTGCAGGTAGTTTACGTCTAATATATTTGATATTCAGAAATTCAGGACTCAATACTTATTTTTTTCCAGCTCTACCTTATATGAATTTTTTAGCTATAATTTAGTAACACAGTTTTTGTAGGTGCTGGAGATTGTTTTCACTACCTTTGTGTATAGAGACTGTAAGTAGACACTTCCCCTGTGTTTGACCCATCCCTTAGGGCCACTGGGACAGCCTGTCTGCAGAAGTGGGTGACAGCTGGGCACCGAGGGACCCTACTCCAGGTTTTGAGGTCAGGAGTCCCTTGCAGCTGCATAATTCTGTATGTGCCATTGGTGAAAAGGAAAACAAACTACCTGGAGAAAACCTAACAAAGAGAACGTGCAACAGTGTTTTGACGAGCTTAGGGAGTTAAACCAACACACTCTATTGGTCAAAAAGACACTTAATATAATATACAGTATACTAGAATATAAAAGGGATTCTACATTTGAATGGAGGAGGACATTCTACTATCTAAATAATTACAGCCTTTGTGATTTTATAATATATACTAGACTTTATTATCATTTCTGGTAATAGTCTGTGGGTAACATTCTCCACCACTGCAAAATCAAGAGGTGTTGTGCTCTGCTCAACTTTTGGAGGCCCTGCCACCTGCTTGTCTCCATAATGATGTTATTTCTTTTTCCTAGAATGATTCACAGTATGGCATTTGAATGTGTCTTTCAAAGAACTGACTTGTAACGCAGCCTGTTGATGCCATCTGCTTGTCTCTATGTACATATAACTTTAAAGGAATATTTTAGAACATTTTAGGTGAAGAGATAAAAAACAACGATCATACATAGAAAGTTACACAGTCCCCCTTCGAAATTTCGTTTCCCCACTAACCAGGCAGGACAGTGATAGAGTGGGCTAGGGGAGGGGCCGCTGCGCATGCGCGCGCCGCCGACTGGGAGATGCAGAGTAGAAAAGATGCAATACAATCAGTGACAATTTAACAACATGTAATGACAGAAAAACAATTGGAGATATAACATACGGTGATCTTTTTTTTGGCAACATAAGGAAGGGGTGTGGGGGGAACAGATTGGAAATCAATGAAATTGATTGAACCGAGAGCAGAGATCAGACCTTTCTAAAAAGACAGGGAACATTTTTTCAATCGTATTAGTGTTGTGAATAATCCAAAATGTGTGTGTGCCACCGTTTATGTAGAGTTCATGATAACAAAACCACATCTGTGGCCTTGGAGTGTTTCTTGCAGGGAGGCGAAGTCAAAACACAGATAACTGTTGGAGACAGACAGACAGATTTTCACAGGGAGACATAATTTGCAAAGGGATTAATTTAGCATGATGAAATACATTTTTAGAGACCCAGGTGAACAATTTAGATTGAGCTTGGGTTTTGCCAGACCCCCATCTTCACATCGCCATGAAGATTCATGAGAGATCTCATTAGTTCCTCTTGGCGCACAGACTGCGTTGCGTTGGCTTTTACACAGTTCTGTAAGCATGCCCGCGATGATATCCAAACGTCGAGATGTTTCCTTCGGTTGAAATCCTTCCAAAAGGTCCTCAACCTGTCCCACTTTCTGATGTAATCCTTTCATGAGATCTCCCACGGCCTCACAGTGGCTCGAAATTGCTGCAGACAGCTTGGGGGACTCTTTACTTGCTGCCAGCTTACAAATTTTGCGATAGATCATGGACAATCCCAGGACAATTAACAGATGTCCAGCTATCAGAAATCCGAATACGTAAATATCCTCCACATCCTCCATGTACATTGTTGCCAAACATACGACTTGCCACGCACGATACGAGTCCCTCGCATATCCAGCAGCAAAAGTACCATCCGGACACACCGCTTCTCTGAAAAAAGAGTATCATTCGTGCTGAGGGTCCAGCTGATCACATCCATATTTTAGGAATTTGGAAAATCTGCTCCAAAAAGCGAAAAAATTACGAAAAACAAGAGAGGCACGCAGACAGCAGAGCAATAGATAAGGAGGAAAAAGAAACACGTCCTCTCCCTCTCACGGTCAGAACAGAAGAAAGATTAAACCTATCTATCACAAGAGAGACAATCAGGTTACAGCACTATGCTACATTACAGTTAAGATCTGTGGAGAGTCGTATCATGGAACATTCCAGGCAAAGCAATAAACATTTCCATGGAGACAAGCAGGTGACGGACTCTCCACCATAAAAGTTGTGCAGTGCACCTAAAATATAACATCATTTTAGTCCTCATTAGTGGTGCACTGCTCTCTCTCAAACAAACAAACAAATACAATAAACTAAGGCAGAAATAATTAATGATTTACAGGACCAAACACTAGCAGACAACAGAGTCTGAGAAGGAACAAACCAAACTAGTACTACTGAAACATTTATCTTTATGTGTTTGAAATGATTTGAGCCTTGAGGATTCGCCAACGTGCACAGAATCTTCACCAAAGAAAGAACCATCGTCTACCTTTGGGGCAGGCACTTTGAAGATATTTACCTCAACACTCATTTTTCCTAAAAATAAATGTGGCTATTAGGATGAAAATGGAAAGTAGGGCTGCACTTGGTGGTAAATCCAGAATGTCTCCTACATGTCTCTGTATTATTTATACAGATGGATGTCTGTCTGGTCCCCATACCCTTCGGTTCATCTCACGCCTGACCTAACACGATCCTACATAGACAAACTTTATTGATCCACAAGGGAAATTATTTGGATATAGTAGGTCACACATCACAATATAATATAATGACAGAGCAAAAATATAAATGATAATAATACATTCAAAATAAATAGCAAAAACAACAAGAGACTGGTGTCAAATAAGGCATAATTATAACTGTGTGTACAAGTAAAAATTTAAAAATGTTGTAATACAGATATATCTCTCAGCTATATACAAGAGTTTTAAGGAGAAGATTGATTGACAGGACAGATTATTATTGTGCAATCTGATTTGTTTTTGTTTTATTTTTTTTTCCCAGTGATGCATGTGATACAAAGGAGCTCATTGGTCATCTGTAATTTTTAGTCCCGTGTGATTTTTTTCCCTTTATTTTTAAACAGCCATATTTCTTCAGATACCTACAGATCCACTGGGAGACAGTGACCAAGCTCACATCTTTGTAAAGTATTGCAAAAGCGTGAATTCTGGATCCCAGGCAAGGACTGCACAACATACGACAATCAAAATCACGTTTAAATAGATTCAATTATCAAATCAAAACAACTACAATTTTTAGATAACAGAATGTCCAGTGTAAAAAACAGATATCCTGTTATTTAACAAAAAAAACTGCTAATTTAGACAAAATGAAATATAAGGTCTTTATTTAAATGGTCAAAGCCAACATGTTTCAACCTGCAATTTTTAGATCTAAACAAACATGTTCTGAAATGCTTAGTTTGCCGTTTATATTTCAGTCTTTGCTCAGGAATCTAAATCTAACCACAACAGCGATACTTGTCAGAAATATTACAATCACATTTTTTTCTTTTTTACAAACCCGTGCAGCCCTAATGGATAGTTCAAAATGGCGTGTGGCGAATTGGACAGCCATAAGCCGTAAAGAGGAGGTGTGAGGAGAACAGAGCAGAACAGAGTGCAGGAGCGAGCCGGACCAATGGACTCAGAATGAAATTACAGCAGACGAGTAAAGAAGGAGATAGTAAATTGAGCATTGAATACTGCATTACCCTGTCTCTTAATTAACCATATAAAAGCTTTCTTATTAGGACGGATGCGCCTGTCTACTAACGAGGGGAGAGGGATGTGCGCTCGTCATTGAAATGAGCCTCAAAGGAGCCAAAGGAATGGCAAAAAGACAAGAACAAGTGGGGGACAATGGAAACGCGAGGGGTGTAGCTTATAGCACGCCAAATCTCCTGCTTCAAAATCTGTCATTTGAGACCGCTCCCAACAGCTCCCTGTCACTGAATAGACATTATGTGTGGTGATGTTTGAGAGTCTGATCACATCGCTGTGGAGATCTGTGAGAGAGAGAGGTGGAGGGGTGAGTGAAGGAGGGAGGGGTGATTGAGAAAGAGAGAGAAAGCGAGAGAGAGAGGGCGCTGTGTCCAATCACTGCAGTGTCAGGTTCTGCACCTCGCCCGCCTATAACACAATCAATATTAAATCACATTGAGCTATAAACAATGCGATACCCACTCACTCAAACACACTGGAATCCGTAGAATAAGGCGTCGATTTGTATGGAAGCTAGCCAAACGCATGATACATATAAACTGAAAATGCAGCGATAGGACAAAGAATGATCCTGTTTTGTGAAATGACTGCAGAGATTTTGCAGACAATGAAAAATGCTAGTTAGAATGCAAGCCCTCACCAACTGGTATCAAAGTGTGACCTTACTTGGCTCCAGAGGCTGAGCAGAATTGAATATCTGCAGTCGTGTTTAGAAATGCACTAAAAGCCTCTCTTTGTTGTCCTTTATCAATCTGACAATAACACACACGCCTTCCAGTATCACAAAATAGCAAAGATAAGATTGTTTACTTTTGTTTTGTATTAAGTCTGCAAAAGTAAAACTGATTTACACACGGGACAATAGAAGGAATAGGTCTTGGTTACATTGTTGTGCTAAGAAAAGCTGGGCTAAGAACATATGATCTAGTACAAACTGGAGATTGTTGTGGTAATTATTGAAGAATTAATGGCAAAGAGAGTCCAGAGAGAATTATGTCGCATCTGGACTTCCTGTTTTGTTATTTTTGTGTGACTTGCCTTTTATATTTAATAATTTCCGGTTCTTTCATAAAGGTTTTATTGTGTTTTTCTATTCACATTAAAGAATTATAACATAGCACATTCGCTATTGGAAAAACAGGAACAATGTAAAGCAGGAGACATTGAGCCTTATCCAATTTATTCTTTGTAGTTTCTCTGTGTGATAGTCATAAAAACCTTGTTTTTTTGTATGCTGCTGTCACCATTAATGGATATTCTGTATTATTGTGGTTAAACATGTCATGCCAAAACATGTCATATAGCGTTGTCAAAAGTATGGAAAATCATACCAATCAGATCAATCAATACTAAAACTAGTATTAAAACTAGATGCTCATTTGAGTAAGTATCAATACTCAAAAATTCACATCACAGGTAAGAAATAAACTTTTCCTGAATAGCTTTAAGAATGACCTTGAGCTGTATCAGAACAAGTATAAGACCACATAGACCAGTATACGCCCATGGACACAGATATAACATAAAATGGTAATATAAAAAAAGTACTATTATTTAATGTTGAAAATTACATTCTATTGTGTTTTTATCATCACTGTGGTATCAGAATGAGTATTGAGTATAAAGTCTATTCCTTAGTATCAGTAGATTCTGCTCATTTCTACTTTCTGTTTTTATGTAAAGCATTACTTTCTCCTTCTAGCCTATTTTAGTTCATTTGTCAGTTATTGTTATTTAATGTTACTGAAAATAGAGAGAGACGCCATTTCACAGAGCCCAGTGAATGTTGGAGCTGTTGAATTTCTCTGCAGTTAAGTCCAGGTTGCTGATCCAGATTGGAGCTGTGTGGGTCCAGATGGAAGACAAAGACACTTTATAAAACGAAGCGTTCCTGATTCAGCATGTTATAAGGCACTAGCACATGAGCAGGCTAACAGCAGCAGTGGCTCTGAAGCAGCTGGTATAAGGCGGACCACATTAAGGCTTGTAGGGCTGGAGTTATTTAGTCTTTTACTAGATTTGCACATTGTATGTAACTGTATATGTAAATGGATATAGCTAACCCACTATCCACCACATTCCAAATAGGAAGTGTTCATGGGGGCACTTCTGGCTCCATTGACTTCCAATTGCTGTAATTGCTGCAGTGAGCCTTGTCATTTTGGTCTTGAAATATTTGTGTTTTACCTTCTCTACATGAGCCTAGTGTTTTTATTTTGCTATTTTCAATGTAAATAAATTCCTAGTCCTAATATGAACCTGGCTCAAAATTTGCTCTTATAACTGCTAGCATTGTGAGCTTCATTTGACTGGAGCTGAATGCTATGGGTGAAGGCACACTCCCTTAGTCCACTTTATACATTACACTAAATACATGCATAGAAAACACAGAAAAAATGTCAACACAGATACCATTTTTCTTATATGATCTATGTAGATTCGGGGGTTGTCTGAGGGAGGCTGAAGCAGGTCACGTTATGATTTAGGAATATAATAAGTGATTACCAAGCTGTAGTGGATGGGACGGGTTCCAGGGCAATATATGAATATTTGACCTCATTGTCCAGTTCATCAGGATTGAGTTGACAAACAAACAACCAGACCCAATTATATATCATTATGGACAAAATATTTTTATTAGGAATTATGATGATTTATATGGATCACTGCAGAAAGGAGAAGGCATGGAGTGTATTAGCTGCCTTTTTACTTAATAAAAATAGATGCTGTTTACTTCTCTGTGCACATTTTATTTTTTTTTGCACAAAATCAAGAGTGTCAAAAACGCAGATATTTTTTACTAGGGATGCACCGATCTGATATTAAAAAATGGATCAGACAACAAAAAAGTTCAGAAGGATCAGATATATGCTTTCAAATATTGGTTCAGACTATTTACTGGTCGAAGTTAGCCCAGAAAGTCTTTTAATGTTTGAATTTTTATTTATATATGTTCTGTGGTTACTTGAGATGTAATGATATTTTCAGTTTGTGTTCTGATATCAGTTGATATCGGAGACTGGCAGTTACTTAAAGCTATGGTATAGTATCGGAACTGAAAAAGCTGGATGGGGCATCTCTAATTTTCACAAAACTGTTCACACACCATATCATATCCCCTTCTAGTTGATTAATTGATAAACAGAGCATGTATTAAGTCGACAAAATATATCTTGAGTGGCCAATAGCCCTAGAGTGAAGCCTGCCCCACTGTCACTTGTGATGGACGGCTCATGTTAAGGCCAAGGTCATACAGGAGCAGTTTGGCGCAGCTCCAACAGGATATTTCAGCTCGGAAAATTGGAGATATGCAACCCAACCGCCGTGTGTGTCACAGCCGAGAATCGAAAGGTCAGTTTAGAGTGTCATGGCGATGATAGGCGAAAATTATGGGATGTGGCGACAAAGTCAGGGGGTTTAACAGAAGAGGAGAGGAGAGGTTTTCCGGTGACAGCACAAGGTTATTACATGATTAAAAGGTGCGGATGGAGTCGACGTAATGACTTCACTCAAATGAGCAGTTTCTAAACATGGATAAAAACTGTGTATAGGGCTTTTTTCCCCCTAAAGATAATAGAATATAACATTAAACAATACAATAATGAACATGAAAACAAGACACAAAAACATGAAGCTCAACAAAGCTCATCACCCCTAGTCCACCCCTTCCTATCAAAACCACACACAAAAAAATAAAAGTATTGTGGTAACCATACTGCTAGGCCCTCTTTTATTTATATACTTAGCCCTATTTATATTTTCCTTTATTTTTTCTTATTTTTAATACACACTTTAAGTCAATACTTTTCACCATCATCATTTTTTCCTTTCATCATCTTTTCATCACGAGCAAAACTAAAGCAAAACTACTTTATGCCACAATAACAATGAAGTATTAAATCTATTCTGAGTGTAATAAATAAACAAATAGCAGATTGAAGAAAATTAGATTAACTATTCTAATAAGCCATAGAACTTAATAGACCCTACAGCTCTGTAATTATCGTGACTACTTCCTTGTATATTTCTTCATTTATTGCTCCTCCCATGACATAAAATTGTCCTTTTCCTCCTTGAATCCTTCTACTTCAATCTTGTAGCTCAAATGTATGACCTGACAACATCAAAGAAGAAAAACATGTTTTTTCCTGTTACTGAAATGTGTTAAGTCCTCCTAATTTTGATTCCATTTGTCCAAACCTTTGAAAACTGTGATTAGTTAACCATTCACCATTCACCTGAACTAACGATTATTGGTTTGAAAAATACATTTTAGGGTTTCAGATATCACATCTCAAAATTCATGGCCCACACTATTTAATACATTTGGGGACAGCTAAAAGGAATAATGTTAAAATGCATGTTGTAATACAGCAGATTCTAGATTGTGACTAATAGAAATGATCAGGTTAGACATGTAATTATATTCTTGCTGGATATTTCTCATGAAAATAGCATAAAATCAATATAGTAAACTGGCTCTTGACCCCCATCTGGGAGTATGACATCATTACATTTGGGAATATGAAAACCACTGTCACCTGTTTAAAGGTGACATTTTGAGGACTTTTGCCTATTTATAAGACAGAGTATTTTGTTTTGAATTGTTAAATGCTTCAGTCCATTTATTATTGCAACCATACACTTGGAAACTCCTCTTGCTTTCTTATGCAAACAATACTGAGCCCATTAAGTGTGCTGTGCCAAATGCAATATTTTATCATTAGTGGAGTACACCTCCTTTTATGCTCTTTTCATTTTTGGAAGAACAACAGTGGCTATCTGTTTGTTTATGTTATAGCATATTGGCACATCCACATACATTTAATATACTGTATGTATGTGGACTATGTGTTGGAGTTGAAAGAGAATAACATTCTCTTTCAACAATATTTTACATCAGCAACACCAGGCTCAGTTTGATTCTCGGTGGTCATGACAAGCGCAGAAATCTGATCTGACGGAGAGATGGCTGCTGTTGATGTGAAGATGAGGGCTACTGGCCAAGGCTCAGGGCTCACTCGGGACTGTGGAAGAAATTGTTGGACACTGTTTGGCCCCCACATGTCATTTGTCATTTACCATTTTCTGTTCCATAAAAGTGTGACAAAATCCTGAAAGAGCAGCCGGGGAGCAAGCCGGGACAGAGGAAAATAGATAAAAGGCAAAAACTTGGTGGAAGGAAAGTTTTTTTTGTGTTTATATATGGGAAAATGACATGGCAAAAAAATCATCATGGCAAACATCTCACATCTGTTTCAATATAGAAGATTTTTTTTTTTTTGCTGTGTCTTTTCTTAATAATTACCCCCTCCCTCTTATTAGTATAAATTCAGAATGTATGACTGATCTGTATGTTAAAGGTGCACTAGTAACTTATTTGGGGAGGATTCATCAACTGCTTGTCTCCATGGACGTGATTACTTTGCCTGGAATGTCCCGCAGTATGGAATTAAACTGATCTATCTTGCATTCATTCAATTGACCTGTTTTTATTGCTCAAAAATACTTTGATAAACATGCATTCCTACTCACAGAGTTGCCTCTCCACAGATCTAACCTTGTAATTTGCTTGCCTCCGTGGAGTCGGATAACTTTAATACCATATTGTTGAACATTCTATTCAAAGCAATAACGCTTTCCTGTAGACAAGCAGATGACAGCTCCTCCTCCAGGAAAGTGTACATTTAAATACACTTTTGATCATAAAAAACTGACATGTTTTTGTTTGCTTTTTGTCTTGCCATCCAACTTTGCCGAAGGAACAAATTAGGTACAATGATCAGAGATTTATTTTTATGATTAAAGACTTAAAGCTCCCTTAAGTTGACTTTCAGTGGGTCTGATTAAATGGAGTTCCAGTCATTCACATCTCAGGCCTGATTTACTTGGTGTGATTGCAGTTTGTAAATCACATTCAATTTAATCAGTGGTTTCTCTTGGTTTGAAGCAGATTAAGATGAGCAGTACAAATACATAATTTAAAATGATTATGGCAGATCTGTAACACATTACACTTTTATCACTAATCTGACTTTGAGTGACAATATGGTTTGTGTTTATTTCTGCAGCGATCATCTGAGGTCGTGGGGTGACTGCTAATCTTCATCAGAGCTGGACGTAAGACTGGACAGCACACAGTTGGTCCTGATCAGAGCCAGAGCACAGAGACTCGCTCAAGTCTGCAGTGCACACAAGTGCAAATGGTGCTGCAGCCTCTCCGTCCCTGGAAGCCCCACTTCAAAAAGTAAGTACTCTTTAAGGAAATTGTGTTTTTGAAAGTGTGGACAGCTGGACAGGTGCTTGCTTCGGTACTGAGGTTTCATATTCAATTTTAATACTAAGTTAGTGTCAAATTTGAAGAGGCTCGAAGCTCGATACTCAAAACCGAATACTAACCAAATATTAAATAAAAATTTTGTGGCACAAAATCCTGTCGATGCCTGTCATGATAACAAAATCTGAAGTAAATATAGGTGATAAACGATAATACACAATAACTCTAAAGCAGATTTACCAATTTCAGGGCTGAAATTTTCTACTAAGTGTAAATATGCAGGATTTTAAACATGTGTGAATGAAAAAAAAAATGAAGCCCAGGTATGGTTTTGATAAGGAAACACATAATAATAATAAAAAAGCATAATATAGCCCCTTTAAATGTAATATTATAAAAGTGAACCATCTCTATAACAGTTTAACCAGGATTAGCTGCTCCAGTCTCGTTTCCTTCTGTAATGACACTTTGTTCTATAGAGTCTGTCGAGTGAGTCACCCACAGTGACAGTACACACACTTCCACAGAGCCGCTGCACCCGGGTCATGTGTGACTAAATCTGACAGTGATTGGTCATTACAGCTGTCAATCATCCATTTTATGCCCTTCTGTCTGAAAAGACCTGAGTGACTGATGACCAATGAGATTTATGGCCAACTTAGTCTGGAAAAATGATTAAAAGGTCTAAAAATGCACCGAATATATTTCTCTCTCTACAAAGATGTTATTAAGCCAAATTCTTACACTTATGAACACTTAAGCCATGAACGTTACACTTAAAGGTGCATTGTGTAACTTTTCTGGTGGAGGGTCAATCAAATGCTTTTCTCCATGGAGATGTTATTGCTTTGTCTGGAATGTTTCACAATATGGTATTAAACCTTTCTATCTTCAAGGAGACCAAACCAGACCAAGTTACAGATCAGATCTGTGGAGAGGCGCCCCCGCTCACATTCAAAAGGCCTGGTTTTCTAGGTATTTTTGAGCAGTAAAACCACCTGTATTTGAATAATTACATTATTGATTATTGTCATGCTGTGGCACTTTTCCAGTCAAAGCAATGCCATATCCATAGAAACAAGCAGGTGACAGGCTCCCAACCACAAAGTTACATAGTGAACCTTTAATAATCTGTACAAATTTCATCTGCTGTGAAATTAGGCTACGTTTATATGGCGACGATCAAAACAGAAGATGCAAAAGTGGCGCCTCGTCTTCAATTTTTTATCTGCGTTTAAAAAAAACCCATCACAACAGCGTCAAGTTACATTTCTAACCACGACTGTACCGGAAAAGAGAAAGGTAAAACTTCAAAATAAAATGTTCTAGTTGCGTTTTAAATTAGTTGTTAAGTTCCGCTCCAAACAGTTCAGGGACTTGTATTTTTGTTTACATGTTTTTGAATATTGTACTGAAAATAGTTACATTACAGGAGGATTACAGTGAATTAGAAAATATAAAATCACATCGGGTTTTACATTTGAAGTGCCTCATGTGGAAGTCGCTTGTCTTGGCGTCTGTGTGGCTGTGAGAGTGTGAGAAAGACTTGTACGGGAAGAAGAGAAAAGACTGTAGACGTGTGTGGGTGCGATTTATACAATTGTTGAAATGACTCTTGTATTGCCGCATCTATGTGACGTAAACGCGTACGCGACGGGAGCAGATCTGACCAGTTTTGCGTCTTGAGCAGTTTACACGGAAACGCTACAGCGGAGCGTATTTAACTTTTCCACTCTGGAGGGTGGTTTCAGATTTTTGAAAACAGAGAAAAATACCTTTTACTTATGTCATTATTTTGTTCACTTGGTATTTTTGGCTTTTTATGTTAAGTAAAAGTAACATCAAAGAGATAAAAGTGTGTATTAAAACTGTGTATTGTCCTGGGACCAAGGTCAGCTAGTGTATAAGATGAGAGCATTCCTCCAGCTCATATGGACCTTCTCAAGCCCACACAGCCCAAACCGGGCTCCGCAAGGGGCATAGGATCTTTTCTAAGCCTTGGAGGCGGCCGCTATTTATCCACCAACATTTGTCTTTGTAAAAGAGCAACTAAAGCAGCTCCAACCACAGCAATGGATCACCTATGAAGTGTTCAGTCCATTATAAATATAAAGCACCACACATATGCACACAGTACAGTTTTATCATGGCACCAGTGTTTATTTGTATTAGGTTTATTTAATGGTGTTATAATTAATTTTCTAAGTTGCATTGCAGATGTAATTTGCTCTTGGGTTTAGATTGGATTAGGCCAGAGTGGATTTGGACTGCCTGCTGCTTGCCAACATGAGTTATTGCAGCCAGTTAAAGGGAAGTAATCTTTTGTTCTTGTGCAAAGACGGTTTAAAACTGCAAGCTTATGGAGAGCAGGAGCCTGGTATCACATAGGGAAAAATAAATTGCAGTAAATTGTGTTTGTAGATCGGTCAGTGCAGGAAAATTAGCTGTAGATAATGTCATATAGCACCACACACTGCTACTACACCCAATATACAACACACTGTGTTTCTCAAACAGTCGTGCATGTGCCCAGGCGAGTCAGACTGAGGGGGGTAAAAGGTACTGTTTACCCAGGGCCCAGTCCAAGGAGGGGCCTCTCACAAAGTCTTCTAATATGCATTTTTTTAAATTAGGAAAATGTAGTGTGGGCTTACCAAGGAGATTTGTATTTGATCATAATTTGATGAAACAATTAATGATATTTTGAGCTTACTGCAAACTTGTAAAGCTTCTGATAAAAGATGAACATACTTGCATTCATAATAAAAGTGACAGACAAAAATTAAGTAATTGTGAAGATCTTTTTTTGTAAGCTACTCCCTTTCTTGTCAGAGGCTTCCATATTGTTCCTTATTAGGGGTGTGCAAAAATATTGAAATATCAATTTATTGTACTGCGTGTAGAATCCCTCAGTCGTCCAGGTAGAATCCATGGCAAAAGGAGAAATTCAATTTGTCAACTAGACAAAAGTTTATTTGGACAAATATGTTTCACAGCTCATCCAAGCTGCTTCTTCAGTTCTGGTCAGATGCTGGTGGACACTGCCTTATATCTGCCTGAAGGGAGGAGCTAACTACAATGGAATTACTCTGAAACTACCACACCTAGTTTCTATTAGTTAGGTAGGCCTATTAGATATGCAGTGGGAGTGGAGTGTGGGATCTTGTTAGCATAGCCATTCAAGGCCATGATGGGTGTGAAACTGTAAACAAATAGGTGTAGTAGTTTCAAAGTAATTTCATTGTAGTTAGCTCCTCCCTTCAGCCAGATATAGGCAGTGTCCACCAGCGTCTGACCAGAACTGAAGAAGCAGCTTGGATGAGCTGTGAAACATATTTGCTCATCCAAGCTGTGAAATGTATTCAACCAAAGAAACTGTTGTCCAGTTGACAAATTGAATTTCTCCTTTTGACATCAGTATATCGTATTGTTTAATTTGATGATACCGTATCAATATCGTGGACTGCTGTATCGATATATTCCCAAGAGAAATTTTGGGTATTTTACATTACTAAATTATTTTGTTAAATTGCTACAGTTTTGTTGCTTGTTTCGAGGAGAAAACTTGTTTATGCAATGTACTTGATATATTCACTGTTTTGAGGATTAAAATGGGTGGATTGGGGGGGGGGGGGGTGCGAGTGAACAATTTTTCCCGAGGAGCGGGACCTGATGGTTCTCAGTTTGTTTTATCATCACCGCACTTTGTCAGTGCGCGCTGAGAGGGGCAGGGAGGAGGGACCGGGGCGGGGGGAGCGGGACATTTTTAACGGATTCATGTAAGAGTCTGGTTAATGCACCGGGCCCGCGTCTCACCGCGGGCAGTTCAGCTCTGGGCCGCGTGTATTCCGCGCGTATGCCATCGGGGGGGACACGTTACGCACAGACGGAGACACCGGGACCGGAGTCGGTGCGTCTCAGAGGAGACGTGGCACCGGGACTGAGGCTCAGGACCGTGCGCCCGGAGCAGGGGGAGTTTTTTTCGCTGAAAACGCGCGGAGCCTGCATAAACTAAGCCACACAGACCGATTTTCTGGGCACAAAAAAAAAAAAGAAAAAGAAATCAGCGTGAGAAATGCCATGTGTGGCGTGTGAGCGTGTGAACACGTCGAATTGAGAGCCCTGTTTTAGTATCACAACCATGATTTAGCGTGTATTTTATACTGAACAGTATCAAATTGGAAGCTCACTGTATCAAGATATTGTGACCTATGTATCAAGGTATGTAGCCTAGGTATGTATCAAGGTATGTATCAAATCAATTTGAAATACAGTGGTACCTCACTTTATGAAATTAATTCGTTCCAGAAGTGGTTTCGTAACGTGAAAAATTCGTAAGTTGAGTAGCTATTTCAATGGAAAAAGCCTGATTCGTTCCAAGGCCCCAATCCAAGTTTTTTTTTTATAGTGTAACTTTTTTTATAGTGTAACATTGTGTTCTGCGTGTTTCTCACATTTGTCTCTCGTTCAAACACTCAAACTTTCATAGATTTTCAACAAAATGGAAAAGCGGAAGAAAATGAATGAATGAATGAATGAATGTATTAACAGTGAAGTGTGGGGGGGAAGCGGGAGGGGGGAGAAGACTGCGCTCTGACACGTGTGATAGCGCACATGACCCGGCGCGGAGCTGATAGCAGGTCTAGACCAAGGTCTAAAGCTGGACTGGACCAGGACTAAACCTGGACTAAACCAGGACTAAACCTGGAATAAACCAGGACTAAACCAGGACTAGACCAGGTGGATTAAAGCAGCGAGGAGGGGACTGACGCAGTCTGAGCGCATGAACGCATGAACGAGACCCATGCAAGAGCCGCGGGCTCCTCCTGGTTTAGTCCAGGTTTAGTCCTGGTTTAGTCCAGACCACCGCGGCTCTTCCTGGTTTAGTCCAGGTTTAGTTCAGACCACCGCGGCTCCTCTAGACCTCCTCTAGACCTGGTCAGGTCTAGAGGAGGTCTAGACCACCATGGCTCTTGCATGGGTCTCGTTCATGCGTTCATTCACTCAGACTGCGTGCAGTCCCCTCCTCGCTTAATCTTTAATCCACCTGGTCTAGTCCTGGTTTAGTCCTGGTTTAGTCCTGGTCCAGTCCAGGTCCTTGGTCTAGACCTGCTGTCAGCTCCGCGCGGGGTCATGTGCGCTATCACACGTGTCAGAGCGCAGTTTTCTCCCCCCTCCCCCTTCCCCCCACACTTCACTATTAATAATTTTGTTGAAAATCTATGAAAGTTTGAGTGTTTAAACGAGAGACAAATGTGAGAAAAGTTTAATTCCAGTCTGAGAAAAGCGTATAATGTGTGTGGCTGAGCGCGCATTATTTGAATTTTTGAGAGTTCGCGTTTCGTAACTTGAATTTTTTTTCGTATCTAGAGACCAAAATTTACAGTGAAGGCGTTTCGTAACTTGAAATTTTCGTTTGTTGGGTCATTCGTAAGGTGAGGTACCACTGTATATATTGTATCAAATTGAAAGCTCGCTCTATCCAGATACTAAACACATTGTGACCTATGTGTTGAGGTATGTTTCGTATCAGCAACTTCTTAATGCAGGGCTCTCAAGTTTTGAAGTTCGGTCGGAGTGAGATTTCCAGGGGGGGGGGGATATCTGTCCTGCTTAACTTAATACTGTATAAATTAATATAAACAGGGATGAAAGTGACCAGTAATTTTTGAACTGTAGATGCTCTGAGATGCAATCTGGGGTCATTTCAGCCACTTTGCACTACCTTCTCACAAAATGTGACTTGCACTGGATGGAATCAGCTCCGGATGCATAGTCTGGACAGTAGCTGCTGACAGTCAGACTCAAGCACATTTCTAAATGATCATCAGTCATGGTGGGACAGTACTTGGACTTAATGATCTTCATGTGGGAAAAGGCTGACTCACATAAATAAGTTTTCATAAATCTATCTCCATTTTATCTGATAAATGTTAATTTTAATCTTAAAATAAGCTAAGCAAACTGTACTGCACTTAAACACTCTGTGCCCCGTTTTTGGACCCTCACCCACAGTTTGAGAACCCCCCTTTTTTTAACCTGTTTTTTCAACTTCCTACCTGGAGTCACATTCTCTTACTGGTTTTGCAGTGGTATTTACCTCTGCACATTTACCAAATGCACTGTCACTCTTCCCCGCGTATAGCGTACACATGCTCCTCCTGTGTGAAAAGGAGGATGTGAAGCGAAGGTACACGCTGTAGCAAACATGCTGCACGCGCGCCGCGGCTCCAGACGAGCGCGCAGGCTGCAGTGAGAAGCTCCGGGGGGGTGCGAGTGAGGGTTTTTTTTTACGCTGAAAACGGCGCGGTGCATAACAGAAGCGCTGTGCGCTCCGCTTGAATTGCGTAACTAAATTTCAGCGTGAGAAATACCATGTGTGGCGTGTGAGCGTGTGAACACGTTGAATTGCGTGTGTCACACTCTCAATGCGTGAGACTTGAGAGCCCTGTTAATGATACCAGCCCTAGTGGTCATACAGATTTTTATGCCACATGAAGCTTTAACTGTGACTGAAGTGAGCTAAGTGTCTTGAGTCATAGGCATGAACAGTGAACATACTGTTCTGTACATCGCAGTAGCCATTATAACCTTCCAGTCTGTGTATAAGATAGAAACCTATTCAGCTATAAAGAACATGCACAAATATAGCTCGTATAAATGTGAGCATTGTTATTTTGCTGCACCAAAGAACGAGTCTTGTGTAGAAAAGCAATTGTTGTTGTTTGACTGGCGGCGTCATTACAGCTGTCATTCGCCTAAAAGCCCGAGGAGAGTTTGACAGAGGCAGAAGGAAGCACAGAAGTCTACTCTCAGCAGCTCGAGAGGCAAGATAACATGAAAGTTTATTACATTTTATACCAAGTGTTGCCAGTTGAGTTTGAAGCTTTAAATAGAGCGTGCCAGAGTTAGTAGTTTATAATTTCAAATGCATTGGCACAGACCAGGAGACGGTTCACAGTAGTGAGTTTGGGCTCCAGAGCAGAAGTGGATGTTGTCTGTTGGCTTGGATCTGCTACAACAGATCGACGTCTGCCACTATATTAAGAGATTTAGATGCTATTTTGGCTATTTTGTGTTTGTGTACGACGTTTTCTAGCACTCCTCGTTTTTGTACTGTAGTAAATAGAAGGAGGTAGTGTTTATTTAGGAAAAAAGACAAAGCCTGCATTCAAAGGTCCTATTTAAAGGTCCTATATTATGCAAAATTGACTCTTGAGTCAATCCAGGTTTTAAGCCATGTTATAATGTTGTTACCTCATTAAAACATACCCAGTTGTGTGTTTGAGTAACCCGTTATTATTAGTCTGTCTACATCTCCAAAGCTCAAAATGCTCTGTTCCACTATGTGATGTCACCTTTAAATGTTATCTTTACCTTTAGTCCAGTAGTGATTGGCAATTATCCAAATGATTCTAGTGAAGGTATGTGGAGGTTAAAAAACACAGTGGCACACAGCAAATTTGTATTATCATATGGCATCACAAGGTGGAGCAGAGTGTTTTCCATTTGAGGGAAGAACTCAAATGATTATGCAGGATTTTTGTGTGAAACATATGTGAATGAAACAAAACACAACTCCATTTATCAGAAAATAGTGTATTATTGTTTCAACCAAAGGATCAGATCATGTTTTTTCTTTGTGTGCCAATCCTATATATAGTCTAACTTCTGCTCACTGATTGGCAGATAATTTAGCTGATCAAGATAATTATTTCTTCCACAATTCACATGATGTCACTGCCATTTAATCTTTTTGCAGATTGAGTTACATCTCTTAATACTGTATCACATTTTTGTAGCTTTGATGTAGGGCTGTGTAATGAATTGGATTTTAATCAAGATAAAGATTCAGTCCTTTCTAATTGTTAATGATCAGCTCAGGTATTTTTAGAGGTCCTTTGTCAGTTAAAGCATGTGGTCTGGAGCAGAGTTCAGACTATGATGTGGCCATACCTGCTTGTCAAAGCCTGATCCCATCAGTTCTCAGAAGCTAAGCAGGGCCTGGTTAGTACTTGGATGGGAGACCGCTGGGAATTCCTGGTGCCACAGTGCCACAAACTGTTGTTGTGTCCTTAGGCAAGACACTTCACCCACATTGCCTAGTATGAAAGTGGAGTGTGTGTGAGTGTTGGAGGTGGTCGGAGGGGCTGATGGCACAGATTGACAGCCTCACTTCTGTCAGTCTGCCCCAGGGCAGCTGTGGCTACAGAAAGTAGCTTACCACCACCAAGTGTGGAGTGAATGAACAATGAACTGTAAAGCGCTTTGGGTGTCTTGAAAGGTGCTATATAAATGCTAAGAATTATTATTATTATTATTATTACTACTATTATGATTGATATATTATTACTATTTTTTTGTCTATCACCCAGCCTTACTGTGAGTGAGATACAGTATAGATAGTATGACAGAAGGAAATAGACCTAAGACTATTTCTTTCACATTTTAATGCACATTAACTAAGATGTAGTTGATTGAATGAAAAACAATACTACCAGTCAGTTTGGACTCACCATCTCATTCAGTGTGTTTTTCTATATGTTTATTGCTTGCAATATTTGAGATACTTACAGAAGACATCAAATATATGAAGCAAGATACACTATATTGCCAAAAGTATTCACTCACCAAATAATCTAAATCAGGTGTTCCAATCACTTCCATGATCACAGGTGAATAAAATCAAACTCCGAGGTCTGCAGACTGTTTCTACAAACATTTGTGAAAGAATGGGGTCGCTCTCAGGAGCTCAATGTGGTACTGTGTGTGTGCAACAAGTCCAGTCATGAAATTTCCTCACTCCTAAATATTCTACAGTCAACTGTCAGTGGTATTATAACAAAGTGGAAGTGATTGTGAACGACAGCAACTCAGCTATGAAGTGGTAGGCCACATAACTAACGGGCAGGGTCAGGGGATGCTGAGGCACATAAATATATGTGACTAAAACGTCACATATACCCATAGCAAAAGTACAGTAAACTTGTATATAATACAAATAGGTAAAACACACAATGTGTAGCGTAATAAAGCTCAAATGGTGTCATTTAAGCAGCAGTGTCAGTGCAGCACTGATTAGCTCAAGGACAGTGCATAGAGAGCTTTATGGAATGGGCTTCCATGGCTGAGCAGCTGCATCCAAGCAATACATCACCAAGTGCAATGCAAAGCGTTGGATGCAGTGGTGTAAAGCACGCTGCCACTGGACTCTGGAGCAGTGGAGACGCGTTCTCTGGAGTGACAAATCAAGTTTCTCTATCTGGCAATCTTATGGACGAGTCTGAGTTTGGCGGTTGCCAGGAGAACCGTATTTGTCTGACTGCATTGTGCCATGTGTAAAGTTTGGTGGAGGGGGGATTATGGTGTGGGGTTGTTTTTCAGGAGCTGTGCTTGGCCTCTTAGTTCCAGTGAAAAGAACTCTGAAAAGAACTATGCTTTAGCATACCAAGAGATTTTGGGCAATTCCATCCTCCCAACTTTGTGAGAACAGTTTGGAGATGGCCCCTTCCTCTTCAACATGACTGTGCACCAGTGCACAAAGTAAGGTCTTGACCTCAACCCAACAGAACACCTTTGGGATGAATTGGAACAGAGACTGAGAGCCACGCCTTCTCGCCCAACATCAGTGTGTGACTTCACAAATGCGCTTCTGGATGAGTGGTCAAAATTCCCATAAATCTTGTGGATAGTCTTCCCAGAAAAGTTGAAGCTGTTATAGCTGCAAAGGGTTGATGGTTATATTTGCTATATAATTCCATATATCTTACTTCATGTATTTGATGTCTTCTGTAAGTATATCAAATGTAGAAAGTAGTAAACATATAGAAAAAAAAAGAATAAGAGTGTGAGTCCAAACAGTAGCGTAGCTTTCTTCTAGATGCACACTTTTCTTTCTTTCATATAGTGTATAAGTGCCTTGACATCTGCTAATGTGCCCAGTGCATTATTAAGGCCTAACATCTGCTGATGTGTATTGTGTGTACATCTGCTAGTATGTCAGTGTTGGTTTATAGCTTGAAAGCATTGTTTTTCTTTTGAATTGCACATGAATATGATATTGTTTACTTGTGCTGAGTGCTGTGGCTGCAGACTTAACCTGACAGGCCTGTTTGCTTGATGCTACGTTACTTTGTTTTTTATCTTCGCTTGATTTTCACCTTGAGAACGCAGGATTTCCTCAACTGCATTGGAATTCTGCTCCAAACAATTAGTCTGCCCGAGCTCCACAAATAGAAAAATCCAATCAGAGACTGAGCTGGAGCATGACACCAGGCCCCTGACTTAAAAGCACATGAAACATTTGCCTTTTTACCGCAAGTCTTTTCAAAGATGATCACTAGTCATTTTATCCGATGGAAGGAACGCACTCTTATCTGGGGATAAGTGGTTTATTTATTGCATGTAACACTATCATTACGGGAAAACAACTTAAAAAGCTGTAAAAATGCTATCAGAAAAGCTGGAAGGCACTGATCAAAGGCTGGAATATAGAGACCGACATAGACTGACACTTCTGAGGTTTATTTGCTGCCCTCAAAGGCTCTGTGTTTTTCACAATACATGTGCGGTTAAATGCCAAGAACCACAGAAAATATGATCTATATTCCTAGAAATCCTACATACAATTTTAATTAAATCTTTGACCTCTCTGCATCGATATTTCTCTACTGTTAAATGTGTTGATTTTTATGAAAAAAGGTACAATTTTAAGGAGGTTTTTTACTACATATTGCTTCTGTGTATCTCCAAATCAAACACTTGATTTACTGATTAAAACAACTGTAATGTAATATTCTTAATTACAAAAGCAATACATTATGCAAAAGTATATATATACACTCAACAAAAATATAACCACAACACTTTTGTTTTTGCTCCCATTTTTCATGAGATGGACTTAAAGATCTAAAATTCATTCCAGATACACAATATTACCATTTCTCTCAAATATTGTTCACAAATCTGTCTAAATGTGTGATAGTGAGCACTTCTGCTTTGCTGAGACAATCCATCCCACCTCACAGGTGTGCCACATCAAGATGCTGATCTGACATCATGATTAGTGCACAGGTGTGCCTTAGACTGCCCACAATAAAAGGCCACCCTGAAATGTGCTTTTTTTTTTTTTTTGCTTTATTGGGGGTCTGGGGACTCAGAACCAGTCAGTATCTGGTGTGACCACCATTTGCCTCATGCAGTGCAACACATCTTCTTCACATAGAGTTTATCAGATTGTCATTTGTGGCGTGTGGAATGTTGGTCCACTCCTCTTCAATGGCTGTGCGAAGCTGCTGGATATTAGTGGGAGCTGGTACACGCTGTCGTATACGCCGGTCAAGCACATCCCAAACATGCTCAATGGGTGACATGTCTGGTGAGTATGCTGGCCATGCAAGAACTGGGACATTTTCAGCTTCCAAGAATTGTGTACAGATCCTTACAACATGGGGCCGTGCATTATCTTGCTGAAACATGAGGTGATGTTCATGGATGTATGGCACAACAATGGGCCTCAGGATCTCATCACGGTATCTAAATAAAAATGGGAGCAAAAACAAAAGTGTTGCGTTTATATTGTTGTTCAGTGTATGTATATATATTTTTTTTTCAGATTTTTTTTTTTTTTAACTATCTTTGACAGTTGGAAATGCCAAAGGCTGTGTTTCATTTGTATACTCGCAAAACCCTGGTATTAACAACCAGTCATGCATCAATACTATAGGTTTTTTACTTGGAGCTCAGTGAGACTAGACAAGGTCTATCCACAAAATATGTGGGCAAAATAGTTTGTGTCCTCAAAATACGGTTTGAGGTAAGGTTAGTTGTCAGTAATATACAGTATGTGCAGTGATTTTTTGTGTGCAGATTCTATGAATTAATTTGCCTGGTAAATTGAGAATGATACTCTATAGATTGATATCAGGCTTAGTTCCCACACCCTCCCATCATCCCTCAAGCCTGGTCAAATGTGATCATGCGTCAGATTGTTTTTTTTCAATGATGCATGTGAAACAAAGGAGCTTATTGGTCCCCTATCATTTCTAAATAAAATCAAATTCATCTTACCTCAGATTAACAGAGTTTAGTGTTTCGCACATTGATTCTACAGAAATCAGCCATGTTTTTCAGTCCCCTGTGATTACTTTTTACAATATACTGACCATGCATGCCCAGATTGCTAATCCACCTGTCACTCACACCCATCTGAAAATGGGGAGAGACATCTTCCTAAACTATTGAAGATGTGTGTGTTCTGGATTCCAGGCAATAGTCCATCCATAGTCCATCTAGTACGGTTATGGTGTTATATATTCTAATCTTGTCTTCATTATTTAATTGCATTTGTTGCTATTGTGCTGTGCATTGTGGAAAAATATTATATTATTGACTCCTCTTTGTAAATCCTTTGAATTGTGCTCCTACCTGAGAAAACAATGCAGGTACAATGACCCATAAGGCTTTTCTTCGTAATGCTTCAAGTATTTACTGGTAATCTCCAGGACAGAAAACATGTGCAAGGCCGATGTTGTGGATTTGGGATTGGAGCGGTATAGGAGATTGAAAGATAAAATGCTACGGTATGCTATAACTATCTGTTAAGCCACTGCAAGCACTGTAAACTGCATACCACTAAGAAATAGAAAAAGTGACCTCAAATGCACCATGAATCATAAAAGGAGAAGCAAATCTAGGAGGAAAAAAGGCCAAAATAAGTAACATTCTCGAGGGCGTGCATTTCTTTCACTGCAAGCTACCAACATCAGTGAAGTCAATAGGTTGAAGCACACTGGCAATTTGGCGAGGCTAGTTGTTTGTTTACTCGAGAGAAAGATTGTGATAATTACAGTAACACATCCACTGGAACATGTTGCTTCCTGGAGCTTTTAGTTTTAATTGTCCACAGAATCACAGGCAAAATCTCAGCATGGACCAGTGATTGGCATAGTACATTAACTAAAAAAAAATACATGGGCTTCTGAATGATGAACAACTGCCAAATAACAATTTCACACAAAAAAATATTATGTCTTTTGAATAATGAAAAGTCTTCAAAATGTCACCTACGTTTTTCGTCCTGTCTACAAACCCAGTGTTCCTTTCATGGGTTAATTTGAATAATAGGAAGCTGAAACCCGTCAATAGAAGTTTCAAATGTTAAATCTTTAGTTTATTAGTCTAAATAATCAACCCATTCACCTTTAGGTTTTATGTATTTTATCATATCTTAAATGTTTACTTGGATCCTATATAGACATTTTGCAATACTTATATATGCGCTGGTGATTTAGTAAGGAAGAACCTTTTGCCTAGATCCTTTTTAATGCAAGAAAATAACAAACAAACTAAACCTGTTTGTTATTGTAAAATGTAAGGGTTTTGTAGCATTTTTTTTCTTTAAAAGTGCACTGTGTAACATTTCTGGTGGAGAGTCTACCACGTGATTGTTTTCATGGAGATGTTCTTGTTTTGCCTGGAATGTCCCGGTATGGCATTAAACATATCCATCTTGAATTTACTCAATAACATGGGTTATTATTGACCTAAAAACTTGCATTCTTATTGTGAGTGGATTCACCTCTCCACAGATCTGACATGTAACTTGGTCCTGTGGTGTCCTGTTCTGTCTCTATGGAGAATAAGTGTAATGCCATACTGTGGAACATTAAAGGCGATATCTCCATGGCGACAGACCCTTCATCAGAGTTACATAGTGCACTTTTAACTAAAAAATTTTATGAGCGTGGATCTGGTCCTTATATAGTTATCATGCGAGATACGGTCTTTTTTGTGTTTAGAGATCAATTTGCACTGTTTTTTCTGTGATGGTGGAGACCGAGTGCTTCTTTCTATTCATCTTAGATCTTGTAGTCTAATCAATTTCATTTTGTATTTAATGGGCCCACTTGTTTTTAAATTATTAATGACTTTTGAGCATTTCTGCTGACAGCATATTCAAATACACATACCATCTGCTCCAATTCCTAGTTCCTTAGACTCCTATTAGATTCATATAAGCTCTGTGTACTCAAATCGGGGCATTTAATTTTATGTAGACACGTCAATAAAGCAGCCCTTTATTACAGAAACACAAATCTTTGTACATGTGACTGAACCAGGGTCGTTGTGTCAACATTTGAAAGGAGAAACTGCTGAGTGCAAATCTAATCACTCCTTCATGCCAGGAAATTGGTGCAAGAAAAAAATGGTTATTGGACTGTGCATGACTTATTCAGCTCATGTTATTCAATCCGCCTCTATAGTATTGGCATAGACGTGTTTCAAAGTAAGATTTAAAACTGCTGTGTTAATGCCCCACTATATCAAACAATATGTATTATATTTATTTATTTATTTATTCATTCAAGGTCCTAAATTGAGCAAAATGGATTCTTGTGAGATTTAAGCCATGATGTAATGTTGTTACCTCATCAAAGGATACCCTGAGTTGTGTTTTAATTCACACACATTTAATTCACACATTCACACACACATGTTTGAGTAACCCTTTATTATTAGTCTGTCTACATCTCCAAAGCTCAGAATGCTCTGTTGCACCTTGTGATGTCATGAAGTGGTAGTTTTTAAGTTAAAAGCTACCTTTCACCTTTTATTAATTAGAGTTAGGCAATTCCAGATGTGAATCTGAATAGATCATCCGAATGATGCTAATGAAGGCGTGTGGAGTTTAAAAACACAAAGGAGCACTTCCTATATTACCACATGATATCACAAGGTGGAACAGAGTGTTTTCAACTCCAGGTTTTTGATGAAGAAACAACATTACAACTTTTATCAGACTGTATGGTCCTAACGTGCAATATCGTTTTTCCAACGTGCAATATTGTTTTTCAATACTCTCCTTGTTACTGTTTTATTATTATAACTTATTCTATTATTACTTATTTTACTGTTACTGTTTTTTTTTAATTATTATTGCTTATTCTATTATTACTTATTTTATTCCATTCGTGCCTGGATGCACTTTTCTTTCTTGTTCAAACTGTCCCTACCTGGAGCTACTGTGACAAGTACATTTCTACTGCGTGAGATCAATAAAGTCTTATCTTATCTTATCTTATCTTATACCATAGATCAGAAAACGGTTTAATATGGGTCCTTTAAAACTGTTAATGCCCTGTTATGTCAAACAAAACGTATTATAATTTATTATTAGTCACCACTCATATGCTTTGAAAATATGTCATAAGCTGATTATAGATGCCCTCTTTCTCCCTTTTATGTGCTTTGATGGCTGCATTGTGGCATTAGTTTTAGCTACGTGACAACTGATCATTTTGATGTCTGCCTCATGAAAAGAGAAATAAGGACATAGAATATTTTGGTGTTTATTTTGCTTTGGGATTTGCTAAACGTTTTTTTTAATCGACTGGAGATTGCAGTGTATTACGGCAAAGACAGCCCTGCCACATGAATCAAAAGACTACAGTTTTTATGGTTAACCCAAATGAATAGACCACACCACACCGCTCCAACATACTTTACGATTGTGGATTTAATTTCTGTCAACATTGCTGTCCCATTTTATGTCATCTCGTCTACATGTCCGAAACGCACTCTAGGAGATAAGCTTTGGAGCAGTATTATCTTTGCTGGGCCATCAGCAAAGTGGATTTTCTGATACATCTGCAGCCCCTTTGGTCAAACAAAATCTGTTTTGTTGGCTCTCCCATGTCTCTGTGGAAGTCTTAATAGTGACTGGGATTTGAGTGTTTTTTTTACTCAAAACCGATTTCTGTCACTCTGTCCCCCTGCGTGTCTCTGTCCTCTATGTAAATCGATGAGCCTGGTTCCAGTACGAGGGGGTTGTTGTGAAATGGACAGAGCCTGAGGCGGCGCTCTGTCTGGCTCACGCACGCTGGCCCACATCCACTGTTGACCCCCTGCAGCACTGAAGACTCAATCACAGTCTATAGATCTGAACATATGGGTTAATGTCCGTGACCCCCTTATGTGGCCAGCCATCCACAAATCTATTATTGGCTCAGATGATAATATTATAAATGAATAAGGCAGAGAAATGCACATTTATGGTTTTCTTTAAATCTGTATATCAATATTTAAACATGTACCTCCCTAACTGTATTCCTAGAAATGACAGGGCAAGGTAGATACTCTTCTTCCCATTAGTTTTGATTAGTTTTGCATCATTTGGCATGTTTATCATTTACACACAACTTGACATTTTATTAAAGAACACATATTGAGCTCTTTTCTGATCTATATTATCATCACAAACAAACCTGGACTTGTGTTTTGTTTCATTCACACTTGTTTAACACACAAATTCTGCATATTTAGCCTGAGCTCTTCTCTCAACAGTGCTAGTGATGTCATGTGGTAATACAGAAACACCTTCACTAGAATCATTTGAGTGATTTCAGCCCTGAAATTGACAACCTTTACTGAACTAAAGATAAAGCATAGCTGTTAACTTAAAAAATACCACTATATGACATCTCAAGGTGAAACAGAGCATTCTGAGATTTGAAGATGTAGACGGACTAATAATAAAGGATTACTCAAATATGTGTAAATGAAATAAAACACAACTCCAGGTATATTTTTGAGGAGGTAGCAGCATTATATCATGGCTTAAAGCTCACTAGTGTCAGTTTTCTGTAATATAGGACCTTAAATAAATAAGTAAATAAACAAATAAATAAATAAACACAGTTTATTATTATTTATCTCTGTTGAAAGAAAGAATATGTAACCTTGAGCCCATAAACCATATGATGCACTTTTATATTGAGCACTTAGTGAAAATAGGCCATCCCAATCTGGATAACCCTGTGACACATATTTTATCATCAATATTTCCACATCAATTTTTAGCCACTTTCTCTGGGCCCACCCTTAGGACCTGTCCTTCTAACCATCCCTCTTTATTGCTGTCCCTTTTCTGAATAATAAAATGACACATCCCCCGGGCCCTCGGTTGGATACACAAACACAGGGTCTGTTTGTCTGGGCCAGTCCCACAAAGTACCCCTGTATGCCCTTTACATTATACTACACAATAGTAGCAGTGAAATGACCAACCACCAAAGGCAATTCGTTAAAATGTCTCTGTGCGTTTCTTTGTAGCACCTGCTTAAGCCAAAAGATCACAGCTCAATATGCTCTGTTAATCTCTTGGGCTAGCCACATGCACTCCAGTCCCTCACCGCATCTATCTTGTTTTTAAAGGGCTGACCCAAATACTCTTGAGCTGAAGACTCTCACAGCCAAAGCTCCCGGGATCCTAAAGTCATCCATTCTTTAGCACCACTCGCACTTTTGTGGAGTTTCTCGTAAAATGCCATCACTATCATTCATATCTCCCCTCACATATGACCACACACCGAGCTCTCCTTCACACCAGCCTGTACTCATAGCATTGCCTAAATATTTTACTCCTCAGTTTTCACTTTGCAGGCTCTGATACCTCTCCAGTGTGGCGAGGGGATTGAAGTTGGAAAAGGCGCATAAAAGGGATTACCGAGAAGCATCTGAACTTGCAGAGAAAAAAAGCTGGGGGCACTGTACACAAATGCTGCTCCCATTTTAGAATCTAGCACAGTTGGACCACCTTAAAAGTTAGAGCTGCAAAATGGATGGAGAAAATTAAAGATTCACTTGTCAGTGTCAAAATCTTTTCAGTTTGTTTCGATATATTTTGGAGTGTACAGTAAAGTATCTAAATATTTTATTCTATTCTCTGATTAATATATGTTTAAATTTGAAAATAAATATCATGTCAACCAAGTTTGTTTTTCTTCATTTGAATGCAGCTATGTAATAGATAAGTGCATTGGGATTAATGTTTCCAAATACAGATCCAACAAAGTCATTCTCCTGCAAAGTTGTCATTCATTTAGTTAATTATCATGCTGCTCGACTGGTGCTTGGGGGAATAGTATAATCTGCATGAGAGCTGAGCTCTTCTGTGGCAGATCACCTTGGATTTGTGAGCAAATCAATAGTACAGGCTGAATATGTTGTGCAGTGTGGGCCCAACACTTAGGTTAATGTGAGCGGTTAGTGAGGCTCGTGATGAGCTCCTCATGTCACTCACAGTGTCCATGGTGATAATTTACCTTCTCTTGCACTTAGTAGAGAAGATGCAGATAGCCACATAGTGCTAAATTTGTGCTGAGTATTATCATGTCACTCTGATGAGTATACGGCTCTTCAAGTTGTTAGATCTGAACTAAAACACGCTGTTCCTCTTGATAATAACAAGTGTTTCTGCTCTCTTTGGTGAACAGCCATCTGCTCAGACCTCCTAATGGGGCTAAGTCTCTCAACATCTCCTCTAGTATTTAGGTTCAGAAAAATTCTTAGTACATGCACAAGTTTCGCTCCCAAATGTAGAACTGAATACTTATTTAGACAATGAGTTTCTTACAATAAAATAATCACTACACTGCCTCTGCTAACCCACTCTTCATCTTCCGTTTTAGGACTATAATCTTGGATTACTGCTCCTAATTCTGCATAATGTTTGCTGCCTCAAACAACACTTGTGTCTTTTGGCTGCAAATCAATGGCTCAATTTTGTCAGCTTAAACTGCCCGAATGTTGTCCACATGTACATATACATAATAATAAAGCAAGCAGTAATTTTGTAAACAAATATTTGTTAAATGGGATTTTGTTGAGTATTTGTGAACCTATAGTAATTATTTGTCTTGTCTGTGTCTTTTAGGGTGGAGGTCACAGGACACCATCTCTCTGTGAAAATTTAAGGATTAACATCACACCTGACTGAACAAGAGAAATAAAGCTTCATTTGTCCACGATGGCCTCTGGAGGTGTGGCAGTACTCCAGGTCCTTCTGTGCTTGGCGCTGCACTCGGCCACAGCCACTATACAAGGATACATTGGAGACAGGGACATTTGCCCCTCTGTGTGCAGATGTGATGAAGACTTTATTTACTGTAATGACCGCGGGCTGAGCTCCATCCCTTCACTGCCTCCCACTGCCTCAGTGCTCTACCTTCAGAACAACCAGATCAACAACCCCGGCCTCCCCACTTCTCTGGAGCACCACCTGGCCGTGCGTGTGGTCTACCTCTATGACAATGAACTGGATGAGTTCCCTCTACACCTGCCCCCTTCTGTTCGAGAGCTGCATCTGCAGGATAACAACATCCGCACCATCCCTCGTAGTGCTCTTGCCCGAATGCCTTTACTAGAGAAGCTCCATCTGGATGATAACTCCATCTCCACTGTTAGCATTGAGGACCAGGCCTTTGCAGACAACCCCCGTCTACGGCTGCTCTTTCTGTCCCGTAACCACTTATCCAGTATCCCCTCTGGACTGCCTGCCTCTTTAGAGGAGCTCCGACTGGATGACAACCGCATCTCTACAATTCCAACCCACGCTTTCCGGGGCCTGGCTTCACTCCGATGTTTAGTTCTTGATGGGAATCTCTTAGCAAACCAGCGCATTGCAGATGACACGTTCTCTCGCCTCTCCAATCTGACGGAGTTGTCTTTGGTGCGTAACTCTCTTCAGACTCCTCCTGTGAACCTGCCCAGCTCACACCTGCAGCGCCTGTCCCTGCAGGAGAATGCCATGATCCACATCCCGCGTGGATCCCTGGACGGTATGCACAGACTACAGAGACTGGACCTGTCTGGGAACAACTTGACCACTCTGCCCAGAGGCCTCTTCAAAGACCTGGACAGCCTGGCCCAGCTGCTGGTACGGGGTAACCCGTGGCACTGTGGCTGTAACCTACGGTGGCTGTATGACTGGCTTAAGGCCCGTGGCAATGGCATTACTGTGAGGGGCCTGACCTGCATGACACCCGACCGTGTGCGGGACACACCTCTCATGGACCTGGGCAGCGAGATGGAGGAATGTGAGGTCATCAGGACTCCAGATAGAACAAACAGAGTTCAGACAGGCATGGATATCTCCACCACCCAAACCCCTCCACAGGGCTCCCTATTCACCCTGCGCTCCAACAAAAGAGGCCCGGTGCTGCCTGACATGGACTACACTCTGAGCAGCAGTGGAGTGGGAAAGAGCCTGGCTCTTAATGTGAAGCCTTTGTCCCACAGCAGTGTGCGTGTGACCTGGAGCGTAGCCCAGCCCAGCTCCTCCTTCAGGCTCAGCTGGCTTCGACTGGGCAATGAGAATAACCGTGGCTCCATCACAGAGACCCTGGTGAGAGGTGACAGGCGTGAGTACCTGCTCACAGCCCTGCAGCCACGCTCGAGTTACATCATCTGCATGGTCCCACTGCCTGCAGAAAGCAAAGGAGGAATGCCCACAGAGTCTGATGAAGCTCTGGTGTGTGCCAAAGCTGAAACCTCTGACCTCAGCTCACTGGAGGAAGAGGAGGACGAAGAGTCTCAACAGATGGTAAATCTACCTTTAGCAGGAATCATTGGTGGTGCCTCTGCCATTGTATCTTTGGCTCTTATATTTGGTTTCTTCTGCTGGTATGGCCATAGGACTGGACATTTATGCTCACGAGACCATTACACTAGAAACAGCTCTAGAAAAAGCAAGACCTATGATGATTACATTGAATCTGGCACAAAAAAGGACAACACTATTTTGGAAATCCGAGGTCCGGGATTTCAGATGACACCTATGGCCGCTTGCCCACCGATGCAGCCTAAACCACTACGAGAGGATTACATCATTCACACCATTTTCCCATCCAACGGCACTGGCCTATATAAAGGTGCCAACAGTGTCTCCAATTCAGGACATGGCACCAACAGGGGCTATAGAGAAGGGGGGATCCCAGACATTGACTACTGTTACACATGATGTACTAGACTTGTCACCGTGGTAACAACAGACTGTATAGATGCACAATTTCCCTTCGCATGAACACTGAAGAACCCCTCTGTGCCTTCTTCTGGTCTCCCATTCCAAAATGACCTGCTGTTTGTGGCAATGAAAAGTGTGTGATTAACTGGCTCCACAAACTGCGTGGGAACAGTCTCAGCAGGAGGCAGAAGCCGGTGCCCCAGGTGTAAATGCACAGCTGACTGTTTCTTCACCATCTTAGTAACTTTTAATTTCTGCTCTTTCCTCTGACATGTGGGCAGTGAATGTAAATGCTATAGAAAGGTCAAAGCGAGAGAGAAGCTCCTATTCGCACACACAAACGGTCATTCATTCCTCCATAAACAGTGCGTAGTGTTATCAACTCATTGTCCCAAATGCCTCAACTATATCGATGTGCCCTACCAGCTATCCAAGGGAAAGGGCTTTGTGAAGCTGTGAATTGTTCTATTTCCACAAACCCTGTAACCACATGTCTTAAAGTAGGCTTGTTTTTCATTAGCTGGCGGGGCGAGCGTCTTATCAGGGCGGGTTGCCTCGGTGATACCTCTGAGTTCAGTATTGTAGTGTTGCATCAGACAGTGGTGCTGCACATGTGTAGATAATTTTCTTGAATACAGAACAGGCTGTGCTTAAAAAATGCTTTGCTATTTTTATCAGTGGTTTGTCAGTGACTCGACTCATGCACAGCTGTTAATTATTTATGTAGTTATTTTATTATGTAATGTTTTTGTCTGGCTTAATTTGATCCATGTTGTTTCCATCCAAAGCAGATCTGATAGTACAAAGGAGATTACAATCTCTAGAATGACCAGCATGTATGACCTTTAGTCTTGTCTTTTGATTTGTGTGTTTGTGTGCAAATTACTTTAGTAAAGTCATACTGTGTTTTGATTTTGGTTTCCTCCATACTACAAAAAGTAACTACCCTAGAATCTAGATGGGAAAAATATATATAAAAGTGGGCTGAGACATGGGGGATAAGCAAAGGTGGAGTAGACTGTAACTGACATCTACTGTCACACACACTGTTATAGAGCTCATCCACACGACTTGTGAGGTTACTATGGTGTTTTACAGCTGCAACGTTGTGATAGCACGGACAATAAAATAATTTATTACAATCAGTGAACCCTAATTTGAACAGCTCATGTGTTAAACGGACTAGTTCTCTGGGTACGTTACTCTGTATACTCAATGTTTCCTTTATAGAATGACAAGTGTTTCTTAATATGAGGGGATGTTTCTTGGTATTGAAAAAAGAAATGGGGGAATGAAATGATGGAGACTCAAACCGCTACACTGTTGACCTGCACTGTGGGCAGTGGCCGAGCCTGGACTGGTGTTTGTTTTAGCAGCACCTCTTTTATTACAGAGCAGCACTCAATGTAAATGTGGGAGCACTTAGTAGCGAGCAGTGACTGGATGGAAGGACATGCGAAAGAGAGACAGGGGTTACAGAAACATCTCCAGCCACTGGCAAGGATGCAGAATTCATGGCTCCGGCCCGATGGAAGTTCACTCACGCATAAATCTGTTTTCACTCCCTCGCCTCCCTTGGGTTTAATATTGTCCATCACCTGTTTACCACTGTGTTGCTTCCAAAGGGAAAACCAGTCGTGCTTCCTTGACTGATGTGTTAGCCGCTACCGTTTATTTCTTTTGACAAATGTGTAAGTGGAATGTAAATTTGATCTTGCATCCCAAAATCAACAGCTCAAATACCATAACGCCATAATTCTGTTTT
Organism: Paratrypauchen microcephalus; assembly: GCA_036785185.1. Classification (NCBI taxonomy): domain Eukaryota; kingdom Metazoa; phylum Chordata; class Actinopteri; order Gobiiformes; family Gobiidae; genus Paratrypauchen; species Paratrypauchen microcephalus. Next base: position 1,495,550 of record JAVJIX010000034.1, read on the forward strand.
CGGGAATGTTGATGAACATGTAATTTGCTATTTAACAGTGGGCCTACACACACTTCATCATTTGTATAAATAAAGTCATGGCCACAGCCGATTGAAAACGTTCTTTTGGTGAAAATATACAAAGTAATGGTGCCATAACGTTGGTGGTGCTTATATGAGATGTGTCAAATTTACTTTATGAATTTGAACTCCAGAGGTAATCAATAAAGTTTTATAATCTTGTTATTACTGTAACCAGTCTTTTCAACTCAAAGGGCAACAGTGCATGCCATAATACTCAAGACACATAATTTTAAGACACATAATGGGATGACCCTGACATCTAATAAGCTTATACATCACCTTGTTCATTACCTTTATACGCAATCTTACCCCGACTTCAAGTAATCTAGTTTATTTTAAAAGTCCTATATTACGCAAAATTGAGTCTTGGGAGCTTTTAGTCATGTTATATGTTTTTACTTCCTCAAAAACATACTCAGAGTTATACTTTGTTTCTTTCATACATGTTTGAGTAACCCTTTATTATTAGTCTGTCTACATGTCCAATGCTCAGAATGCTCCGTTCCACCTTGTGATGTCATGAAGTGGTAGCATTCACATTAACCTATTACCTTTAGTTCAGTGAAGACTGGCTATTCCAGATCTGAAATAATCCAAAAGATTCTAGAGAATGTGTATGGAGTTTAATAAACACAACTGAGCACTTCCTGTATTACCACATGACATCACAAGGTGGAACAGAATGTTTTCTGTTTCAGACAAGAACTTAAATATGTGTGCAAGAAACAACACAACTCCAGGTGTGTTTGTGATGAGGAAACAACATTATAACATAGACCAGAAAATAGAGCAATATTGGCTCTTTAAACAAATGACGAAGAAAGGATTGAGGTAACGTATAATAGATTGCATTTCAGATGAAAGATGGAGCCAAGGCATGAGCTGTAACCTTCACCTGCGATCACATAAGCGTGACAAACGGCTGCAAGTATAAATTGGAGAAGTCAATCTTTCTTCATGAATTGATATTTGAATGTGCTCTCTGAAGTCTGCTGAATCTCATGCTAGTCTATACAGTGTATTCTGAGCCACTTGTCAAGTCACAGCAAAAACTCATGAACCAAGTTGTAATCAAGCACTCCAAAAATAAACTTAAAGGTCCCATATTACACAAAATGGATTCTTTTGAGCTTTAAGTCATGTTATAATGTAGTTCACCTCATCCAAAACATAACTGGAGTATAGTAACCCTGGTTTATTAATCTGTCCACATTACAAGTTAAACATGTGTAAATGAAACAAAACGCAACTCCAGATATGTTTTTAATGAGGACACAACACTATAATAACATAGCCTTTTAAATATTGACGTTAAATGTGCATTGCCTCTGGTTACATTCAAGTTTTCTTGAATTCATGTTTTCTTTTACATTTGCTGACAGGCATCACAGCAACTGTCAGATTAGCTATTAAATAATACTTTAAAGCAGTGGATTCCAGTCATGAGGTATTGAGTTTGGGGTCAAAAGATGATTTAAAGACTAATTATACATTTTATTAAGATGTATTAAATTTGTCATATAATTAGAAACTGTATTTAGTGAAATTGGGGCCAATAAAACAAAACATTGTTCAAATAAACTCCTGAATTAACATGACAAAACTGTTTTCAATTCCAATTTACATTGGGGGTTCCGAGTTTTTTTGCGTGTTTTTTTCAGGGTCCTGGTCTAAAAAAGTTATGAAAAAGTTATTTGGCATTTGTAATAGTATTATAGCTTTGAGTCTAAGTGGAGGGGGCCTTTATTCAAATATAAACATTGATTTCTGGTGCACCATATCTTGACAACAATTATGACTTAGTTCAAGTTATTAATAATTCTGTGATCTGTTTCCACACTACAAATACGTACATCTTGAAGACTTGGTTTAAATAGTTTCATTTGTTGTTTGAAATGTAATCAATGCAAACACTGATCAGGTTTAACTGTGTTGAAATTCCACACACCTCCGAGTCCCCAAATCAAACCATTTCATAATTCTCATAACTTGCTACTCTCAAATATCACTTTGGCTCAGTGTGTGCTGATCAATACTCAATAAAAATGGTATTTACTGGGACTGAAAGAAGCAGGCTGATTAAAATCCATCTTTGTGCAGTGCCTAAGGGCTTTAAGGACACTGTGTCACCATTGTATTGAGTATGTGGTGTAAAGATAGATTATGTCAAATCAAAAGTTTTTAAAGGTGCATCGTGCAAATTTTCTGGTGAGGGATAGCTTTTCTTCATGGAGATTTTATTTTGTGTCTGAAATGTTACACAGTATGGCATTAAACCTATATTTATGGAGACCAAACCAAGTTACAGGTCAGATCTGTAGAGAGACAAAATAACAGTCAGAAGGCCTGTTTTTGTATGTATCTTTGAGTAATAAAAACACCTGTAATTGAATAAATGTAAGATAGATTTGTTTAATGTCATACAGTGGAACATTCCAAGCAGAGCAGTGACCTATCCATAGAAATAAGCAGGTGGCAGATTTTCAACCAAAAGGTTACTCAGTGTACCTTTAAAACACTCCCTCATCCTAAATTGAAACTAAATTGTATTTTTGATTGATTCATGCATATCTGAATTTTATATGAGTGATCTACATACTATTATAGTCTCATAATATATAACAGAATCATAACATGTCTGCTTTAATAATAATAATAATAATAATAATAATAATAATAATAATAATAATAATAATAATAATAATAATAATAATAATAACCAAGACCTGAACAGTATCTGGAACATGATTGTAGATTTCCACTACTGAATCTGTGCAAAGAGCTTAGAAAAGGAAGTAAACTATGACATGATGGTGAAAATGGGACCATGCCAGGTGAATAAGAAGGGAGAAGAGATCTGGAGATTTTGGAAGTTGTGGTGGAGTTTTCTAGCAGATGAGCCAGCTTGACTATGTAGCCCAGGTTTAATAATGTTTTCTCCAAGATTTTAACAGTTAAGTTGATAGGCTTGCCACAGACTATCAAAGATAAACAAAAATAAGTAAATGAGAGAAAGTTTTGGTAATGAGATGCAAACTGAGAATGCAAATCAAGTGGCTAGGTCTAACTTCTAGGGACAAACAGTTTTTCTGCATAATTTTACAAGTTGCTGTTAGATCTATTCAAACAGAAGTGTAAAAATCACATGTAAAAGAAAACAGGTCACCACTGATCCCAAAATTAACGTAACAGCAACCATTTATTTTTTAACAGGATTAATAAATGCAAAGTCTTTAAAGGTGTTGATTTAATTTAACCGTAATTAAACTTATCTATCTTTCATTTATTAATCTATTTATTAAGTTAATTCAGTTTGTATACCTGAAAAATACATAGAAAAACCATGCATTCTTATTGAGAGCGGGCTTGCATCTCCATAGATCTGTCCTGTAACATGTTTTCACAGAGATGGACAGGTTTAATGTCATCAGACAAGTTACATTTACTTCCTATTAAAAACTTTAACATGTACAGGTAAGGGCACAAAACCCCAAACTAAACATAGTGAAATGTTTCAAGTATTTTTATTTCCAATGTGGCATTAAAAAAACAAATTTACAAGTGCCCATATCAATCTTCTTTGATCAAGTGATGCAGTTATTTAGTTTTATAGCTGTTTAGAGCAATTCATTAAATTATAATCCATAGAGATTCTCTCATTTCATAATGTCAGTGATATGCTTGAGGCTTTTTAAAGGATCAGTCTACGGCCAATCCTCTGTCAGTAAACGCATGTGGTGAGGGAACAATTGTATTTGTTTATTTTGGTTATTATATAGTGATTTCAAGGGTCTGGTCACTAATAATGATCAGGTACAACATTTCTGACTTTACTTATTGAATATTTTTTAGCAAAGTAATTACAGTAATATAAAACTTTGGCTCCTCATCTGGGAGTATGACATCATCTTAGTCTAGAATCTGAAGACTACCAACAGGTTTGCCCAGTCTATGACATTGGCACCAGAAAGCCTGAAATCTTACCCATCTTTTTTTTTTTTTTTTCCTTTTTTCTTGGCCTCTCCTCCACTGATCGACCGCACGTCTACAAACAAACCCTGCAGATTGAGTCCAACATAATCCCCTTCTCCAGAGAGGGGCCGCTCTGCTTGTGAGTGCGAGGACCTCAGCGCCACAAGCGGGAATATACTGGGTTATTTTAGCTGTGTTTGCCTTCTCCTGACTCTTAATTATTCTGTAACTTTGCTTTATGCATCTCTCCATTTAATTAGCTAATGTACAGCAACTATGGCTGAACATTTGTTGTGAAGCAGGTATCAGACAGTGTAGCATCTTTATGGAATGAGCAATTTAAATCTGAAGTGGTAGTAATTATATTGATGCAGGCCAAATTACAGAGGTGGCGCTCAACAGTGAATCAAATTACACTTATTAAGCTAATTTAGCAGAATTACAGTGTACAATGGGATCAGGGTGATGTCGTTTATTTTACATGAGGTTTGGCTAAAAATGCACACTGCTTTAGTTAATAACAATAATTGGGTACGATTTTGTATTGTACTGCACTGTCCACTAGGGTGATCACCTGCCCCTCTTTTTTTGTCCCGCACAGCCATTTAAGTCCCTGTCCCAGGTCCCACTTTTCCATTTATGAATTTAGATTATTATTTTTTTTACCCCCAAATAAATCAACACTTTTTGAGTGTACTGGGTTGTAATTTTGGCACCTAATTTCAGATTTTATTCAAGCAAAGATCTTATATTCGAAGTGAAACACAGAGTTTGGGTGCAACGACTCACAAAGCATATGCCTGGTGTGTTTTTGTAAATTACTATTTTGAATGATCCCATGGTCCCTTTTGTTGTGTTACAGTAATCTGAACCCAAATAAATATTTTCTATAAATGTTCTCTGCTTCTTGTTCAGTACAGCTGTGCTATCATGGGTTACATACTGAGTACCAAATTCTCACTATTATTGTACATTCTATTCAGTGCATCCCAGTACACTGTTAGTCATACATTTCCAACAATACATTCACACCACCAATAGGTACATTCATTCAACAGCAGACCTGTGTACAGAAAGTAGATCTAAGAATACCAAAGGTAAAAGAAAACACACGAAGCTTTATACTTGTAATGCACTTAACGGGCTTTGTTAATGGAACCATCATAGTTTAACAACAACCAGAATCAGAATGCCTCAGCTGACTCTCAGATATTGAATAGCGCATCCTCACTCACTTTCTCCTATTTCCACAAAATATATCAACAAATCTGACTTGAATTAAAAAATAATAAACATTTACTATAATGTGACAGTTAGAATACATATTATATGCTACTGTTACCTCCCCATACAGACACAGGATTACTGTATTTTGCCAGTTATCAGAACTTCTTAACACTTCTATGTTACCGCAATATTTTATTTTCATTTATCTTGATTTACCTTTTTCATGAGTGTTCTGTTTAAACAATACAAACAGAACAAAACTATAATAACTGCATAGGTTTATTTAAAACATTAAAAACAGGTGACTATAAGTGTCTATCACCAGATTATTAAAATGCACTATTGGTACCAAGGTGTCCAGTTTTGCATGTCCTTGAAATGTATTCAATTTTTATGAAGCAAAATAACCAAAAGCTTTTTTTTTTTTTTTTTTTAAATCAATTTCAGTTTTAGTGCAGCCAGTTTTTACAAGTAAACAATCACAAGGTCTTGAGTTAAAAGTTCTCGTATCAAAGTTCAACAAACAAGTGAGGTATTCAGGCAGTCTAGCAGTTATAAATACATTTTATACAACGTTGTTCTCTTCTGATGGATAGTGGGCCAACCTACTTTTTCATAGAGTGAACAGTGATGAGGTTTACATTCATCACCTGTTATGAAACTAAGGTTAAAGAGTGTATCTAAAGGTTTATAGAGGCTGCAGTCTCCATGTACATTATATCTCCATAATCTAGTACACAAAGAAAGGTTGCTTGAACTATTTCTTTTCTGTAATTGAGTGGCATAAAAGATTTGTTTCTATAATCATTATCATGTTTATTTTAAACTGTTACATAATTCTGAGATATGTATTTTAAAGGATATGTTTTCATCAAATGTGTAGTTTGCACATCACGCAAATGTTATTATATATATATATATATATATATATATATATATATATATATATATATATATATATATATATATATATATATATATATATATATATATATATATATATATATATATATATATATATATATATATTGCATTCAATGATAATTTAAGATGTTCAAGGAAATTATGGATTTTATTAAAATCTTGCTGCAGTTTTAAAATCACCTGGTCAGCAGAGGGAGCACTTGTGTACAAAACAACATAATAAATATATGAGGCTTTCTTTTAAATTGCAACTAATGGAATTAATAAATACAATAAAAAGTAGTAGGGCTAAAATTGAGCCTTGGAACACTCCTTTTCTTAAAGAGAGAGGGGAAAAAAAAGAAGATTTACACCCATCGGCTACTATAATACCCTATCCTTAATGGTGGGACTTTGGCTGAGTGGCTAGCACTCACACTTCACAACAGGTTTGATCCCCAGGTCATCCAAACTCTCTGTTCAGAGTTTGCATGTTCTCCCTGTGTCTGTGTGGGTTTCCTCCAGGCACTCTGGTTTCCTCCATCATCTCAAAAAGGCTCAAAATACCTCTCAAAAGGCATGCACCATAGATACAATCCCCCATTTTAGGTAATCACCAAGCCTAGCAACATTATGGCAAGGGGTCCCAGGCCCCAGTGGCATGCCCCTGATGTGCCCCAGTGGCACTGGGTCAAATGCAGAGGACAAATTTCCCCATGGGAAAACAAAGTGTACCTTAACCTTAACCTTAACATGAAGGATGCATGGTACCAGGTTGTAGCACTGGCGCTAATTTCCCTGGGCAGCTGATTTACATTTCACTTGCCCAAATCCTGTGGCCCAATTGAAAAGTTTCTTTCAAATTGGTCTCATGTTTAACCTCGATCAGTCAACACCTGCCTTCAGAACACCCTCTTGACAGATGGAGCTCCTCTGGACGTTTGAGTAGCAGGAGGTTTTGGAGGTTGTCCATTACCTCTCTCCAGCACCAGATGTTTTTCACAGCCTTTTGATGGCGCTTTTAACTGTGTTCTGACATTGAATGGCCGAGTCCAATTGGAGCTCATAGGTAAAAGTGGGCAGTTCGGAGCCATGCAGTAATTTGTGCCACAGATGGTGAGCCATAATGTTCAGTCATGGGCTGGACATAATATGAACCGGACTGTGCAATGGAAGCAGCCAGGAGATCTCAACCGCTTTAGCAATCTGCCACTCACTACGCACCAACTAAAAGGGTCTGTTTCAGATCATGTACAAAACATGTGATTACATCTGTCACATATCAGCACAAATTTTCTCATTGTTCTTCATATCAAGTGTTAGGAAGAATACTTTGAAAATGTATTTAGTTACAGAATACTCAATTCCTGCACTGAAATATATTTTATAACATTTTTGTATGGCATGGTCCAATCAGAGCACTGCCTTAGGAAGAATGTATGTTTTCTATATTTCTCACTAAAACTTGCAGTTTGAAGCCTAAATTGCTTGATTCCTTTGTTTTTAAGAAAATAAATGTGCTGTGAATAGCATGAAATGACAAAGTAACTGCACCCAAACACAGTTACACGATACTGACTAGGCCTACATATTTTTGATATTTAGTCCTAACACCGATCATATCCATATCCATATCCATATCATTTTCCATTCTTCTCATTCTCACTAATTAATGGCCTTTTCTCTTCACACGATCTATACTGCCCCTCCCCCGTCACATAGTCCCTCTTTATATTCTCCCTGCTCCACACAATAGAGGTATAATGTATCATCTTTAGACAGTACATTTACCTCTTGTGCCTTGTGTCTTTGCCAGATCAAATAGTCTAGACATAACTAGAGGAAGGACAGGCCCTCGTTGTGTCTCTGACAACCTATTTTATTTATTGAATGTGTCTGTGTAATTCCAAAAACTGAACTGAACACTTGAATTTTATCTGTCTATTTAGTACTCAGTAACCTGAACCTGAGTAACTGTTTTTAGACCTCATACACTTCCTCCTACTCAGGTAATATAATGTACTGTACAGTGTAAAAGTTTTGGTTGCTCTTCCCACAGTGAGTAAGTCCAAGTGACAAAAGCTATCTTTTTTTTTTTTTTGCCTATCTTTTGAAAATACCAAATGGGAAATACTTTTTTTACTCTTACTTGGGTCATTTGGATTACTAATTAATGTTTGTTTGTTTGTTTTAAAGAATTAGGCCTACTCTCACCTGCGTAAAAAGTATTTACAGACAATTTATAAAGAATCTTATATGGTTCTGACTGGTTTGGACTATATTGTAACCCTTGTGCCTTGTTAAGGGAAGTTTATGTATCATTTATTATAGGTACATTTTTTATGACAACTTTGGTTGTGGTTCTTCGATTGCCATGAAAATTCACACAGAAGTATGTTTTTACAGCATATTAGACATACAATACGTGAGTTTCATCCTGATTGGACCAATTTTGCCAACGTAAGACGTTTTGTAGACACTCAGCATGGCCCCCCCTCCCCAATGAATTTTAGTAAAAACTATGTTTTTCCAAAATTTACCTCCCAAAAAAGTTATAGCTGAGATAAAACTATGCATTTACAGTGGAAGTCTATGGGGAAAAATCAGCATGGGAGAAACTTTTTTGTTTAAAATGAGAGTAAACCAAAACAAAAAATGCAACAAACTCAATCTTCCCAATGATTGTGCATTTGGATGAGCCAGTCACAAGGATATCATGAAAAGTCACATTTATTTTCCTTTTATGGAGTTACAGTATATCCCAGCATAGCAATAAGAGATAAGGATTTAAGGGCTCATGGGAAATGTGGTAATTTAGTGAAAAAAAAAAAATCTTACATTTTACATAATTGTATGTACTTTTAACAGGAAAACATAAAATAAAAGGTAAAACATTTTTAGGCTTTTATTAATAAAAGGGTGTTGTCAAAATGGGCGTTTTATAATGGGAGTCTATGGAGTGCAATGCAACAAAAATAAAAAATGAATTATTGCATATAATTCAAATTTGCTGTACCTGTTATTGGGCACACACCGGCATCTAAAGGGTTAATTATTTATGATAATGTATGGAATCAATATGCCAGTGAAAAAGTGAATTGTGAAAAATATTAATCTTTGGAGATTTTTTGGCAGTTTAAAAATCAAAATACATAATTTGTACGAAACACTCCCATTGGGACTTTTTTTTTTCTTTTTTTTTTTCAAATTCACATTATTCAAAAACAAAAAATGGCCCAAAGTTCATATTCACACTAAACATCCACACTGATAGGCCAATCACACTGATCATAGTCAGAGTAAAAAAAAATAAAATAATGGAATTATTAAATTTTTCAATATGCCACTATGAAGAGAACTCATTTAGGGGGAAAAAAAAAACGAAAAATATTAATGTCTGACAAGTTTATGGCAGTATAAAAAACAAAATACTGAATTTGTATGAAACACGCCCAGTGTACACACATTAACAACAAGGCACAAGGGATGACAATGCAACTTCACACAAGTTTATATTGTTACTTCTGACAGAGGATTTAGTTAATGCTTAATACAGGTTTTATAGAAAAGTAAAAAGAACAGAGGTACAGATCTGTTTTATCTTTTTTTTTTTTTGCCTTTGGACCTTGCATGCAGATGCAACTTTTTTCGGATGTGCATGTACTCCATTTATCTCCATTTACCAGTTACAAATTGATTATAACATCTACTACAATATCTGAAGATGACATTTTTAAACTACATCAGGCGTCCCCTCTCCAGAGATCCACCACTCAAACACAGAAGTGCTGACAGCATCACTTACTGTCCAGCAAACACGATTGTTTTGAGGCTCCTGCTGTTTTCTTGTTGTGGGTCTGTGATAATTTGACCAATCACAAAAACCTGGGGTCCACTCACTGCTGACAGTCTGATCTGTATTTTCCCATTGTTCAAGCTGGGAAAGTGTTGATGTAATTATGTAATGTTAGACTAACTGAAAGAAAAAACAAAAAACTGTTTTAACAAACAAACAAATACAAACCAAAACTATGCTCACTTCTATGACACAAATCACTATGAATGTTTTTTCGTTTCTGCTTCTATTGTGACTTGAATAATCCCGTTAAAGGGATAGTGCGTTTTTTTATGTTAATCTGTATGGGTTTCCTTCTAAAAGTTACGTGCGTTGACACCGGCTTACCTCTGACAGTCTCAGCTGATCCTGGTTCGGCTCGCTTTCTGGAGCCCACGTAAGTAGGTCCGGTAACTTCCCTGGAACATGAAATAAAGCTTGTTATTCTTCTCAAAACAAAACATTTGTTAGAAAGGTGATATATTTGCGTCCGAAACAGTTGTCTCTGAAACATCCAGCAGCGTATTTCGCATTTGCGTATTGTCTCTCTCCACTCGTATCACTACGCCCATGTTAATTTCTATCAGCCTGTTCACTTGTAAACTTCGATGTAGACATCTGCTGAAGGTGAACTGTTTCGGACGCAAATATATCACATTTCTAACAAATGTTTTGTTTTGAGAAGAAAAAACAGCTTTATTTCATGTTCCAGGGAAGTTACCGGACCTACTTACGTGGGCTCCAGAAAGCGAGCCGAACCGGGATCAGCTGAGACTGTCAGAGGTAAGCCGGTGTCAACACACGTAACTTTTAGAAGGAAACCCATATAGATTAAAGATCCCATAACATGGTACTTCTTGATGCTTTTATATGGCTCCTTAATGGTTCCCTAATACTGTAAATGAATCCTTCTTCAAAATCAACACTCAGTGCATGAGAAACAGAGATAAGATGAGAAAGAGTAATTTTTCTCCCCCAGAACAGGTCATAATGGGAGTTGTTGCTTGAATGCAAATGAGGAGAAAAAAGCTGGCCAATAATAGAGGCCAAAGTCTCCGCTCTCGTCTCTAGCTCTCAGCTGATCCATTTCCTTGTTTTTGCACGGGGGGAGAGATTTCAAGCGTTCCATTGAAAAATAAACACATTTCCACATAAAATAAAATTAAACCACTGCTGTTCAAAGGTCCAGAGGCTCAGATAAAGGACTTCCGAGCCTAGAAACACTCGGACGTGCCTCCAAGGCAAATAAAAAAACGCATTTCGCATTGCGTAGCGCATTCACAGTCCAAACTCTATGGGCGGGATATACAGGGACGCTGAGCGGAGACAGAGGGAGGGGCTGGAGCTGCATTTGCTGATCTGACGTCAATAAGGTGCCTTGTCCGAACTCGCCCGTTTGAACACTGGTTTTGTGTAACGCAGAAAAGGATCGCAAATGCTCAGTTTAGACATTTCGCAACTTTTAGCCATGGGGGGGGGGCCTAAACAGGGTAGGGGAGCTCACATTAACGTTCAAAAACCTCAGAAAGTGAAAATTTCATGCCATGGGACCTTTAACATTTTTTTAAAAAACGCACTATCCCTTTAAAAGCATCAGTAACAGTTCAGGTGTCAGTTATGGGCTGGTCTCTCTCCTCAACACAGAGGAGTTTGACCTCCTCGTGCACAGATGGAGCCTCACTGTCTGCAGCAGGTCCAGTCCTGGTCTCACATAAGGACACAGACTCAGCCTGTTTTTCCATCTCTGGAGGAAGCATCTGTCACGGCCAAGACTCGGGTAATTGAACAACAGGTCGATGTGCATTTGAATAATGCTCTGCTGGGTCTTCTTTATAATTGGCCCAAGAAACATTTTGAAGAAACCTGGAATGATACAAAGAAGTAGTGAGAAATTTACTACAAGTTATATGCAGCATGATAAACTGAGAACAATAGATGGAAGTAATTAAGTTAAAGTATTGTTGTCTTCAATTACAAGCATTTAATACAAATCTGTGCATTTAGCTTTTCATGGCAAAGTATTGCTTATTTACTTACAGTATACAATGCAGTGCAATGCAGTATTTTATCATGCAAGTTAGCCCTAAATGTTAGCATGGAATTAGTTAATCAGTGATAAATAGATGCAAATGGTGCAACAAACAGTTGCTCTTAATCCCATTTGACATTTGAGACTATAACATAATGCAACTTCTAGTTTTAAGTATTCTAAATATTCAGAATACAGTACACTGATTGGACGTTGTATTGGAATATATTGTATTCATCCCATCACTGTTTATAAGAATTTTGGGCTGTCAAAATCTAAATACAAGTATACATAGTATACTAATGATGAGGGAACACAATTATAACATGTGTAAAAGCTCATAAACATTGATGTGGTAAAATAATGATCAATGAATGGTTAACGATAATGGAAGTTTACATGAAAACATAGCCCATGCCCATATAGCCCTAAGTACATTGAGTCTTGAGTTTGTGTACTGCTCTTGTCCAGTCTTGTTGCAGTCACACAGCGGCCGCTCTAAGTGCTCTAGACCTCTCTGAGTTTTATAAGATTACGTTTGGAAAATTAAATCGAAGCCTGTGCAAAGGTTAGGAGGCCGGAGAGAGGAGTCGAGTCTCTGTCACTGTTTGGGATATTTATTGTGAGCAGCATGGGACCCTCCTTCATACCACCACTGCACACTACTGTACCCTGCTTTATTTCCTCCTATTGATCAGCTGGGAAAAGGTCTGAGGTCAGCACATATTTGTCTGAATTTCTTTCGCTCTGTCTATCTCAGTCCATTTGTCTCTGTCTGATTCGATAGTGCCATACCTTCCTCGCCCCTCCCCTGACCTGCTCCACTCCCTCACCAGCTGCTTTTGTCCCCCTCTTTGCCCTTCAATCCACATGCATAAATCAATCAGTCAATTCCATTTCATTGGGAGCGTGGCCTTGATGGATTTCTATGCCACTGTCCTGATACAGCCACAGTGTCTGTGTGTTAATTACATTTCAAAATGAGCTTATGAACGCTGATCTGATTCTACTTCATTTGCAGCATCTGCACAAACAAGAGAAAACACAGATATGAACAGTCACAGGGTCATGGGCGTATGTCTGATAAACTTGATAATTACATAGGTGTGTCATGATAATTACAATTTTAACTTATCATTCAATATACAATAGCTGGAACAATATATCTTGGGGCCCAGTATTTATTGTGGATACTTTTTCTTTGTAATAGTGGGGAGATTTGCCATTTTTATGTAATAAGATAAGATTTGAGCTGTAGAGGGTAGAATAACTTCTGTGTCTAATTATCAGTTAATTCTGCTAATTACTTGTTGCGGTTCAGGCCTTTTAATTATGCTGTGTATTTAAAAATGGGGATTATCTTGCTTTGTATCAGTGGTATCAAGCAGTAGTATGTCTCTATAGCAGTGCTTCTCAAATAGTGGGGCGGGCCCCCCTGGGGGGGCGTGGCGTGATGCCAGGGGGGGCGCGTATGACCCTGGGAAACATGTTTTTTTTGCTGTACTGTACTAGAACTAAGTGTAATTGCACATCAACAACAGTAGTTGGCAGTGGTGTTCTCACATGCGATTTACGCACAGTCTCACCATTAACAGAACATCCTCTGTCACAGAAAAAACACGTATATTCCACTGAGTCGTGTCCTTTAGTCCGACAGAAGCTGACGCATCAGTGGCACAAGGAGAGAGCGTTTTTTTTTTCAGTGCTTTTAGCTTATGCAAATGAGGTGGTTTTAAGTTTCATTTCTGTAAAACCTAAACAAATGTGCGCAAAGCTGCATTAAAAACACATTAATATTTGAGTCCTCAGTGCAGTCTTTGTTGTAAGTTTCTTTCTTTTTTTTTGTTTATAATGTTAATAAAAGGATACAATGGTGTTCTAATAACAATTTTCTAGACAAATAATACTATTTATAGTCGCACGCAGGAAGGGGAGTGTGAAATTTTTTCTTCTTCCTAGGGGGGGCGTCACAGAAAATAATTGAGAAGCACTGCTCTATAGCAATATATTGTGCTTCAAAGTTTGTTATCGTGACAGGCCTACAGTTACATCAGTCATATTGAGGAGTTAATATTACTGTGAGAACTAGCATGATTATTCATGATTTTGACACATGACCAAAAAGTTAAATCTGTCCTTCACTTTCATTCATATTGTTTAAAACATCACTATTCTTTATGGGTATTGGAGACCAATAGACCAGAAACAATTTCCCTTGTGGAAATTAAGTCTAAGTCTATACAGGTAAAGTGACATAAAAAGTCCAAGACCACTACACATGTTTACATTTTAGAGTCAATTTAATTAGGGTTCTTTTCTCCTTAGAATGCTCCAGTATGGCATTCTATATCTGTGGAGACAAGCAGGTGATGCTACCAGGCCATGTTACAGGTCAGATCTGTGGAATGGCAATCCTGTGCATGCTGTTTAAGGTATTTATTAGCAATCAAAACACCTGAAATTGAGTAAATGCAATATAAGTTTAATGCCAGTGTGTAACACTTTGTGCAAAACAATAACATCTCCTTTGAGACCGGAAAAGCTGCATAGTGCACCTTTATTAATGATCTGAATGGCCACAGCACTTACCCCTGAACCATGTTACATCTGTTGTCCTCTTGCCTCGTGTACCTGTACTGTAATACTCAGCTCTCTGATTCATTGCAGAGGCCAATACTTGAATGCTAACGCTGATAGAGCTGATTGGTGATCAATAACGCCAGACTCAATCAATCAGCGGACCTTCCTCTCCCTGAGCTGCCTCACAGCTGCAGGCCTGATTCGTCCTCCAGTGTCTCTGTCATTTGTCTCTACATCTGATAGCTCCACTACATTTCGTGTGCCCTTTCCTCATGTCCTCATACCCTCTGACAGTGATTTATATGTGTGTCTCAAAGGACGCTACAAGTTCATTTGCTTTACATATTCAGATTTTCTGCTTGTGAAAAGAAAAAAAGTTGGAGGCTATATCACAATAAGAAAAAGTTCCAGAGTAGAATTTTACTAAGAGATTTCCCACAAGTATTTCTGTATGAGGACAGAAATAGTTCTACATTTTGCTTAGTTAAAGAAATAGCAATATAAAATGTATATTACTGTACTGGCGTTTATGGCAGTATAGAAGTGTAATGGAAGATTTTACTCCTCAGTGCTGCATTAAAAGACTTGTCATTTTCAACACTTAAAATGTTATACAATGAAATACAGTCCATTCCCCTCCCTCACTGGACCTCTTGGATTGTGGGCTTTTGCGTTTTATTTTCGCATTTTGCTCCCATTACTCCTCTCTGTGGCCAATTCATATGTGCAATGAAGTGTGAAGGGAAAAATCTGTACCCTCATTTTCAAATATGTCCATGGTCATTTGCCCCCACAAGCAGCTCACATGTGCAGTAAAGACAGAGCAATGCATTATTATAGATGAGCATGCAGAGACATGCACACTATGATGTCATTATCACTTAGGGTTAGAAATGGCTCTGAATTGTTTTAATGGCACACTGATGGTAGTGTATGACCAGAATGACAATGTCCACTCGAGCAAACTATTAGATATGTTCATAACAGTGTCACAGGCCTACAGTTATTGGTTACCAACTCAACAACGTCTTTTAATGGGTTCAGCTCAGGTAAATATACTGCATAAGCTTTTTTACTGATTAAAGGGCTATTTTCTGAGCTATGTTGCTATGTTATAATCTTGTTTCCTCATCACAAACAAACTTGCATATTTGGGCTGTGTTCTCAAACAGAAAAGCTCAAAAACCCTGATGTCATGTGGTAATACATGTAATACAACTCCATACACCTTTGCTATAATCATTTGCATGATTTCAGCCCTGGAATTGCCAATCTCTGGTGTAAAAGGTAGCTGTTAACTTGAAAACTACTGCTTCATGACATCACAAGGTAGAACAGAGCATTTTGAGTTTCGAAGATGTAGACAGATTAGAGGGCTACTCAAACATGTCTAAATTAAACTAAACAAAATTCAAGGGTAATTTTCGTGAGGGGACAACCTTATAACATGGCTAAAAGCTTGCAGAGTCAAGAGTCAGTTTAGTGTATATATTTAGTGTAATAGGACCTCAAATATCATAAAACCTTCAAAACCAAATGCCTTATAAAAATGGTTGTCCAAGTCCCCTGGCCCAGGCAGGACTACAAATCAAAGGCCTAAGATTGTTCCAAAACCAAGACTAAATCCTGACTAAACTGGGTGTTGGACAGGTGATTGGATGAGAGCTAAAGATGTCTGTGACTGGTGGGTCTAAGGGACAAGAGGGACAGGAGGGACAGGAGGGAACTGACAAAATGGCATTGCATCAAGGACAATCCTGTTGGACACCTCATTCTCCAACACTCATTCAGTTCTGCTCATACAGTAAACAATACAGGGCTGTTCATACCATATACTCCATATAAAACTGCAATAACTCACATCTCTATAACAAAACCTTTCCCAATTTCTTTTGTGCTCTTTTATTCATATTCATTGATATTTTGTAAGAATGAATATTCATATTCATATTTTGTAAAAAAAAAAAAAAAAAAAAAGCACACACAGTTAATTACACATATAGTCTGTATGTATTGCTTTACATTATTTTTTATTATTATTTTTTTTTAAAGCGTTAATGTCCTAATAATAACGTCAAATAAACAAAGAAATAAACAGATTTTACTACTAAGACAATCTGATTTATGTCCAATTTTGTGCGTCATCTGCTGGCCAAACACGTGTACTGCACTTACTGTTAACTTAAATAATCAAGATGCAAATATAATCTTATAGTCTTAATGTCAATGTATATCAAAATTATACAATACATGTAGCATCAATGAAAAAGTGATCATAAACAAGTGGGATGAGAAACAGGGGCTTAAATGGCTAAAGATGGACCTCTATGCAAAAATAATCATTCTATGCAAAAATATTGTCTAATGTCTAATAACTGTCAAAAAAGCTGTCTTTCTTGTGTCCAAAATCAAGATAGGACTCATTACTTTGCAGACAAATTGATAAGAATTCATTTGTAGATGAAATGATAATCCCTCCCACAAGCACCACTAGATGGCACGAGTGGTTGTGTCAGAAATACACGAAGAAGAGAAAGCGGAAGAGACGTGGCACAAAAACACAAGCAGGAAAGGGGCGGCTAATGCTCACAGATGCTATTACTGCTAGTGACAGCTACATCACACTCCGAACCGGAATATTAAACTAATAAGCACAAATGACAGCGGTGGAAAAAACTCTGGGACATACCGGTCTCAACTGAAGTCTTGGATATACGTTAATGGTATTGTATTTACGTTTTTTAAGTCGTTTCATGCTGATGGCTAATGTTACCTACATGCTACAATGTATTTGCAAAGTTACTATATCATTGCCATAACGAGTTACTGTTTTCTATAAATGAAGCCTGTTAAAGAGTATAATCTGATGTACCCGTTGAAAGACATAAATATGTAAAGAGTCTAGAAGAATTCAAGACATTGTCGTACATACAGTTGTGATTAGGCAATACATGTGTCTTAAGTGTTTAACGTTTCTAGCATCTCGCAGTACACAATTAGCTCCTAACTCTTAATTACACAAAATACACGACACAAATGACACCAGGCCATCTTTATGCTACCTGGTCACATGACAAAAATGAAAAATGTATTGAACTCACTAATTGCATTTGTTGTTACCGCAGTTTAATTCGCTATGGGGCTCTGCAAGTGTCCAAAGAGGAAGGTGACCAATTTATTCTGCTTTGAGCATCGAGTAAATGTGTGTGAACACTGTCTGGTGTCAAACCATAACAAGGTTGGTTGGCAATTTGATTTATGTAAAAGATATTAACAATAAATTACTATTTGTCTAGAAATTATAATGTACAAATTATTTTGTTCTCCAGTGTATAGTCCAGTCATATCTTCAATGGCTTCAAGACAGCGACTACAATCCAAATTGTTCACTTTGTGATACCCCGCTGGCAAATCAAGACACCGTCAGACTGGTTTGCTACGGTGAGTAATGTCACACAGGTTTCCAAACCTTCTCCATACTTGTGAAATGTATGTGTCTGTAGAAGACTTACTTAGTACTACAGTACTATAAAGTACTACAGTATTATACTTAGTACTATAAATAACTGGGATCAATCTTTCTTTCCCTCACAGATGTATTCCATTGGGCCTGTCTCAATAATTTGGCCACTCGGTTGCCTCTCCATACGGCTCCAGCAGGATACCAATGTCCTTCCTGTCAGAGTCCAGTATTTCCCCCGTCTAACCTGGCCAGTCCTATTGCAGATGTGTTGAAAGAACAGCTATCATCTGTTAATTGGGCTAGAGCAGGTTTAGGTCTCCCTCTGGTAAGATTTGGTTATCTTGCTACATAAATATGTCAGATTAAGATATGTAACAAACTGGAACTTCTGGCAGATTGAAGAGCCCCTTGTGGACCTGGAAGAAACCAAAGCTCTTGATGCAACGGATTACAATGACTGGTCAACATTTGATGGTGAGTTTAAAGGTTTAGTTAAATCTAATGTAAATTCTTACTTCTTATTTAATTAAATGTTTTGTCTATGTGTCACAGACCGGGAACAAAGTGAAGCTTACCCAAGTCATTCCTACAACACCAGTCTTGGCCCTCCAACAAATACAATTTCTCCCACAGCACAGGAAGAGGTTGCTGCTCGGAAAAATGGAGAACCGAACTCGACTCAAGAGCAAACTGTAGTAAATTTTAATACAGCCAGTATTAATGACACCCTCACGATACATGCAGGTAATGGACTGTTCCCTTTATTGTCACATGACCTGCTGTAATGCCATAACATTTTATTTATTTATTTTTTATTTATAATGATATTTTGATATCGTTTTAGCTTCATCACCAAGAAAGGTTTATGACACAAGAGACATTGGCCACAACTCTGTCACGCAGATTGACTTTGATGACGACAAATACAGACGGAGACCAGCTCTGAGTTGGTTTGCACAAGTTCTCAAGTTAGTAATGGATATAATGGATGTATAAAATGTCACCAGGTATTTCTGAACATAACTATTATTTTTGTCTCTTTCTCTCTCAGAAACCGTACTGGAGGGAAACGTACAAGTCTGACGTGGAAGCAGAGGATGTTCATGTTTCTCTTGGTTGGAGTTTTGGGATTTTTCACTTTGATCATCATCATGGCTAAATTTGGACGGGCCTCAGCTGGTTCAGACCCAAATTTAGATCCTCTTCTTAACCCCAACATCCGTGTAGGGAAATACTGAAAACAAGCGCTGATTACTTTACACAACCCAAGTTTGTGTAGACTGTACCAGTTTGACTTTTAACCTTGTTGGTCCAACAGAGGGCGCTAATTAATCATATTGAATGGAAAGGAGAATGGAAAGTAGGACTTCTCCAGTAAGGAAACACTGCTGCCTGACTGTTGTATAATACAAAAGCTTGAGACTTTATTTTTACTTGGATTGCAGATTTAAAATGAGTGGTGGGTATTTATTTTTTGTTAATTCCAGCAAACAGAAGTGATGGATGTTGGTGGACCAACACATTTGAAACAATTTGTATATGTTTGACAAGTTACATTTTGAAATTTATAATCTGAAGTGTGACACAATGCAGTGTGCATTTTTGGTGGCTTATTGATGATTAATATACAAACTGAAGTTATGGAAATTGAGTGGAATCCTTTTAAATAGGCTACAAATGTAAATGTATTTTTTCTGCTGCATTTCTTCAACTGTACATTAAATTGCAAAAAATATCTGAGTCAATATTTTGACTATTTAGGATAATATCCTAAAAAGTATCCAAAAGATACATAGAGTTATAATAGGGCTAAAATAAATGCATCACATTTTTTTCCTTGCATATTAATAGATCACGATTTTAAATGATTATTTTAGTTGGGCATTTTTATTTGTAAAAGACATTTAAGAAATTAACAAGACTGACAAAAAAGTCAGTATTGGCAAATCGTACATATATGTAGCACATCAATTAAGGGTTGTAGAGGGGTCAGTTTTTTTTCAGGACCAATTAAATCCTTGAATTCTAAACTCATAATAGACTGAACATGTCATTTTAATTATGTAACCTCACACTGGTCTGTGGGAATCACGGTAATACTGACAATCTTCCAGCGTCATGGGTCACCACTTGCATGTGACGGGCTGCCGTGTCAGTCTACATTTCCACTGAACTTGCCAAAGTAGTTACAGATGACATTGGCTCTCTGGGGTTTCACATTGATGCAGGGAAATTAGCCCAAGGCAAAAGCAATCACACATTGTAAAATATGTGATTGAAAGCACATCTGTATGCTACAAAAAGACAACACTAATAAGTTGTATGGTATTTAAAGTGTTGTTTCACTTTGCATACATTATTTAGATGTGTAATTGTTTTTATCACTAAATTGGGATACAGTGTACCCATTGCCTGTGAGTTATTAGAATGGCCATTGCTCTGACATAATAGGGGCACTTCAGTCAATAATGACTGGCAGTTAACAGAAATTCACTGCAGTATGGGTCCACATTTCCTCATAAAGGCTTCAGAGCAGAGATAGACATGATAGACTGAACAGTTATGCATGTTATGTTCAATGGCATTTAGACATTAATTATGAAGGCTACAAACTAAGAATTCATAAGGGAGACACATTTTTACAGTTTCTCTTTGGCTTTACAGAAAACACAATAGTTCTGAAACACCTGTTATTCTGACTGCAGTATTCTACATCTACTGTCTGCTTAAAATATATCTCTCTTCAAACACAGATGGTTCTTTGTAGTTCATAAAAGTACATATCATAATTGAAAAAATCAATATAACGCAAATGCTACTGTAATTGCTGTTGCCAATGACATTGGATGATCTATTGAGCTGATATCGATAAGCGAGTTTCGTTGGTGGTTTCCCAGTACAGTTTAAAAGGGAGACCATCGACACAATCAGCGGTGTCTGCAACATAATATGAACGAACACCTCTCACATCAGTGACATCAGTTTTTAAATGTAAGTACGCTTAACTTAATAACTACTGTCTTTAGTGATTATTAGTATTTTTGTTGTACACAGTGCTCTTCTCAGTAACTGTATCTAGTTACTCTTTCATTATATGGTATTCAGAATAGTTATACCATTATACTATAGTCATAAAATCAAAGGAATACATTGCCATACTTGGTCATGCAATTTTGGCTTCAAATTGCACTATTAAAAAACACTGCTCTTGTGGAGAGTGCATGTGTGATTTTTTTAATTCTCTAATTAGAGGTTTCAAAACAAACACAAAGCTGTCTTAACCCTGTGTCATTTTTGTACATTCTCTAATTAGAGGTTTCAAAACAAACACAAAGCTGTCTTAACCCTGTGTCATGTTTGTACACTACAAAATAAAGCAATGTCTAAGTAATCAGAATAAAATAATCTGATTGGATCATGTAATGGAAAACATAACAAAATATGCAGGTATTCAATATTCTTCTCGACACTGGTTGTGCAAACACTGTGCAATGACCCTTTCTGATTCAATACTTTTTTTCAGTTTACAGTGCATTCTGAAGGCCGTGGCCTTGTCAGAGGAAGATGGAGAAACATTCCAAACCAACCCAACACAATATGAAAATGATCAAAAGTCAGAAGACTGAAACACCTCTGCAAATGAAAAATCACCAACATTACAACAAACACTCAGAGGATAATGACAGCCACGAGTAAGTGTTTTTCATCGCTTCTTTACGGAATGTTAATAATGCACATCCTGTATGTATGTTTTGACATATGTTTTGTTTATGTTTTGTTTTACAGTACCCATTCAACCACAAAGGACAGTGTTTTTAATGACCCTCTCCATGACAGTCAGCATCACCACTCTCATATTCACACGCAAAAGCATCAATGTTTTTCCACCTCAAGTACCTCCATAATATCATCATCATCAACTTCCACTACTTCCTCTTCTTCCTCGTTTTCATCATCGTCATCCTCTTCATCATCTTCCTCATATACAGCATCCTCTTCCTCCTCCAGCTTTTCATCTGACAGTGACAGTGAAAGTTCAAATGCGCGCGTCAAATCTCAGCATTCTCGCTCTTGCACGGATATCTCCAAGAAAAACAGATATTTTGCCGAATGTGATGATACTGCCCCACTGTTGGAGAGGGATGAATATGTGGACAGAAATAAAAAACAAGGCTCAACTCCTGGTTCTATCGAAGGCAAACCTAAAATTCTACAAGATGGAAGTGTCCGCAAAGCTAAGTCAATGGAATCCCTCGCAAGACCAAAGCAAAAGCCACAAGATAAAGCAGAACAAGGCAAAAGAACAAACGAAGCCAGAAAAAACATAGTGAATGAAAAAATTCAGTTCTCTGCGTTTCTTAATGAGATCACTCGGCAGGTGCTTAGCCCAATGAGACTCACAACCCTTGGAGTGACAAATGCCAAAAGATCTCACAGTTCTGGTCAGGCTTCGGCTAGATCTACGAAGTCTGAAAATAGAAAGAAAAAACTAAATTTGCCAGGGAGTGCAGATTCAGCTAGCTCAGGCAAGCAGTCTCAAAGCAGCAGTAAGTATTCACAATCTCACCAAAGACACTATCGTCACCATTCAGGGTCACCAGATCGCGAGACAAGAGACAGTTTTAAGAGGCATCATTCATGGTCGTATCGCCATCGTTCCTGTTCACCATCAGAAAAGCACCATTACCACCGTCATCATCACCGGTACCGTAGTCCAAGTATTGAAAAAGATTGCCATAATTATCAGAACTATAGACACCACAGTCCCTCTTACTATGACAATGAGCTACAAAAAACGAGTCGGTACCACACAAACCGCAATCGCGACACAGCTCATCATTATAAAGACTGTGGTACATCTGAGCATGGGCACAGTGTTTACAAGCATAAATCATATGAGTATAGAGATACTTATCCAAGCCACAGCTGTTACTTAAAAAAATGTTCAAAATCACCCACTCCCAGCAGAGACCACAGTGAAGGTAGAGATTACAACAATGGAAAAGTTAACAAATATCACCATAGAGATCATCACAGGCCTGGTCTTGCTCATTACAAAGAGGAAGAGCTTCACCATGAAGAGTACCATCACACTCATGGCCATAACCGTCATCAACACCGTGAACATTGGCCTCTGAATGATCATTACCATGGATCCCTGAGAAAACAACATAACAAACAACATGGGCCTGATCATGAGCAGCATATTTACCACCAAAATCACCATCACCATGGAGACCATCTCCGTGAGCTCCATCACCATGGAGATCGTCACACTAAGTACCATCAGCATCACCATGGAGACCATCACCGTGAGCCTCATCCCCATAGAGACTGTCACACTGAGCATCATCACCATCACCATGGAGACAATCACAGTGAGCCTCGTCACCATGGAGACCATCACACTGAGCCCCATCACCATCACCATGGAGACCGTCACATTAAGCCGCACCATCACCATGGAGACCATCGCAGTGAACCCCATCACCGTGAAGACCATCACAATGAGCCCCATTACCATGGAGACCAACACCATGGAAACCATCACAATGAGTCTCATCAACATGGAGACCATCATGCTGAGTCCCACCACCATAAAGACCATCACAGTGAATCCCATCATCATCACCATGGAGATCGTCACAGTCAGCACCATCACCAAGGTGACCATAACAGTGAACCCCATTGTCATGGCGACCATCACAATGAGCACCATCACCATGGAGACCATCGCAGTGAACCCCATCAAAATGAGCCGCACCATCATCACCATGGCGACAATCACAATGAGCCCCACCATCATCACCATGGAGACAATCACAATGAGCCACATCACCATGGAGACCATCACAGTGAACACCATAGTGAGCAGCATAAACACCATGGAGATTATTGCAGTGAGCTCCATCTCCATGGAGACCATCATCATCATGACCACAATGCATGCCACCAGAAACACCTCAGTGAACACCACTGTGGTCCTGAATTCCCCCTGGTCCATCTCAAAACAAACCAGTGTCACACTGGTTCTACCCACCATGGAAAACCAGCAGAGAACACCCTCGAGTCCCTCAGAAATTCTACTAGACCTGCCAGTGCATCCAGTCAGGATGAGGAACAGACACGCTTCAGTAACCCATTACGTAAAGTATGACATAACATGTTCAGTTGTGGTTTATTGAATAGTCTGGTACCAGTCGATTTTGCATGCTAACATATTTACAATTGAATTAACTCATCATCATTTGCATACAGTGACGTCATTTCGCCTAGTCAAAACTCCAATTCAAGATATCTGTAATTACATTTGACTAGGCAGAATGAACGTTACAGATATCTCCAATTTCAGATATCTCTAATCAAAATTCATTTCAAGATATCTATAACTTGATAATATACACTCACCGGCCACTTTATTAGGTACACCATGCTAGTAACAGGTTGGACCCCCTTTTGCCTTCAGAACTGCCTCAATTCTTCATGGCATAGATTCAACAAGGTGCTGGAAACATTCCTCAGAGATTTTAGTCCATATTGACATGATGGCATCACACAGTTGGCGCAGATTTGTCGGCTGCACATCCATGATGCGAATCTCCCGTTCCACCACATCCCAAAGATGCTCTATTGGATTGAGATCTGGTGACTGTGGAGGCCATTTGAGTACAGTGAACTCACTGTCATGTTCAAGAAACCAGTCTGAGATTATTCCAGCTTTATGACATGGCGCATTATCCTGCTGAAAGTAGCCATCAGAAGTTGGGTACATTGTGGTCATAAAGGGATGGACATGGTCAGCAACAATACTCAGGTAGGCTGTGGCGTTGCAACGATGCTCAATTGGTACCAAGGGGCCCAAAGAGTGCCAAGAAAATATTCCCCACACCATTACACCACCACCACCAGCCTGAACCGTTGATACAAGGCAGGATGGATCCATGCTTTCATGTTGTTGACGCCAAATTCTGGCCCTACCATCCGAATGTCGCAGCAGAAATCGAGACTCATCAGACCAGGCAACGTTTTTCCAATCTTCTATTGTCCAATTTCGATGAGTTTGTGCAAATTGTAGCCTCAGTTTCCTGTTCTTAGCTGAAAGGAGAGGCACCCCGCGTGGTCTTCTGCTGCTGTAGCCCATCTGCCTCAAAGTTCGACGTACTGTGCGTTCAGAGATGCTCTTCTGCCTACCTTGGTTGTAACGGGTGGTTATTTGAGTCACTGTTGCCTTTCTATCAGCTCGAACCAGTCTGGCCATTCTCCTCTGACCTCTGGCATCAACAAGGCATTTCTGCCCACAGAACTGCCGCTCACTGGATATTTTTTCTTTTTCGGACCATTCTCTGTAAACCCTAGAGATGGTTGTACGTGAAAATCCCAGTAGATCAGCAGTTTCTGAAATACTCAGACCAGCCCTTCTGGTACCAACAACCATGCCGCGTTCAAAGTCACTCAAATCACCTTTCTTCCCCATACTGATGCTCGGTTTGAACTGCAGGAGATTGTCTTGACCATGTCTACATGCCTAAATGCACTGAGTTGCCGCCATGTGATTGGCTGATTAGAAATTAAGTGTTAACGAGCAGTTGGACAGGTGTACCTAATAAAGTGGCCGGTGAGTGTATATCTACAATTACATTATGACTATCCCTAAATCCCGTTTGAGATATCTGTAACGTCATTTTGACTAGTCATAATTCCAGTTCAAGATATCTACAACTTCATTTAGCCTAGTCAAAACTTAATTTAAAACATCTGAAAAGGAACATAATAGATATCTTAAATTGAAGTGAATTAAAGATATCTTAAACTGGAGTTATGACTAGTCAAAATCAAGTTGTAGATATCTCAAGATTACAGATGTCTATAATTCAGTTGCAGATATCCGTAATTCATGTAGTGGATATCTAGAACTGAATTGTGGATATCCGTAATGATGAATCCCATACAAATGAATGGCAAAAGTGACATAATTTGCCCTAGGAAAAATTTCATTGTGGATATCTGAAATGACAGTTATGGATAGGAAGAATGTAGCTGCAGATATCTGAAATGTTGACTAGGCAAAACTGAATTACAGATGTCTGCAACGCATATCCAGTTTAGCTTTTAAATGTTAAGATGGCTTGTCATAGCCTATCTACCTATCTATCTATCTGATTTGGGGTGCACACTGATTCAGATAATTATTAATTACTAAGTATAGTTATAATAGTTTTTACAAATAAAAATTTAATATTTTTCATAAATTTGATTAATATTTTGAACATTTTGTCTTTTTTGCTCATTATAGGAAAATGCAGATGGAATGGGCCAAGTAATGTAAGTTGGAGTTGGAGCTGTAGTCAAAAAAACAAATGACCAAATAGTAGTCAGTGAAATAGAGTTAGAGTGTAATCATGTTAAATTATTTTTTGAAATCTAAAATCCTACAGAATACTACATGAACAGAATGATGGGTTGCAGCAAAGTTTGTTGAAAAAGGCGGTGAGGGTGGAATATCTGGGAGAAGAGTTCACGAGCAGTCGTCACTGTTTGGAGGCAGAGCTGCAGAAGACACGTTTGGAGCTCAGTAAACTTACAGAGATGTTTAAAAGGTAAAACCAAAACAACAAAAAATAAATACATCAACAAAGGAAAAAATGTCATTGTCTGAGCTTAAACAAGACAAACATTTGTATCTTTTTAGATTAAATGACAACTGCTCTTCAACACAACAAACTCATAGTCTGCTGGAGCATAAGCTTCATTTGGTGGTAAATCAAACATTTATATTCACCAATGCAAAAAGTGGAGTATTGTACTTTAAAATAACTTGTTTTTAAACAGACTCAGAGTATGGAAGGGGAACGTGAAAGGCTAAACAAACGTATTTCATCTTTAACAGAAAGACTGGCTGATGCAAAGTTTGTCAACACTGTGGACACAAGCAACGTAAGCCGCTGCTCGTCTTGACATAAACTTACATGTACTTAAAGTGCAATATGGAACTTTTCTGGTGGAGGGTTCATTATCTACTTGTCTTCTTAGAGGTGCTTTGGCTTTATCTATAATGTTCCAATATTATAGCATTAAACTCTCCATAGAGACAGACAAGCAGGTAACACCACTAGCCAAGTTATTACTCAGTTCTGTGGATAGACACACAGTAAGAATGCACATCTTTCTGTATATTATGACCAATAAAAACATCTGTAACTGAACGATGATATTACCGTGCTGTGGTACATTCTAGGCAAAGCACCGCCATGAAGGCCAGTAGCTGACATGCCCTCCTACGGAAAGGTTAAGATGTATTAATCTGCAGTTATGTTTTTTTTTTTCAGGCAACACAACAGCATAGTCATTCAGGTGTTGATCCAGATGTTCCCCCTGTTGCCGCTCCTCCAGCTCAGTTCATGGACAGTCTGAACTTCCCTAAAGACAAAGTTTTAGGGCAGGAACAGTCTCTGGGGTCAGTCCCAGAAGAAGAGGAATCTGATTGGTCAGAAATCTATGAGGAAATGCCAAGATTTGTGCTGACAGGTTTGAATCGAGGCCAGGCATGGAGACACAGAGGGGGTGATGAAAATAAGGCCAACGAGCTAGAAAAAGAAGAGCTATTTCTACCAAATTCATCATGTTGTTCGACTAAGCCTCACCTGCAGTTTACAGTGCACAATGAAATCCTGCCTCTCACACAAAGCAATCTCTCCAAAATCGTAACATGTCAAAGCTCTTACAGGGTCACCACAAGTCCAAGTTTAGGGTCTGGTGTTCTTGTCCGGTCAGCAAGTTTGGAGGAGATCCCCATGTCCCATCACACCACGGAGCTCCAAGACACAGAGACCGTGATGGATCTGCACCACTCAGGAGCAGTTCATGACTCAGATAATGAGTTAATACATCATCTGAAAAACAGCAGACACACAGCACATGTGAGGCAGGAGGACAGCAGTGTTTCTGAGATTGATACTGCTATGTTCAATCTGCAGCCATGTGAACGCATTCTGACGCACCTTATATCTGAAACACAGCACAGTGAAGCTGAGCACAGCTGGTCAGAGCCAGAGGCAGTGTCAGAAAAGTTACTCAAAGGGGAGCGGACAAAGCTCTAACAGTGGCACCAAGTGGTGCAAAGGGAATAAGGTTATGTATCTATATGAATAGATCCAGATATACAATATATTTGGGCATCAAAATGTATATATACCTTTGAACAGTGAGTGTAAATTGTGATTAGCTACAGTAATACCCAAGGTAAGTACTTAGTGGTAGATAGTCATATACTGTAATGTATAGTTACACATTTTGTCTACTGTAAACTCTAATGTAGTCTTTAATGTGGAATACTCAGTAATTACTTAATAATGAATGTGTAATATAGAAAGATCCAATTAACATAGTTTCTCTGTAATTAATAAATGAGGCTTTCAGGATTCTTGGCTAAAATGTAGGTTGTAGTCTCAGAGTTTAATAAACTAATAAACAATCAAATATTTAAGTTTGTCTTTCCTTTCTAAGTTAAACCACCACTGTAGTGTTAACTATATATCATACTTGATATAATAGTCAAAATAACCCATGCTGTCTATCGGTCACAGAATGTAGCCGATTCCCTCCCATGCCTGAACATGTCCATGTCATTATTAATTAGGTTTGTTTTGTGTGTTTGTGCATGAGGTGTGGTGGCTGCTGAGCAGACATTGGCCTGGATTGATCAGACCTGTTTAATAGGATAGGAAGGCATTAGCTGTAAGATGTGCACCCCAGCCAGGTTCACCAAATCCACTGTACAGCACTCTGGCAGGTGTACAGTGGGGAATAACATATAACAATAACAATAACTGGGAATAACACAACTTCTTCAGTATTTTTAGAGGAAAGCAAATAAGGTAATTATTAAAACAGTGGAAAATTAGCTACAGACTTCTAATGCATATTAGAAGTTGCTATTTATTTTAGAATATTTTAAGTTTCAAATTTTGCTTAGCCATAACAATTTTATTTAATCACATTGTTCTTAGTGTTAAGTTAAATATTAGTTTTTGACATCATGCCTATATTTTCAGGCAGGTAGTTAGGCTGCCCCTTTGTATGTTGTTGCTGTCCTTCCCCTTTCCCCTGTGAGTCTCGGACTCCCTGACTGCCGCAATCATGGTTGTGATGAAGATGAAATTCCCTTTTGAGAAAAGAGTGAAGCTGGCCCAGGGATTGTGGCTCCTCTCGTGGTGTGCCACTGTGGCTGGAGCAATAACCTTCACCCTTGGGTGCATCCTCAAAACAGAGCTTCGCAGGAGAGGAGAGGTATAAACAGTAAACCAGAATAGTTCTTCTTTAAGAATGATTAAGTAGGCAGGTTTATTCAAATGCAAAATTCCTTCCTTAAAAAAGTTAAAAAAGAATAATAATAGATGAATGTTTTATCATTAAACAGAGTGGTTTTAAATGGAAAACGTATAGCAAAGATCAAATGTGTGTTGACTCCTTGTCCAATATGCTAAAATTGACTTTTAATGGAGATGGTTTGAAGGAAATACATTTTGCCCTTGACAAAGAATTATTCATGTGACCCAGTTTGGAGAAGCAATAATGACCTTAGGCTTAATCTAAATCTGTGCCTTAAGCTCTTCATAAGAGATAAGTAGTAGTAACTTCTATTTGACATACCTATGTCCATAGAAATTAATCTTAATTAATTTCACTAAGAGCACACTTGAGTATATTCTACCCTGTGTGTTTATGCTCTTTGTTATTGAGTGGTTGATTACATTACTTATATCTGATACATAATTATGTATACAAGACTGAGATGCAGTGGCTCTTTGGCCTTTAAGTGCTATGTAGGCACAGTCTATTTAGCATTTGAATGGACTTATTATTAGTCAGTTTAGACTCTGGCCAAAGAATAGCACACAATGAATCACCTCCAAGAACAAACTCACTGTGAGCCAAATGCAGAACAATATCCATCAGCCACTTTCAACTCCCTTCGCCTCCTATTATGTTTAAACAGCAGCAAGAGACACAATCAATACAGTCACTTCAGAAGTGCTGTACAGTACTCAATATCTGAACATTTGATTTGAACACTAAAATCTTTCCAACTTTCCAAATCACTGGTTATGTTTACATGCACTCCAGTGATCATAATCTGATTTCTGAAGTTATCAGAATATTTCTGAACGTTCTCCCATGTGCAGGTTTTAACAAGCAAAATTATGCAAGAAGGGCAACCTAATGTGACTAAGACAGAATGAGTTATCTGGTTACGCTAGTTATCTGATTTTTACTGGTCATATATGTACCCAGTGTATTTAAACTAATTTCAAATGGCAAATGAATAATTCCACATGATGAAAACCCTATGCAAACTACAAATCTGATCCTTTTTAGGTAATGGACAACACTGACATACACATTGCTCCAAACACCCTCATGATTGTGGGTCTGGCCTCTTTGGGAATCAACTACTTTGCCGGAAAAATTGGCCAAGATGCTCTAGACACTGACAGATTTCCTCGCTGGAAGAATTTCATGAAACCCTACTTTGCAATCTCCTGCTTCTTCACAGTGCTTATGTTACTGACCGTTGTTATGAACTACACCATGAAGGGCAGTCTGGAGTCCTCACTAAAGGTGGGTCTAAGAAACGGCATACGCTTTTACAAAGACACAGACACCCCAGGGCGATGCTTTCAGAAACAGAATATCGATCGACTACAGATGGAGTTCCAGTGTTGTGGAAACAATGACTTCAGGGACTGGTTTGAAGTGCAATGGATCAGCAACCGCTACCTGGATTTCAGCTCAAAAGAAGTCAAAGAGTAAGCTGTTAAAAATAGCCTGCCTATTTTCTTTCTTATTTTCTTTGCCATTTTAACCCTTTTGTGTCTTGTCTGTACTCCAAAGCCGGATTAAAAGCAATGTGGATGGCCGGTACTTGGTAGATGGAGTCCCATTCAGTTGCTGTAACCCCAGTTCTCCAAGGCCATGCATCCAGTATCAGCTAATGAATAATTCTGCGCACTATAACTATGACTATGAGACAGAGGAACTCAACATCTACATAAGTGGCTGCAGAGAGGCGCTACTAGACTTCTATATGAGTCTGATGAATACTATTGGGACGGGTGTGTTTTCTGCATTCCTCTTACAGGTACCATACTTAAAATGCATCAGTATAATTGCCTTTCCACATCTTTACACTACTTACTGTATATCTTATTTTTTCAGGGCTCAGTGCTGGTGAGTTTGCGGTTCTTGCAGACTTCTATGGAGGCAGTGGTAGGAAAGGAGAACACAGAGATAGAGACAGAGGGGTACCTGCTGGAGAAGGGGATAAAGGACACTGTCTTGGAGTACTTGGACCCAGTACTGAAGTTCCTCCTCCTTAAGAACCAAGTTCAAGAAGGAGCTGAGACAACAGGCCCTGAAAATGCCTGAACGCACAAGAAACACTGTATTTGATCTTTACGCAGAGGAACTGATGAACAAGTGATTACATCCCAACAGATCAATAACTGGAATCAATAATTCCAAATTCTGAATGGTATACTTTTCTCCTTATTTACTTACAACAGACACATTCAGTGGACAACACTTGATTTATTATCTAGTGAAAATGTACAAAATATGCTATATATTTGTTTTTTAATCTTTTTTTATTTCAATAAATGTAAATAATAGCCTACCGTGTTATATTTTTCTTGCTGTAAAATTACCAAATTAGTAAATGGTGCTTTGGAGCTATCTTGACACATTGCTCAAACGTATTCTTACATATGATAAAAGGAGAAGTTCAATTTGTCATCTGGACAAAGTTTGTTTGGTTGAAAACGTTTCGCCCCTCATCCGAGAGGCTTCTTCAGTTCCCGTATTCTTACATATATTTCAAAAATTAAAAGTAAATGCAAATGATTTATGTTATAAAGTAGGAGGCTTTTATACTATGTAGCTGACGATGATGTCAGAATTTATATTTTCATGGCATTGAGTCCAAAAGTTATTGTTTCTGCTGTTGAGATGTGTGGGAACGTCACTGTTGTTTTTTATATATTTTTATTTGTGCAATGTTTGTTTTAAGTCATGTGACCTTTACCTTGCCCCGGATGTGGTTAGAGAGGTAGAGTAGGCGCGAAAGAGAGAAAAGATGGCAGAGAGAAAGCAGTAAAGAGTGAAGAAAATACAGGCTTAAAAGTTCCTTTAGTTACCGCTGGTGGCAAATAGGCGAACACGGTAATGTACTGTTTGTATTGTATATTTATTTTGAGTTTGCTTGTATGTAAGGTTATTTTCTCTGTCTTTATTTTAGTTTTCACGGTGATCGGTGATCGGTAATGTGTGAACGGTGATCAAGTTCATGGTGATCACGTTACGGTGTTTATGAAGTTAAGGATAAAAGAAAATAAATATTGACGCACATGATCATCAGTATGGAGCGTAACGTCCTTTTTGAGAAGAAAACCAGGGTAGCTACATACTATGTGCAATTTATTAAAATGAGCAATAATAAAAATTCTCAGATCTTACTGTGTTCTTCCCTCAAATAATCCCCTAATACCTGCCTAAATCACATCTCATCCAAGTGGATTAAGGATTATAGAGACATAAAAATTACGTGTTAGTAATTCCCCTGGAAAGCTCTCAAGAGTGTCCTTTGCTTTGACACGTTTGTTAAAGCTGTTAATCTCGTTTAAACTTGCAAGCTTTGCAGGTTAGAAGTTTTACTGAAAGTATTAGATGTAGATGTATTATCAAATTATAAGGCGAAAAACAGTGAATAGTACATTTAGTGTAGTGTGCCAATCCATGGACAGTAGTCCAACAAAATAGTGTGTTAAATTAGTAGGCAGATCATTTTCACGTCAGCCACAGTACTCACCAAAGACCAAAACAAAATCCTCTGAAATGTGTAAGTCACTGTGACGCCGCGTCACGTGACGCCTCCCCGCGCGGTGCTGCGGCTGCTCCTCAGACTCAGACTCAGACTGGACTTTGTTTGGATCTCACTGTTCTGGTTCGTTTGAGGCTCTGTGTGAAGGTATGTCTGTGTATATATGTATCCTGAAACAAGAACAGGCATTAACCACCACTAACTGAACTGACAGAAGTGAATATATATGAAGTTAGAAGTGAATAGGAAATCATAAGGGTTAGCATAGGCAGGAAAAGTCCATCGGATGCTTCTATATGTAATATAAAAGTGAGCCTTGATGCATATTGGTCAGAAGTAAATCTTTAGATCCTTGAGTCACCCTGGTGTCAGATCAGATGTGTTTTTTACAGGCAGTCACGCCCTGTGCAGCAGTCACTCGTCACAGCACTGCTAACAGCTTTAGCTTTTAGCTCTCACAGCAACACCGGATGAGCTCAGTCAAAGGATTTTATCTAAATTATATAGGATTTTATCTAAACTTATAAAGGATTTTATCCAAACATATCCAGACTAAAGAGCAGCTTATAAAGCCTGTGTCTAACGCTGGTTACAAGTCTATCTTAATCAGTTGCTTGGATTGTAATTTGTAAATAGAAATAGAAAAGTGAGGAGGTCTACCAGCAAAGTAAGGTATGTAAATAAATGTTAATAACACATTAACAAATGATGTTTGACCACGCCATGTTACACCACGCTAAGGCAATATACGCGAGCTGGTCTGTGGTCTGATTTAATTCCTGTCCTTTGTTTATCTAGGAGTTTGAAATGGGACTCTGTACAACTTAGTTGGTTTGTTAGCTCATGTTAGCTTTGCTAGGCCTCATATGTTTACCAACACAGTGAAGTAATTTTGATCACTCTTGTACCAAATATTGTGTCACTGCAGCTGAGATGTTTGATGAGCAATAATCTGGTGGGCTACATGACTCTTTTCTTGAGAGTGAGGCCAGTGCTCGTGGATATTCCAAATGTTGGTTATGTTCTTGTTTTTCACCACTTGATGGCGCTAGTGTTAAGTGACAGTTTGACAACAATAATGTGACAGATTGTGTAGGAGGAAGGCTATACATCTGTTGTTTTTCTAAGGCATATCTCATTTGGCAAAAATAGAGTTTAAAATGATCATGTACATAATTTTCTAATGTCATCTTTTGCTTAGAATACAAGGAATGGAAGGAGACGATGTCAGTTTTCCACCAGATTCCTCAGATAATCTGTCTCAACGAGGAAGTGTTGCCTCATCTGCAACACTGTCTCGTGGTAAAGCCATTTGCGATTATTATGAAATATATGTTATGAACTTATCTTTTACAGTTACAGCATAATCTTGAATGAAGTCAGACCCACTGTCTTTACTCTTCCTTTATATTTCCCAGCCCAAGATGTGGTCATATATTTGTTTGGAGAAAGTGTAGTGCATTTAACAGTGGAAGGCCTCGGAAGTACCACTGTTCAGGAGTTGGGACGCAGTGTGCGTGAGGCTTTGAATATTCCTGACTCGATACAAGATGTTTTTGCCTTCTGGTTATGTTCTCCATTACTTGGTAAGACACTTTTCACATAAAGCTGAATGGAACATCTGCTTTATAGCACCAACCATGTGATGTTTTGTGCAGAATTGCAGTTAAAACCGAGACATCAGCCATATAAATTATGCCGACAATGGCATGACCTGTTGTATCGCTTCACTGAGGCCTCGGAGGAAGACATTTCACAAGGTAAATTTGTGGTTTGATTATGTGCTTGGATATTCCTGTCAGTCAGTGTAAAAAACAACAGTGCATCTGCATTTGGCAGCAAAATTTGACTTGAATTTAGTCTTGTAGAGTTGTGACAAAAAATATGTTGTGCTTCTCCTCAGATGAGCCTTTTCTTCAATACCGCCGCAATGTTTTTTATTCCAAATCAAAAGAGCTCCAGGTAATATCTCTGCTATATTGTAGCTGATGACTATTCAATAATTCATTATTAATTATTAGATTTTTCTGATCAGATAGAAGATGAAGATGTTCTAAGGCTATTGTATGAAGAAGCCAAGAGCAACATTCTTACAGGGCGATATCCCTGCGATCCAGAGCACTGGAACAGCCTCGGGGCTTTGAGTCTGGCTATAGAAGAGGGATGTGGAGTAGACAACCAAAAGCTAACAACTACAATAAAGTAAGATTCTTAAACTTATATGTATACTAGCTACCTCCAAAATGGCAAATGTTTGAACATAATTTTTTGTTTTGGAAAAAATCCTATATCCTTTTTGTTATTGGTTTGGTTTATTTGTTTTTGTTATTCAATAAATTCAGTTATGAGTTGAGTTGCTCAGAGTTATATATCAATTGAAGACACTACCCAGATACACAGCCACTGATATTTAAGTACATTTTCACTGAAGTATGTCGAATATATTGCATTGCATCGCAATAATTCAAGTATCATGATGCATCGTGATGGTATCGCATCATGGCATATGAATCGTGATTCGAATTGAATCGTGACTTCTTTGCCAATACCCACCCCTAATATACAGTAATCCCTCGTTTATCGCGGGGGTTAGGTTCCAGAAATAACCTGCAATAAGAGAAATCCGCGAAGTAGGACAATTTTATATTTTACAATTATTCTACATGTTTTAAGGCTGTAAATGCCTCACCACACACATTATACGCTTTTCTCAGACTGGAATTAACCTTTTTTCACATTTCTCTCTCGTTTAAACACTCAAACTTTCATAGATTTTCAACAAAATGTATTAATAGTGAAGCATGGGGGGAGACACGGCTCCGGAAGCCCCGCCGGACGTGCGAGGAGCGCGGAGACATGAGTCACTGGATCCGCAGGAAGCACCGCGCTCATCCAACGGCACTGCCACGTCCCGGGACGCGACGCGCACCAACCCCTTGGAGAAGTGCGCAACACGTGCACCCCTCATCGTGCTCAAATCCGTGACAGAGCAGCACGACCGGCGTGAGGCCGCGCATACACCGGGGCTGCGAGCACGAGATCGAACCGTGGCGCCCTCTCAGCCCGAGCTACAAACCAGCCGCACGAAACCAGCAAAGAGCGGCACATGGTGGTTTAATCCTGGTTTAGACCTGGTCTAGTCCCGGTTTAGTCCAGGTCTAGACCTGGTCCAGTCCTGGTTTAGTCCAGGTCCAGCCCAGGTTTAGACCTGGTTTAGACCTGGTTTAGATCTGGTTTAGTTCTGGTCTAGACCTGGTTTAGTCCACGTTTAGTCCTGGTCTAGTCCCGGTCTAGTCCCGGTCTAGTCCCGGTCTAGTCCCGGTCTAGTCCCGGCCCCCCTTCCCCCCGCATCCCCCATCTATCAATCGGCAAAGGTCTACAGTCTCTTAGCCAATCAGGACGAAGAACACAAGGTTACACTATAAAAAAATTGTACACTATAAAAAAAATTGGAAAAAAATAAATAAAAATTGAAAAAAAGAATCCGCGAAACAGAGAGCCCGCGAACAGTGAACCGCGATAGAGCGAGGGACCACTGTATACACAAATATATACAAAGAAATTACACATCCAAATCTACTTTTGAAAAAAATAAAAATAAAAATTGATTTAGTGCAGTTTACACCAAATGCCACTGACGATGTTGATTGTTGTTGTTAGAGAAAAGAAGTTGTCCTCCTTCCTGCCCGCTCACGTTGCTTTGGGGAGTGGAGGGCTGCTGTCGACGCTCAGAGGAAAATCGAGTCGTCAGGCTCTTGAGCAGAGTCTTCTAGAAGAATACACAAAGATCAGCACATCCTCTGAGTGCACACAGCTCCTGCACCAGTATCTCAACACTTCCCACTCTCTGCCTTATTATGGGTACAGTATAAAACCATACATGTTTTAAATAGCAAAATTACATCATGAAAATAATCTATATTTATTCATTTATTGCTTAATTGACAGATGTGGCTTCTTCTACGGGGAAATTGACAAACCTATTCAAGGGATCCTGCAAAGAGGACGACGGAAAGCTGTTTTTGTTGGAATCTGCCTAGAGGGAGTGTATGTTATGGATGTAAAAGAGAAGGTGCTTATTTTAGCACATTAACTACTTCTTAAATACTTTATTATCTACCTATTATCTACTTTATTTACTTTTTTTCAGCATGTACTACTGGGTCTGAGATTCAGCGAACTGTCCTGGGACCACACTTATCCAGAAGAGGAGGGGGACTCTCATATACTGTGGCTTGAGTTTGATGGAGAAGAGGATGGCACTCCAGTCAACAAGCTGCTCAAAATCTATTCAAAACAAGTATGTGCACGCTCTTCATTTGTCAAATTTAGGTTAATGCCTTTCCCAATTGAGAGCATCGTGAATAAAGGTTACAGGATTACTGCATATCCTTAAAACAGATGCAATATTCTTATGTAGGGCTGAGCAATTTGCTTATTTATTTAATGCAGCTGTCTGCTCAAATAGACCCTGTTTCCTACCCACTTCTCCATTGGTTAGCCTCTGTGAGACTGAGATCAGTATCAAAATTACTTTATTTGTCTTGAAGGAAATTTGTCCTGAGGGGTATTCCACGAACGCGGCTAAGCGCAAAGCCCGGCTTTATTCGACAGTTCGCGCTAGTTTTAGTGAGAGTTCAGTTCCATGACTCTCGCTAAGCTTAGTCCCCGCTGAGTTACTGCGGCAACATGGTTTCAGCGGCTAGCCTAGTCGCGGGCAGGCTAAAGATGAAGCTTAATCAGGCCGTGTCGCAGAGAATATGTACCTGAGTGTCAAACAAACAGTTCCGCACACCTCCCGTATGAATATCTGTGTTGTCCGAAAACAATATCAGCAAAAAAATAAATTACCTTACGTTCTTGGTTCTTGACAAATCTCCGGTAATTTAAAAATATGCTTGTGGACCGCTGTCTTTACGACATTATCAGATAGAAGAATTCCAGAGCACTTACCGAGAAAAACTTTGGTCGAGTGGTTAAGTTCTGCTTCTTTCATGTGGGTGTCCCCGGTTCGATTCCTGCTATTGACGGATTCATGCACAAGTCAATTTTGTGTTATATTTTCACGAATTTACATTTGCCACATATTACACAACTGTCAACGAATTTAACCTAAAATGATTCATATCATCATAGAACTTGTATCAGCCTAACATCACTCTCACTTGACGGCACTAACACTTTATATTTTATGTGACATC
Source organism: Paratrypauchen microcephalus (assembly GCA_036785185.1). Classification (NCBI taxonomy): domain Eukaryota; kingdom Metazoa; phylum Chordata; class Actinopteri; order Gobiiformes; family Gobiidae; genus Paratrypauchen; species Paratrypauchen microcephalus. Next base: position 1,533,698 of record JAVJIX010000034.1, read on the forward strand.
TCTATCAAAGAATACAGTCAAAGGTAAACCTTGACTTTTAAAACAAAATGTAGCCAAATAACAGGCACACTCCATGATGCAACATTTCAATGATTCAACAGATTTGCTTCAGAGATGCTGTGCAAGACTTTTTAATGAAATCCTATTTATCAATTTCCATCAATAGGCATAAAACAATAAAAGACATTAGGTATGACATTCTGGTGTCAGATTTTGAGGGGTGCTTCCACCTCCTGTGGCTTGGTAGCTGCTGTTCATTTTAAATTAAGGTACCATTTCAACAGTATTACTAATTTCACTGAATAATAATATTAATATTAGCCTACTTACCACTCTGCAAAATGTTTTTATGCTTTGTCTTTACCTGCAAAACAGTCCTCTTCACATTATTCCTGCTCAAAGCCAAGATAACACAATTTAACATATTAGTTGGAGCAAATACGTTTACATGTTTCTCCCTGAGAATCGAACTCACATCGTCCGCATGCCAGACCGTAACATAACCTCTCCCCCACAGATTTGTCTTGACACCGATGGTGAAAAACATACTTCAAAAACTCAACATTCAGCACAGTTATAGGACTGAACTTGCGTATTTAAGTGCTCGGCGATCTTCTGCCACGCCATGTCTCTCGCCTTGGTTATTGCAAATGTGTTGTAGAGTTCCAAAAGCAACTTCTGTTCTGATACGCTGAAATAATCGGCCCAAATCTTCAACATGATCGCGTTTTCGACAGTCGCTTATTCAGGGCTTCTTATGTACCCCTTATGTACGTGTAGGCCAGGCCTGGTTAGGCCTGACTGAACTTAGCGCTGCTGAGGCGCAGCTGAAATGCGTTAGTGGAATGACTTGAGGCTTTAGTCTGGGTTGCGGCTAAGTCAGGCGAGGACTAACCACTTAGGCACTTGTTGTTTAGCGGCGTTCGTGGTATACTACCCTGACACCGAAAACACAAGACACAAGATACAGAACGTGACATAGCCATGAGTGAGTGACAGGTGAATTAACCAGTCACAGTGCAGTGTGTGTGTGAACTTTCAGAAGAAGAAGATGACCGTGTATAGAGCTCAACAGCCTGAAGCCCGCTCTGATTCTGAAAATAAATTTTCCAATCCTTTTCCCCATAGACATAGATGAAAAAAGAAAAAAAAATCTTAAAGGCAAATTAACATTTTTTTTTACAATCTGAGCCTTCTTTCGGCAATAAAACAAGTAGTTTTACTCACCCATAGCATTTTTCTGTCAATTGGAGCAGTATCGCAGAACTTATGTTGAGCCGTTCTGTTCTAGTAATGATCCCGTATCCGTTAACATGGTGCTGTATCATTTGCTCGGGGCATTACTTTGCGGTGTCCAAATAACACAAACTTTAGCACTTTTCAAATCATAGAAGCCCGATGTCTTAATGAAAGATTTCGTTTGAAGCAAAAGTGGCCTGTAATCCGAGATTTAGCCATAGTTTCGAATAGATGAGGACGCCAGTGCGCATGCGCGGACTGCTCCCGGGACCCAAACATGAAACGCAAAGCTGAAAACTATGGATAAATCTCAGATTACAGGCCACTTTTGCTTCAAACGAAATCTTTCATTAAGACATCGGGCTTCTATGATTTGAAAAGTGCTAAAGTTTGTGTTATTTGGACACCGCAAAGTAATGCCCCGAATACAAATGCTAACGGATACGCTACAACATAACTTTCTTCAAACAGCTCCAAATGACACGAACGTGATATGGGTGAGTCAAACGACTTGTTTTATTACCGAAAGAAGGCTCAGATTGTAAAATAACGTTACTTTTCCTTTAAGAGTTTAAAGACACGACAAAGGCTAATCAGCTATGAGGTAACTAATGTCCATAGTGCGGTTGCTTTGAGAATTAAAACGCAGGATTCTGAAAAATGTAACAAAACAAAAAAAACCTTGGGTTTATTAATTTATGTGGAAAATTTAATTAAATTTAGTCACGCAACCAGGGGGTGGCTGGTCACTGTTGAGCTCCATTTGCCTCTTAAAGGCCATTGTGATCTGGATACAAGAAAATAAAGTGGCTTTATGCACCCATCTAAATGAAATATGCTAAGATCTGTTGTGTGTGACACAGGCAGAGCTAATGAGCGGCTTCATAGAGTACTGTGTGGAGCTGAAGTGTGTATCTGAGACGGCAGCAGCAGCAGCAGCAGCTGAAGCAGATGGTGAGCCCGGCCAGTCTCAAGCCTCCGGAAAAGATTCAAGCAGCAAGAATGGCCGAGGAGGGCGCCGCGGGTTACTACGGAGACAAAGCAGTGTTGTCTGCAGTCGTGTCCACTCACTAAACACCATTAGCTATGTGGATACTGGTGAGTTTTGTATTTTCTTACACAGTCGAGTAACATTACTTCAAAATAATATTACTCAAGTAGAAGTACAAAGTATTGGGGAAAAATACTACTTAAGTAAAAGTGACTTAAAGACTAACTGTTGGGATGTCTCATTTATATTTGTAATTTGAAGGACAAGACATTAAATAATACACAATACATCTGGTATTTCCAAAGGATATATATCAGAAGGAGCGGTGCAAGAAACACAAACGTTCAATTGAGTTAATATTGTCAACATAAAGCTTTTGCCACTCATAGTGGAAGAGTGCTGCTAGAAAAGTACTCTGAAAAGTACAATTTATACTTTATACTCTGACCATATGTATCATATGTATAACAGAACTCCGGTTGTGTTTCAGGAAAGGAAATCAAGCGTTTAAAACCAAAAAGAGCTGCTTCCTTCTTCACTCGACAGGCAACAATTTCCTCTTACTCTGCTGTTCAAGGGGCAGACAATCTGGAGCAGGGTTAACTCTTCAACTACTCCTTTTTGCCTTGAAAGACCAAACCTTTACATTTTACACTGAAAGTCAATGAACAAGAAAACATTTGTAACTATTAATATATTGATGTGGAAAGGACCAAGTGAGGGATATTTAGATCGTGAAGTCATGTATATAAAGAGTAGGCAGTCATGTGAAAGTAAAGTGTGGCATACTCTTCCATTGTTCAAGTTGAGCCTGGAGGAGGCAAAGAAGTATATTAATATGTTGTTATGATAAACAGGTGAACCGTACCATATCTCCATATATTATATCAAGTCAAAACATTTTAAACATCTGCAGTATTCTTGGGCTATGTGGTTTTAATATCTCTGGTAAAGCTCACTGGGTTGCTACCATGTCCTGACAGTTTAATTTAGTTATGTTTTAGGGCTTTGACATTCTGTGAAGGGATAGTTCATATGTGGTTAATGTTGTTTTGGTGATATTTAATGCTATTTGCTCTGTTTTCTTACATGCTGTTGGTGCCTTGTTTCTTTGAATTAAGTGGTGCCATGTAAAAGCACTATATTTGTTAACCTGAGTACAGTTCTAATTCTCATGTCGGACCTTCATTGTCATGGTTAACATACCTCAACTTATATATGACAAAATGTGTATTAATGGATTATACAGGAAGAGGTTTATACAGGAGAGCTAAATTGTACAGTATGTTATACATATTTTTCTCATATCCCTTGCCTAAAATGACAAAAGATATTGTAAGGCCTAAATAATGTGTAGGTTTCACTGCCATAGACCTGCTCTAATCTTTACAAGTGGCACTATTTGTGTTGACAGCCAGTGATGAGTTAAAACAAAAATGGAATACTGATGCAATACAATATTTTTTAACTTTGTAATATCCAAACTAATGTGAACTCTAAACCTGATGGATTTTACTAGATAAAATAATTGTGGAATGGAAGATGTATTGTTGAGCAAAAACAGTTGTGTTATTGAAATATTATGCTGTTACAATCACACCAAAGTAGGCCTGTTACTGCTGAAGCCTGCAGTACAATATGCAGCCTGAAGCCTCACAGGTAAAAACTAACAATCACTCGTGTTTGGTTGTTGGGTAATAGTTTACTTCATAATAATAAGCCATTAAAACTTGGCCTTCTTCTGATACTACATATACCCTAACAAACTCCAGCAATTCATTGTATTTTCTCATACTGTACATGATGATGATGCATGTTGTGCATGTGTTGTAAAATAGTCATTCCCACATCTGACATATACTGCACTATTAATAACATTTCACCTGTTCACATTTTGTAACTGCTTTACTTCTTCTGATGTTTTGTATATTTCATTAGTAACATATTTGTATACTAATTTAAAGACATGCTTAAAACACCTCAAAACATAAAGTGCCTATTAATTTCTACAATTTTAGCTGTTCTGCAGCTCGCCTTGGAAAAAATGACTGTATGGCATTGCTTTCATCTAAAATGATACATTGTGAATGCTTTTCAGTACATTTCAGTGTCACTGTTTATTATGTAATTTTTATTAATAAATGCACAATAAAGTTTTGTTGGGGTTTGTTTCTAAATTAGGTAATAAACAAAAAAAAAACCTAAAAGCAATATTGAATTAAAAGAATTTCAATGTATCCTGCTTTGTTTTTCACCCACTTCCGGTCTTTGGGGCTGTAATCATCTTGACTATTTTAATCTTTGGCGACGTATTGCCCGTGTCACTGGATTGGCTACAAACCAGGAAGTAGCATCGCTGTTTGGCTACTTGAGGGGTTTGTTTTGAATTATGTTTTTTCCCCTTAAATTATAATGTTATCTTTGGTTGAATGCTTAACGATTAATGTGTGGTAATCTCTGGGATTAAAATGCGTCAACGTTGAGTGCAACTGAATCTGATTTTTCCTCCTATATCGTACATTATTTGCTCGTCTTGTCCCGTCTGTTTTAGCTTTTCGTAATACATTTTAAGGAGTAGAAAATGAACACCGAGGTGGACGGCTCCGGGGCAGAGGACAGCGGCAGGAGACGCAGGGTGCACGGAATGTTGAAGCTCTACTACGGGCTGAATGAGGAGGGAAAGGCCGCCGAGCAGGCAGAGTCCCTGGATCCTTGTGATATCAATGGGCCTCACTTCGACCCGGAGCTTTACCTCAACAAGGTGATGTCATGGTACCGTGACTCTTATTTTGCTTAACTTTATATGCATCTATTGGCAGGGGCTTCTGTATGAAGGTTTGTGTATTATTATAAAAGGTGCATTAGGTAACTTTTCTGGTGAGGAATAGGTCCCCTTCTTGTCTCCGTGTAAAAGTTATGGCTTTGTCTGAATGTTTCACAGTATGGCATCTTGCATTTCTTCAATTATAGGACTTTTTATTGCTAAACAAATACCTAGAAAAAATGCTTTCATACTGTTTGATTGCCACACCATTGATCTGACCTGTAACTTGGTTTGGTTGTGTCTCCATGGAGATAGATACATTTACTGTGGAAAATTCCTGGCTTTATGGTGACAAGCAGGTGACTGACCCTCCACCACAGAAAAGTTACATAGCACACCTAAAAATCACAGAATCTTTTCACAAACATAAAATCTCTTCTTACAATATTTTTACTTACTTACAATAGTTATCAACATACTTGTTTGTCTATTACAGCTGAGAAGAGAGTGCTCTCTGGCAGAGCTAATGGACCATGAGACATGCATGGTCAAACAGATCCGCTCTCTGGACAGTGACATGCAGACACTGGTGTATGAAAACTACAATAAGTTTATATCTGCAACAGGTAGAAAAACTCTAATCAATATAGCACCAATATAATCCGGATCTGTCCTATATATCCCATTCTGTTTATTTTCCAGACACAATAAGAAAGATGAAGAATGATTTTAAAAAGATGGAGGATGAAATGGACTGCCTTTCCACAAACATGGCGGCGATTACAGACTTCAGTGCTCGGATCAGTGGAACACTTCAGGATCAACATGTGCAGATTACTAAACTTTCAGGTTAGACAACAAACAAGAAAGAAAATTAAACTCAGTACCTGAATAATAAGACCTTTCACAACATAAAATTGTATAGATATAATATTAAAATTTATGACACGGGCACAGTAATCTTAAAACGGAATAATCCACTCTAAAAATACTACCGTAATCCGAATAAAAAATAATACGTCTTTTCCAGGTGTCCACACATTATTAAGAAAATTGCAGTTTCTTTTTGAGCTTCCTGCCAGACTAAACAAGTGTCTGGAGCTTCAGGCCTATGCTCAGGCAGTAAACTCTCACCGTAGAGCGCGCTGTGTGCTGCAGCAGTACAGCCACCTCCCTTCCTTCAGTGGGATCCAGGACGACTGCCACGCCATCATGGACAAACTGGCCCAAGAGCTACGGCAGAAATTCAGGTTAGGCAATGATATTTAGTTTCATGATTATCATGGCCAAAATAATTTTAATTAAAGATTATATCACAATAATGATTAAAGTTTCTGAAGGTGTAAAATAATATAGATATGAATTATTATTATTATTTTAATGACATTAATAAGTTAAATGTTTAAACAAGTTGAATATAATTTTACTGTGCAGTTACTATCAGTGAAAACAAGTATGATCTCGCAGAGAATATTATGGATAAATAACTTTTTTCTGCACATTCTGGTATATAATGGCCATAATTTTTGTTGACAAGTATCACGGTTATATAAAATGTCCCACGGACGATTATTGTCTACCATTTTACCGCCATAAACAATATTGTTTATTGTCTCATCCCTAGTTCAGGTGAACGTCACACAATTCTCCTACATTACCATCTTATTTTGTACTTAAATGATTTTATTTATTGGCTATTTGGCACCTCCTAATGACTGCAAGAAAGAGTGGGCAATATTGTTAAAATTAATATCTCACAATTTCTTTGCATTAACTCTTTAACTCTACCATCTGTAAGTTTATTTTACCATATGTACCAGTGAATGGCAGAAATGAAAACCTGTCAGGTCAAAGTTGGCTGAAGTAAAGCAGATAGCATCTAGTGCTTATACAAGTATGTGAGAGAGTATGCATCTGGAATATGCTAAAATGTGCCTAAATGTCTTCTTGGTTGAGGTTCAGTTAATTAGATACAGAATTAAATACAGAAATATTACCATATACCCTTACACTAGATTTATGCCCATTTTTTTTTTCAACTGCTCTTCATTTGATTTACTCGATATGCAGATTTTCAATAAATCCAGAACAACATTTTTGGCATGTCCTTCCTTACTGCAAAATATATTTATTAATAAGAATATGTACACACATAAAATGTTACTGGCTTTAAGATGGTTGTCAAAAATGCATATAGTTTTTTATAATGCTAGAAACATTATGCTATATGAATCATTATTAAGTATTTCCTCATTTATTCACTTTTATACAGTGTATGCCAGCATCATATTGTTTTGTAACATTATCTACTTTTTTGTAAGGTTACGCTACATTCACTTTGCCCTGATGTGAAATATTCAATTAATATTTTTCCATTTGCTTGTTTGATTGCTCCTGCAGGGATGGCGGTACTAGTTCCAAAGATTTATCGGAGTGTGTGGAGCTCCTGCTACAGCTGGATGAACCCGCAGAGGAGCTGTGTGACAAATTCCTCAGCCATGCTCGATCTCGACTTGAGTCAGATCTCCAAGGCCTGGGGGCAGAGATAAAACCTAATGTTTCCTCTGCTACTCCTGCTCAAAATGAATCATCAGGTGCAGAAGGTAGTTCACCCACAGATGGCTCTCCTACAGGGCTGCCCTCCTCTCCCAAAACGGACATCTTGGAGTTCATTGATCGAGGCTGCAATGAGTTTGTCAGTAGTCTATGCTTAGTAATTGCATCTTACCAAGAACTGTTTATAAACCACCCTCAAACAGGTGATCTTGCAACTAAGAATATTCCCCAGATGGCAAATGGCAAGCTTCATGCGTTTGTAGATGATCTTGCTGCTCGGTATTTCTCCCTGGTTGAAAGAAGGATACAAGAGGAAAGAGGAGTAGGTGATAACTCTCTGCTTGTGCGCGCGTTGGACCGTTTTCACCGCAGACTGCAAGCTGTGACCAAACTACTTCCTGGTTCATCAGTACCAATCCAGGGCACTGAGATTGTGATCCGTGCTGCAAACGAGCGTGTGAAGCAGTACCTGTGTGCACTGCAGAGCTTCTACATGGACAGTTTAACAGACGTGAGGCAGGCGCTGGCCACGCCCCGTCTCTCTATGGGTGGAGCTTCAGTGGTGGGGGGGCCTGCGTCCAATAGGGACAACCCCAGCAGTTTACCCGAGTTGCTGTCCTCCCTGTCGTCCTCAATTCTCAATCAGATCAAGTCTGTGCTGGCGTCAGTGCACCTTTTCACAGCTAAAGACATCACATTCTCTAATAAACCATATTTTAAGGTCAGTAGTTCCACTCTTGTCAAATACGATTCAATGCATTTCTTTGTTATATCAAATGATCTTACTACGTATTTAGATATTCAAAATGAATGCTGATTGAATCCATTGTTAGGCATAATCAGTGTCTTAGGAGTTTTAAAAGTACTTTAAAGTGAAATGGCTGATTAAATAATGATAGGATTCAAATATAGACTTCTGTGTAGTTTTTACCTTCTGTACAATTATGCTGATGATATCTTCCGCTTGTCTTGTCAAAGGGTGAATTCTGCAGTAAAGGTGTCCGTGAGAGCCTGGTGGTGAGCTTCATTAGGTTTGTGTGTCAGTCTTCGCGTCAGTTCTGTGAAAGTGCCGGAGACAAGGGCGGCTCCACCCCTCCCGCCCTGCTGCTGCTGCTGTCACGCCTCTGTCTGGACTACGAGACCTCCACCATCTCATACATACTCACCCTGACTGATGAGCAGTTCCTGGTGCAGGCAAGTATTCAAAGTATACTAAGTATGTACTATACTATAAGTTTGTCATACTATAAGTTTGTCATACTGGCAAGGGCTGTAGATCAGCTGCCCCTGTAACTAGATTTGTGGCCTCCTCGAGAAACTGTCTTAGTCCGATCTCGGAGGCTAAGTCTGGCCTGGTTGGTACTTAGATGAGAGGCCGCTGGGAATGCCAGGTGTCACAGTGGGGCAGCAGTGGCTCTAGGCAAGATACTTCACCCACCGGAGGTGGCAGATGGTGCAGATTGGCAGCCTTGTTTCCATCAGTCTGCCCCAGGGCAGCTGTGGCAGCTAACGTAGCTTACCGTGTGTGGTGTGGATTGAATGATTAATGCATTGTAAAGCATCCTTGAAACGCAAAAAAAGAACACCATATTAACAAAATTAAAGCTGATTTATTTAAGCAAGTGTTACACTGGGATGTTTTATCTATTGAACAATTTGCCTGACTCAGTGATGAAAGAGTTTCGTTTTTTAGCGGATCTCCGCTTTTTTTTCAGCCGCGGGGTATTTTTTATTTTATTTTTATTTTTTTTACATCTGTGCAAATTCGTTGAGAAAGATTTTCGGTGTATATATATATGTATAGTTGTGTTTAAGGTCGCCAACCGTCCCTTGAAAAACAGAATCGTCCCGTATTCAGAAGAAAAGTACATGTCTCGTGTTAAACTTCGTATTAAACTGCGGGCCGCGCGAGCCCGTGTCTGGAGCCGCGGACCGAGTGAGCGCAGCTCTTTCACAACAGCGTGTACCATTGCGTGTACACAGGTTAAACTTTATAAAACATCCTATATACCTCATCCTACCTGCCCGTGCCTCACTTAACGCGTCGCTCCTCGCTTTTTCACCTGCGCCTTTTAGCGCGCATAAGCTCCTCCTCAATGCGCTCTGATTAGACGAAGTGCAAAGCAAAAACAAATCCAATATATACTACTAGTAGGCCTACCTGTCAATAAAATGTGTTTTTTTTGTACCTTTATGTACAGTTTTACTTTATTGCTAACATATAGCATATAGAAATCCAAAATTCAGAAATTTAAAATTTTTCAAGGGGGGGGTGATTAGCCACTTTCATCCCTGCTGACTACAGTTAACTTACTGTAAATGTAACTTACACCTACTACAGTATATCTCACCTTACAAAATTATTTTTCACTTATTTAGAGTTGTGTATTTTCACAGCACCACAGTCCTGTCACACCGGTCACTTCTTTGTGTGTTGAGGCCAGGGAAGCTGCGCAGAAGCTTCTTAACCATTATGTGAAGGTTGGTTTTGACAGCAGAGTGTAGAAAAACATTTTAAACTTGTGTCTGTGTCTCACTGCTGCTTTTTGTTCCCCAGGTTCAGGGGCTGATTATTTCTCAGATGCTCAGAAAGAGTGTGGAGACCAGAGACTGGGTGAACACTATTGAACCACGAAATGTCCGTGCTGTGATGAAGAGGGTTGTGGAGGACACTACTTCTATTGATGTTCAGGTATTTAGACATTTGTCATAGTGTTTGTAAATTACCTTTTCTATTTACTCTTTCATGATTTGAACCAGGTGGGTCTTTTGTATGAAGAGGGAGTGAGAAAAGCACACAGCAGTGACTCCAGCAAAAGGACTTTCTCGGTGTATAGCAGCTCCAGGCAGCAAGCCCGCTACGCTGCCAGTTACACGCCAAGGTACACACCTGCTAGCTAATGCACTGTTTGTGATGGCCTGGACCCCCATGTTTACTACAACTCAGCCTTCTGGTGTGACATGATAAAAATGATTAAAACCTTTCTCTGCCCGCAGTGCTCCCATGGACACTAATCTGTTGAGCAACATACACAAGCTGTTTTCTGAAAGGATTGACATTTTCAGCTCAGTGGAGTTCAACAAGGTGAGCACAGAGTATTACCCCGTGATAAATCATCAGAGGTGATACCACAGCCCCCCTCATAAGTACCTCTCTCTCTCTCTCAGGTGTCGGTCATGACGGGAATCATCAAAATCAGCCTCAAGACTTTCCTGGAGTGTGTGCGCTTACGCACGTTTGGTCGTTATGGACTGCAGCAGATCCAAGTGGACTGCCACTATCTGCAGATGTATCTGTGGCGCTTTGTTTCAGATGAAAACCTTGTACACTTCCTGTTGGATGAGATTGTGGGGAGCTCTGCTCACCGCTGCCTTGACCCTGCCCCCATGGAGCAGAGTGTGATTGAAGTAATTTGTGAGAGAGGCTAAAGCTAAAAAAATACACACTTATATTATTGTGTAACTGTCTATGATAAAAATGCGCCGATAGCTGTGCTGTTAATGCAAAACCTCATCAATCTATGAATGAATCAGTGAAATAGAAATTAAATAATTAACCTCTCGTGTATTTATTGTGTTCTTAACATCCTGTCTTGAATTCAGTTAATTAAAATCTTTTTAATTTTGGAATCACCTTTGATATTCTGCATATAAAAATATGCACTATATGGTATTTGCTTCTAGGTTTTCATTTTCTGTGGCTACAAATCCCATACAAATGAGAAAAGATTAAATCTATATTTAAAGCTATGCTAAAATATTTCACTTTTATTTCTGTCTGAATATTAAACGGGTCATAAATGATGAAGTTACAATTGAAGAAGTTGCCTGATGTTTAATTTACTGTGTATTATGCATCTCTTCAATAAACAAAACACTCATGAATACTCCTTATTGTTTTATTATTGATAACGTATATTTTTCCAGAAATGTGTGTAAAATCCCTCAGTCGTCCAGGTAGAATCCATGGCAAAAGGAGAAATTAAATTTGTCAACTGTACAAAAGTTAATTTGGTCGAATACGTTTTAATAATCAAACGTATTCAACCAAATAAACTTTTCTCCAGTTAACAAATTGAATTTCTCTTTTTGCCATTTTTCCGAGACCAGAGCTGTCTGTTGCCATCTCACCACGCCAGCTGATTGGTCAGAGTGTCTTATCCCCGCCCTCTTCTGATGAAGGGGAGTGTTGTGATTGGCTGATCAGAGTATTCCGTGCAGAGGAAGGGGCAGGGGGCGGACCCATTACGCCTACATCCAGGTTCGGTTATTGCGGCTAAAGTGTTATACCTGCACTCTTGAGTACATCTTCATTCAGAACTACGGTAAGAAAATACACTGCAGCCACATGTTTTTATCTCTGTAGACTTTTCATAGTTTCTCAGACGTAATCCACCAGCTTTTAACTGCGTGAAACACCGTACACGGTTAAGTTTGGTCATTGCAATGTCATAAATTGCACTTTGACCATACAGGTATGAACTTGATAAAGCTCTGATGTTTTTTATTTTAATGTTAATTTTGTCCGATTTAAACACACGAAATGATACGCTTGCTCAGATTGACAAATTATGATCAAGAATAATATTAATGTAGCCTAAACTTAAAGACAAAGGATCACATATGTCAGTTATTAAGCAATAGATTTAGTAGTTAGATAGTATATTAGATAGATAGTAATTAGATAGATTTAGACTAGTCAGCCTAGTCGTTTAATGATGTATTTATTTATTTTTCTTCATAGGTTCTCATGTCATCTTGAAACAGATTAACCATGACGCAAGGAGCCAAACGCACGCACACTACTGAGAGAGAATTTGGAGGAGCTCTTGGTAATTAGGATTTTTTTGTTTACTAAAAATTAGTTATGCAAATGAGCCAATCTGTGTAGTTATTGTTTTGTGCGACTATTTGAGTCCTGCTGTGTCCATTGAGTGAAACATCGGCATAAATGATCTTCCCATCTGTTTAACGTGAACTCATGTATGGCGCATAATAGTGCAACAGAAGCTCAGATAACAATAATTACTAAATACTAACACTTTTCTTACATCAGTACAGCTTTGGCTTGGAGCTGCAAGATTTTGGAGGAAAACCAAACTGCAATTTTTGCAATATACAGTATGTTTAAAACATACAGCTCTGGAAAAAAATAAGAGACCACTGTAAAATTATCATTTTTTCTGATTTTACTACTCCTTATAGGTATGTGTTTGGGCAAAAGGAACATTTTTGTTTGAGTCTATAAACTACTGACAACATTTCCCCCAAATTCCAACTAAAAATATTATTGTTTAGAGCAGGGGCGCCTGCAGGATTGAAAAAAAAATAAATAAAAAATTGCGCGGTGCATATAGGCCTACTGTCCCAAATCTGTAGGTTACAATACAACAAAAGAACTTGAAATTGAACAATGTGAACAATATGAACGTAATATGTGAACAACACACGAACAATAAACATTGGAACATATTTTAAAACTCACATTCGTGCACAGTAGCCTACATGGGCCACACATCCGTAAGCACAGCAAAGAGCGCGCACCCCCCCCCCCCCCCCCCCCTTCCCCTCTTTCTCCCCGGGAGCGCAGTTGAAGGCGCAACTGTAACTTGTAGAGCAATCTATTTGAAATTTAGTCGCCTTTTACCAGATGCGTCGAACTGTCTCATGATCGCTTCACTATCGATTTTCATGTCGAAGTGAGAGCAATGAGAGCAAGCCCGGTAAGCCTCGCATCACCTATGGTGTTTCGCAGGTAGGCGTCTCACTGTGCTGAACGAGCGCTCGGCAGAGGCAGTGGAAACGGCTCGACATGACATCAAAATTATATTTTGTAAATGTCTGGAACCAGCAGTGCCATCGGCGGGCAAATAAAGTAAAAGCCAGCTTACCTTAAGTTTGATCTGTTGTCTGCTAGTCCACGGACGTCGTAGGCTACAGTTTAATATCGCATTTGCAACACTTTAATTACGTCTTTCCAGCCAAACATCGTTGAATTCGAGCAATATCACTATTTCAGTAAAGAGGACTCGAACTTCGTTGCGTGTATACTGAGGAGGTGACCTGCTGCGATGGAATGTTGGATGTATCATTTTTGTGGGGGGGCGTGAGGAGTGTGCTGTAGGGCTGTGAACTTGGTGCTTATCGCACTTCCAGTCTGATCGGACCCAGTTCGCTTGGGCTCTCGATCTCACACATTCTATTTATATTAAAACATTCAGTTTCTATAAAAATGCGTTTTTATTCGCTTAATGTTGTCTTGCAAAAGTGCCAAACAGGAATTAAAAAAAAAAAAAATCTCTCCAAGGTACGCCTAGTGCGTACGGCCATACGGCTGGCGGCGCCATTGGTTTAGAGCAGTGTTTCCCAACCTTTTTTGTTTTGTGTACCCCCTGAGCCTTTTTGTCATACCTGGAGTACCCCCTCACTCATACGTGTTGCTATTTCTCCAAAAGCAAAATGTGACACAACCAGGGACGTGCACAGGAATTTTGAGGGGCAGTTGCTCTGACCCCACAGGCTATGAAGCGTCTGGAGGAGGCTTGTGGCTGCTCCTCATATTAAATGTAATGTAATTATGAAAAATTGCCATTAGTAGACTAAAATATGAGTCTGATTAATTAATCAATTAGCCTACACAGTATCATCTCATCTTTATCACAATGCAATGTCTCTGTCTCACCTGCTGGTTGGCTTTTTCTTAGCCAAACCTGCAGGCTGCCACCTGCTGCCTCCCTAAGGGTTTTCTCCCTCTCCTGCAACCGCCTCAAGTGGGCATCACTTAACATAACTCACATTACCCAAAATAGTGAGAAGATTTAGTCATTTAACCATTTTGAATGAAAGAATTCATGTGATGCATTACTTCCATCATTCATTCTGCTTGCTAAAACCAAAAGTTAGAAACTGCAGACATGTAGCTTAGTTTGCCTACCAAAAAATTAGCAGCCTGTTTAAATAATGGGTTGCTTGTCTGTAAGCTAGTTAGCTGTCTGACTATTTAGTAGGGGTGTAAAGATTAACCGATTTGGATCGGTTATCGGTCTGTGACCTCTGCGATCTGAGTGTACCGATCAGCGGAGCCCGGATCGGTCCAAATTCACTACGAAAGGTCCGATGCACCGGATTTACAGCCAAGAATCGGTTTGCTAGCTCCTGAGCGGTCTCTGTCATGGCGCAGCAGCCGCTCTGTGAGTGTGTCTGCGTTCTTTCGCGAACGGTGGGTGGTTCACTTACCTGGGGTTGAAGCTTATAGGCTGGTTAACTGCCAATCATGCGAGCGGGCGCGGGCTATATGCGGAACGAGCACAAAATGTTTGCACTGTATAGCCGTGTCCCAATTCGCATTGTGCGGAGGGCGGGTTTCCCGCTGCCTACGTCGTGTCTCGTCAGGAGATCTACTCTATCGGTAAGCTAAGCTAAGTTTCCTTTTATTGAGCTGTGGTTAAATTAATTTGGTGCGCTACCGCTATTTATGGACATGGTTCATATACGTGGTTAACTTTTGTGCCAGTGTTGTGTCGCGTTGATAAAACTTTCACTGTCGGTCTGATGTTTCACTTTGCCCAGTAGTCTGCATGGCAGCTATAGACCATAACAATGTATGATACTAGCGTTTTTATTTTCACGGTTAGTGGATTGAGTGATTTATTTAGACAACATTCATGTATTGGCAATGTATATTTGATTTGGGCTAAAATTGACTTGGCTAATTTACTTTTGTGTGGAAAATACAATGTATAATCAGAATTGGTGCATTTCTGTATTAAATACTTATGATTTGTGTGTATAGAAACATACTTCACACACACACAGATGATTTTTGTCTCAAAGGAGACTGAGGTAATGTTATGAGATGGAGAGAAAGTATTATTCAGTGTTAAGAGCTTTCTCTGATTTTCTTTTTTTTTGTTAAGAAAAGTTAATTACAGGCATAAAAAGACATGTTGGATTTAACATGCTAGTGTTTTCTATAACTGCCTAGTAATATCTATCTTCTTGTCAGTGATATGTTGCACTTTTATACAGTTACTGAAACTGTGACTGAAGCACTAATTCTGATTCATTCAGATTTTTGCCTTTAATAGGCAACTTGCTTGTTTTATAACTACTTTTTTTATTTTTGATATCTACCTTATCTACCTTTGTACTGAATCGAAATTAACCGAACCGGATCGTATCGAATCGTATCGAATCGAATCGTACCGGATCGTTTACTAATTTTATGAATCGTCCCTGAATCGAATCGTAGCCTGTGAATCGAGATTCGAATCGAACCGTTTTGTGAGTGAAAGATTCACACCCCTACTATTTAGGCTAAATGTGGCAAACTGACCATGTAGCCTATTTATGAACATTTTTATTCAATTCATAAACCTTCATGGTGATCATTTGCTATACATCTCAATCTCACCTTTTATGACAACGTCAAGACAACTGCGACAATCTCTTTACACATACAGGCTCGGGTCAGGTGCCGACCGGTCGCATGTATCAGCAGTGGGCACTGATCGCAAGGCCCCGGGAAGCGGTGAAGTCCGGGCGGGAGGCGCTGTGAAGCACGCGGCCAGGGCGGCGTGCCACCTTCGCCTGGAGCCTTTGCTGGCCAACCCAGAGCCGGTGTGCGGTGCACCGCTGCAGAGGAAGTGTGCTCGGCGGGGGCCAGCGACAGCCGGGGAGAGGTCCCGCGAGGGGATCCTCCCGCACGGGGGGCCGTCCCTTGCCCACCGAGTTGAATCCCCCGGGCGGACCGCGCGGACCCCACCCGTTTACCTCTAAACGGTTTCACGTCCTCTTGAACGCTCTTTTCAAAGTTCTTTTCAACTTTCCCTTACGGTACTTGTCGACTATCGGTCTCGTGCCGGTATTTAGATGGAGTTTACCACCCGCTTTGGGCTGCATTCCCAAACAACCCGACTCTGAGAATACCAGACCCCGGTGGGGGAAGGCGGAGGCGGGCTCATGGAGCTCCGGTGACCGCCACTCGCAAACCTGTCCGGCTCGCGAGTGAATGAGGTTGCTTTTATTTTAGGAAAAATGTTTTGAGTGGCGATTTTTTGTTTTCGACTCGGAAGGGCAAAGTCAGTCCAGGAGGGCACAGGGGCAGTTTCCCGGGCAACCTGAGCAACCCCCCTGTGCACGTCCCTGGACACAACAGATTATTAAATGAAAATCATTTTATTTTATCTCCTTAAAGGGACAGTGTGTAGGATTCGTGGCGCATAGGTGGTTACTAGCTATTCCACTTCCTCTTTTGGCTATGGCAGACCTCGAGGGTCACCCGGGCGCGACTTAGCGCCGTCATCTCGCGTGCACGAACCGCGCACCGCTGTATACATAAACCGCGGTCCCCCGTTCACTTTTTTTTTTTCTTTTCGCATGAAAACACACAATCCCGATCATGATTCATGACAATCTACACATCAAATGAAACCTTACAGTCTCCTCTTTTTGACTATGCAATTCATTTCCCTGCAAAACAATCACTCCCCGAGCACATGGGGCTTTTATACAGAAAAGCACAAAACTTAGCTTACTTAGCTTACCTTTGAAGGCTCTGCACAGGTCAAACTCTGTATTTCATCATAAACTTGGTCTCAATCTGTCCATAAGGATCCAGCGAATAAAATCCAGTAAAACAATTTAGTCCAAAATACGTGTTATATCCATTACGATGTGTGATCCGGCAGCATGCTCCCCCCCCCCCCCCTCCCCTTCCCCTTCTCCCCTTCTCCCCTGGCTGCATACGGGAGCAGAGGACCGAAGGAGAGAGGGGGAAGGAGAAGGGGGGAGCCATACGCAGCGCGGCTGTGCAGGAGCCGAGGCGAAGGATGAGCCCAAATGTCCTTCTGCGGCTCTCGTATTCAAAATGGCTGCCTCTATATGGGGAAGATCCCCCTTTTATGTGACTATATCTAAGTCCAAAAGAATACTTTGATTTCATGATGGAAGTGAAAAGGCTTGGAAAACAATGTATTTTTGAATGGGTATCTTCAATTTCAGTAATTAACAGGTAAAAATCTTACACACTGTCCCTTTAATTAAAAAATTTAATTCTCAGGCATTTTCTCTTTTCTTTAACTCAAATTTACTCAAATTAGAATTAAAAAATTCAAAAAAATCTCCCCCTGCGCCTAGCAGCAACACTGCTGAGTACCCCCTGCAGTGTGCTCAAGTACCCCTAAGGGTACTTGTACCCTGGTTGGGAAACACTGGTTTAGAGCATTTATTTGCAGAAAATAACAAATGGTCAAAATAACAAAAAAGATACATCTTTTCAGACCTCAAACAATGCAAAGAAACAAGATCAAATTCATTTTAAAACAACATAATACTAATGTTTACACTTAAGAAGAGTTCAGAAATCAATATTTGGTGCAGTAACCCTTATTTTTAATCACAGCTTTCATGCGTCTTGGCATGCTCTCCACAAGTCTTTCACATTGTTCTTGGGTGACTTTATTCCACTCCTGGTGCAAGAACTGAAGTAGCTCAGCTTTGTGTTTGTGTTGGAATTCAACAGATGCTGGAATGGAATGGCTGTAATACATGTAGAGATGCTGATTTCAGAAAAAAATGCAGTGGTCTCTTATTTTTTTCCACAACTGTATGGTTCTGTTCAGAGTACACATTGTAAAATAAGTATAAAATTAAAGTAAAAAAAAAAGCATTTACATTTAAGAGAAGACTGGCATATGAACTGTTAAACTAATACACGAGTTTCAGAGCATGTTTGTAGAGGTCTTAATTATAGGTACAACAAGATCTTTCTATAAAAAGACAGGATGTTTTGTTCTTTGCAGAGGACATTCTGTTATCTAAATAACTGCATCAGCCATCAACTATTTAATTTTAAATTTCTATTTAATGCTCTACTTTGGTGTGTATGTTATTGTTTTATAATCATATTTTGGCTCTTCTAGGTGCTGTTTGTATCCCTGTCTTCCTCCCATTGACTGTGCTATTTCTTATTGGTGTGAGTCGGACACCTTCAGCCAGTCCCTTCCAGTGGCCTCCTCCCTTCCCTTCCTCTGACCTGCTCTGGAATCCTCTGGCCCCTGTGTTGCTCCTGGGATGGATAGGCCTGCATGCACTCCTCTACCTGCTGCCTCTGGGGAAGGTGATATTCTTTTATATGAGTTTTTCCACATTTATAGTTTTTTTTTCAAATCTCAATACTTCTTTACAAGAAATCATGCACCCATTCTATTCGCACTCACAATCTCACACATTGATATACCATCGTAGACAGACTCTGGAAGTAACTTGCTTTATGCCCATGGACACAATGGCAGCAAGTGATGGTGGGAGAAAAATGCACAAATGACTAATATTATAGTTACTCTTTTTTTTTTACATGAAGTGCATTATAGTCTGTTTTTAACACCTCTCACCCTCTGCACCAGACTGTAGAGCTCCTTCAGCTCCTTCAGCAGCTGACTGAGGCACCCTCAGTGCAAGAAGGAGCGCTACCGCAGATCCTTCATCCACTGCTATCAGACTGTATAACTCCACTATATAGTGCAATTTTCTCTACATTCTCTTATTTACTTATTTTATTATTATTTACTTATTTTACTATTATTACTTATCTTGTCTGTATGCACTTTTTTGTTCTAACTTTCTTTTGCACTAAACTGCCTGGAGCTAATGTGGCAAGTGAATTTCTCCTGTGTGAGATCAATAAAGTCTTATCTTATCTTAAAGGGATATGCTACGCCAAACTTGGGAACTATTTTTCAGTGCGGAAAAAGAAAGCCGAAGCACAGAGCACGCTGCCAGGGGAATCCCTGTTACGCACCAGGAAGGGAGTTCCCCTGTTGCGCAGCGTGGTGTGTGCTTCGGCTAAATAGTTCCCACCCAAAATGACCAAGGCAAGCTCTCCGTGTTTATTTGCACATTTATTTGCACTCGATATGAATGCGCACTACACAGAAAGTAATTGGGAAACGCATCGAACAAATGAACTCCTTTTGGCCGAAATCTTTCTCTGACTCCAGTCTAACGCGGAGTAGCTGCAGATACCGCGGCGGTCAGTGCTGACAGACTCGGACAATGGCTGGGTGACCAGGAAAATGCTTTCCACCACTTATTTTAGTCCCTGGACTGTGGGGAGATGCCCAAGTTTGACCTGGGGGTGGCATATCCCTTTAACATAGACATAAATGGACATAGCTAACCTGCTAGCTGCTACGTTCCAAATAGGAAGTGAGCATGGGGGTGCTTCTGACTCCCATCAACTCTGGCTCCGATTGACTTTACATTGAAACACATTAAAACAGTCACCCCTCTCTCTGTAACTGTTACAGTGAGCCTCATTATTATGGTCTTCAAATGTTTGTATTAATCCAATGTACATGATCCTGGTGTTTTATTTTGCTATTTTGTCTGTAAATAAATTCCTATTCCACATATGGAACCCAAATTCCCACATGTAACTGCGAGCTTCATTTGACTAAAGTCAAACAATATGAGTGACGTCACACTCCCTTATACAGCTCCCCTGAAATCAGCATCTCTACATGTATTACAGCCATTCCATTCCAGCGTCTGTTGAATTCCAACACAAACACAAAGCTGAGCTACTTCAGTTCTGCACCAGGAATGGAATAAAGTCACCCAAGAACAATGTGAAAGACTTGTGGAGAGCATGCTAAGACGCATGAAAGCTGTGATTAAAAATAAGGGTTATTGCACCAAATATTGATTTCTGAACTCTTCTTAAGTGTAAACATTAGTATTATGTAGTTTGAAAATGAATCTGATCTTGTTTCTTTGCATTGTTTGAGGTCTGAAAACATGTATCTTTTTTGTTATTTTGACCATTTGTCATTTTCTGCAAATAAATGCTCTAAACTATTTTATTTGAAATTTGGGGGAAATGTTGTCAGTAGTTTATAGACTCAAACAGAAATGTTCCTTTTGCCCAAACACATACCTATAAGTAGTAAAATCAGAAAAATCGATAATTTTGCAGTGGTCTCTTATTTATTTCCAGAGCTGTACACTTTATACGGTCTATGTTTTTTAAGTGGCCGTCCCTGATTGTAAATGCCTTATCTCTTCTGATTTGCTTCTATTCTACTTAGTACTGCTGGAAATACCAGATGCCACAGTGGGGTAGTAGTACTTTTGGAAAGTGTTGCTTTGTCCTTAGGTCTTGCCTAAGGACACTTGCCACACACATTTATGAAAGTTGTGTGTAGACTAGTGTTGGTAATTGTTGTATAGGGGATGATGGCACAGATTGGAATCCTTACTTCCATCAGTCTACCCCAGGGCAGCTGTGGCAACAATAGTACTTTATCACCAAGTCTGCAGTGAATGAATAATGCAATGTAAAGTGCTGTGGGAGTCTTGAAAGGAGCTATATAAATGAGTTTATACTTTTTTGCAGATGTCAGAAGGACTAGAGCTGAAGAATAAGACGCGCCTCAAGTATCCTATAAATGGTAATACGCTTTAATCTCTTTAGTTTTTCCTCAGTATGAAATTATGAGTAGAGATGCACCAATCCACCTTTTCTCAGTTCCGATAATGATTCTGATGCTATAATTTTAAGTATTTGCTGATATCCGATATCAACCGATAGCAGAGGCAGAGTATCAGCATTTATTTAAAATTAAAATGAGACAAAAGTGATCCAAATGTGTTATGTAGCTGTTATTTGTTGTTGTTTGCTATATGTTGTTTGATATAACTACAGAACTACTTTGTATAACTAAAACTTTAAACATTTTGAGCCTTTCAGTACTAATTATCTGTAAATACTCTTATTACATCAGTGTATATGTCCAAGCAGGATATCGGCTGAACCGATTTAGAAGCCGATGTAACAAACTTTTCCATATTGGCACCGATATCCAATACTACCTTATTGTGAGTAGCTCATAAAGCCTATGGTACTGTACGCCACTCATGTGTTAAGTTGGACCATCTATAATCCCACTGGTCATTCACTCATGTTGTACAGTTGAGGACTTTTGGCAGTCACCTTATCTGCCTCCCCCAGCTAACTCAGTTTTGTTGTGGTCTCCAGGTTTCCATGCCATGTGCATCAGTGTGGGGCTGATTCTGGTGTTGCTAAAGCTCGGTGCTCCTCTGGGTCGCCTCTTTGAGCTGCTGCCCCCTCTGGCCGTGTGTGCTACTCTGCTGTCGTTCTTGTTCTCCCTCTTCCTCTACGCACGCTCCTTTTCAGTCCCCACTGATGCGCTCGCTCCAGGAGGTAACACAGGTGAGAGATGGAGAATGGAATCCACAAACATACACCCACCTGCACCTTTACTTGTGGGCAAATGGCAAAAGGCTGCAGTGGTTGTGCCTTTTTGTTTTAGATGTTTAAGATTTTGAGGAATCTATGAATCAAATGAACACTTGTGTGGATAATAGGAACTACAAGAAACGTAGTGTTTGAGAGTATAACATATTTTTATTGATCTATCTAATATAAAGGGTTATATTCTGATCAATGTTGTAATGTTGTTTACCAGGAGTTGTGTTTTGTTTCATTCATATATGTTTAACACACAAACCCTGCATATTTATTCCACTGTGTTTTAAACTCCATACACCTTCACTAGAAAATTTTGGATGATTTCAGACCTGGAATTGCCAATCTCTACTGAACAAAAGGTAAAAGGAGTTGTTAACTTGAAAACTACCGCTTCATGACACACATGCTCTGCACCAACATTTTGAGTTTTGGAGATGCAGACAGATTAATAATGCAGGATTACTCAAACATGTAAACAAAACGCAACACCGTATGAGGTAACAACATTCTAACATCGCTTACAGTCACAAGAGTCAATTTCTTGAAATATAGGACCTTTAAAATTGAGCAAGGCAGTATTCAGTGGTAGGATAGACTATTTAATTAACAGATTGCAGATTTGTTGACCTGGTTTATAGTTAATGCAACTACTGGACCTATCAACAATAACAACAACAAAAATGGCCACTATAGCTTCAGGAAATGGTGCAATTTTTCAACCCCAAAGACTGTTAGCCATAACCATAAGATAAATATGAGGCAATCCCTTAAAAATAATGATATGGTTCAACATTCATGGATCATAAATCCACCATAGAGTTATAAAGGCCCCTGCCCTCTGTCTGAAATTATAATCAAAGAATAATGGTTTGTCAGAGTAATTGGAGATTAACAGCTCAAAAGGCAGGTGTTAGTGCTGTGGCTCCAACACCTGGTCTCATTTGTGTTCCTAATGATTTTGTTTGCATCTGTTGGTCTCTTTGAATTTGTGATTTACTATGAAAATATTAACGTGTGGTCTTCTAGCTTATTTTCCACTGATCATTTTCAACAGATAAGGACCATAACACATTTATTTAATTTAAAGATTAATGATCAGTATTTTCAATATAGCACAATGCAATATATTAACTTAGAGGTGCATTGTGTAACTTTTCTGGTGGAGGGTCCATCAAATGCTTTTCTCCATGGAGATGTTATTGCTTTGTCTGGAATATTTCACAGTATGGTATTAAAGCTTTCTATCTTCATGGAGACCAAACCAGACCAAATTCCAGGTCTGATCTGTGGAGAAGCAACCCCATGCTTGCAATCAGAATGCATGTTTTTCAAGGTATTTTTGGACTATAACACCACCTGTAATTGAGTAAATGTAAGGTAGAGCTGTTTAATGCCATACTGTGGAACATTTTGTTACAGCAATGACATCCATAGAAACAAGCAGGTGACGGACCCTCAACCAAAAAGTTACATAGTGCACCTTTAAGGGTACACACAATCACTACATCAAAATTTGGACTAAACTGGGACTATATTCAGAACTAAATCTGGATTAGATCAGGACTACTACTAGACTAAAACTGGGACCAAAAAGGACTAGTTTGAATACACTTTACGGCCTTGATGTGACCTTGCTCCCATTTTCTCTTATAGCATTGTTGTAAATTTTTATTTTATTTAAAACAACAAAAACACAACAGAAAACATTAATCTCAGAGAGAAAAGGTGCTCTGCACCAGACTTAGCTACAAGCTACTTTCCATCTGCAGTCCTTGGGCGAGTACCAACTCTAACAAATGTAACAATATGGTCATGTCTGGAATTTCATCTCTTCTTTTCATCAGGGAATCACTTGTACGATTTCTTCATTGGGCGGGAACTAAACCCTCGGATTCAAGATTTTGACCTAAAATATTTTTGCGAGCTGAGGCCAGGTCTTATTGGATGGGTGAGTATTATTCTATATATTTTCTCTGCATAACAGAAATGTATGTATGGAATAATCCTGCCATTAAATCTATCTATCTTGTATTCCACTGTGTTTCTGGTAGAAGGCCTGTCAGTTACTTGTCTCAGTGAAGATGTTATTGCTTTACCTCTAATACAATTTTTCAGTCTCCATGGAGACAAGCAGGAGAGATTTACAGGTGAGATCTGTGAAAAGGTGACCTAACACAGTAAAAATCCATGTTTTTAAAGCTCTTTTTGACCAGTAAAAACACCCATAACTGAATAAATGCATATAAGTTTAATACCATTGTGGAACATTACTGACAAAGTAATACCCTCTCCATGGTAACGGATCCCCAACCTGAAAAGTTACACAGTTCACCTTTAATTACTCCTCAAAAGCATTAATTCTTACTGTGAGTGGGGTCACCTCTTGCCAGATCTGGTTGTCTTTATGTGGATAAATATGTTTAATGCCTTACTGTGGAACCTGCAGCAAGGCATTTCTGTGAAGATGAGCAGGTGACAGACTCACTATCATAAAAGTTACATCACGTCCTATAGCAGGGGTCGGCAACCCGCGGCTCCAGAGCCACATGCGGCTCTTTGATCCCTCTGATGCGGCTCAGTACCATGGTCCCTCGTATATCGTGGGGCTTACGTTGTAAAAATAACCCGCGACAGGCTAAATCCGTGAAGTAGTCAGCTTTATTTTGCCTGTATAAATATGCGTGTATTTCACAGTTCCTCTGACCGAGGTGCCTGGCGCCACTGCGCTGTTGCGGGTTTTGCACGATAGGTAAAATTCTCCAGCTTAGGTCCTGACCAAACTGAAGCAAGAAGATCACAGAGATGGTCCCCGGACGCAGTAATGTGCTGCCCACTGCTCCTAATAACAGGATGGGTTAAATGCAGAGAAGAATTTCTCCATGTGAGATCAAATAAAGTTGCTTCTTCTTCTTCTTCTTGTAGTGAGAACGCATCCGTGCGCTCTCAGGACTGGTTCCACCGCCTGGACTCCAGGTTCCACCAGTTCGTTTTGCGGAAACACTGCCGCTACTTCCCGATGCGCATTGACCACCCAGACATGCGCGCAGACATGAGACGCACAGCCGCGGCCCTTCTGGCATGTGCCCAAATGCATGTGCCCAAATGCCAGACCGCTCAGATCTCACTGCTTCAGAGTCACACTGCTCGTGATCGAACATTTAAATAAATTTGGCAATCTGAACACATTCTGTACAGGAGGCACGGAGGAGAATGACTGACAAAGACAAAGGTCTACAGTCTTTTAGCCAATCAGGATGCAGAACACAATGCGAGTTGATACACTATAAAAAAATCAGCCAAACAGCGAAGAACCACTGTATTTAATCAAAATATATTTTATTTTAGTTTGTTCATATTCAAAATGTAATTCTATTCTATTCTATTCTATTCTAAAGGTAAAAAAAAAAAAAAAAAGCCGTTATATGCAGTGTTATTTTATTTTAAATTTCAAAAGGGTTTTGTGGCTCCCAATGTTTTCTTTACTGTGTGAAACGGGTCCAAATGGCTCTTTGAGTGGTAAAGGTTGCCGACCCCTGTCCCATAGAATGTCAAGGTGATTACTGCTATTAGTTCTACTGAGTCTGGCTGGTAGTTTTCAGCTCTATTCAGAGCTTGTCTGAATAATTTTACGCACACACTGTTTTCAATAATGAGCTCAGCTGGATATCCACAAATTTACCAACAGGAGGCAATGTTGCTCCACTCTCACTGATTCCTGTGACCTGTGAGTTTGCACAGTAAGAGGCACAACTTCCCCTCCCTAATGACTTGACACAGTAAATCAAATTACCCCCTGTCTATTAGTCATCAGCCCAAATCAGACAAATCAGGAAGGCCCGGATAAATAGACCCATTTTTATCCAAACATGATTGACGTGCCACTTTAGTTGATCTGCGAGAGAAATGTTAATGCCATATTTCCATACTTTTTTCCTACTTTTTCTTTTGCGTATCCATGAGGCAGTAGTTGGTTTGCATATCTGAATGTTTTAAAGGCAAGTGCGTAGGAGAGAGGACAGAAACAGACTCCATCGGCCTGGCTACAGACTGTGTGGGAGATTTCCTGTATTATCCCTCAAAGTCATACATGTGATGAAGCAAATATTCAAAATCCAAAATATTAAGGCTTTGTGGATAAAAATGAAAGATAGAAAGGTAGCTGGTTTTGTGTCCTTAGGCAAGACACTAGTATGAATGTGGTATGAGAGTGAATGATTAGAGGTGGTTGGATGGGCCCATTGCCAACCCCACTTAAGTCAATTTACCACAGGGCAGTTGTGGCTATAACAGTAGATCACCACCACAGACTATGGACTGAATGAATAATGCACCATATTTGAGGTTTTGATAAATACACAATTCTTTTATTTTCTCATTTTGCTTGCAGGCATTGTGATATGTCTTATACTGGATTATTCTGCAAGAAAAAGCAATTTTGTCACTTACAAAAGCACACAATAATCTCCCCTTTCTGTTTTTCCTTCTGGGATTACCTCACCTAATCATGGACCATGTAGTGGAATATGCATTTTGATGAACTTTGGTTTCATGAAGAATTCTTTGACAAACTGCTTTCCTTAAAGATATATTGTGCTTTTTTGAGTATTAAGTATTAAACTATAACATATGTTGATTAGTTTCCATTTAGTTCTCTGTAAAATAAATGTAAGTGTAATCCTCTGAGTACAAACAAACTCTGGGTAAAGACAAACTCTGGGTAAGTTAGTAGTTTGTAGCTTATATTCGGCCATATTGTGCTCAGTACTTGAAAATAGGGCTGCAACTAAGGATTATTTTAGTACTTGCCTAGTCAGTGGTTAATTCTTCAGTGAGTAGACTAGTCAGATGATAATTTCTATTCTACATTGAGATACATAAGTACATTTTATTAAAAAAAAGTTAAAATATGGTGACTGAAGGCTTCTAGATAGAGAAAATATACAAATAAGGTGTACTATCATGTTCTTTGTTGACATTTTGATTTAATAAATAATCAAAATACAATTATGAGTAATTTTTTGTTAGACAACTGGTCACAATTAGTCAAGTTGTATTTCCTCTCCATAGTTGAAAACATTGGCCGTTTGCCAGTTCAGCGACGGCACACTTGTGAGCGTCCTTGGAAGGGGATGTGCGTCATATCCGGCACGACAAGCGCCGTTCCATTCGTTTTTTCCCCCCTGCACCGTTAAGATGAGCTCTGAACGTCGCCGTCGTTTCCATGGAAATCGGGGCGTGGACCAAGCGTGCGAAAATGCACGCTTCGCACACTTAAAAGCCCCAGCATGCACAGCGCGGGAGGATATATGACTACAAAGACCGACTCGCCAGCGACATCCACAAATGAGAGTTGCGACGTCACTATAAAATATACGTACTGGTTCACCTCACCTACAACTATGCTACATGAAACTCTTCATAAACTACGCTAAACGCTATGTGTGATGGTAGCCGTAACGGCATAGTTCACGGCACCTTTTTTACCGTTCACATGCTTTTCCCCTTACACTGCTTTGCTGTTGTAATGCTGGATATTCTACAGCAGAGGTCTTCAACAGGGGGGTCGCGACCCCTAGGGGGTTTGCGGAGGTACTGCAGGGGGGTCGCGAAATCTTTTTTTTTTCACTTTAAAATAATATAATTTTATATTTTATAGTGTAAAATACAGTATTAACCTGTGTATTATTTCCTTGTATTGGATGTACCATAACAGAGTAGCAATGTTTATACATGACACTAAGCTCAATTTAATATAAAACACAATTCTATGCCGTATATATAGTAGGGGGTCCCTGGCCCAGTTTGCCATCTGTTTGGGTGTCCCTGGCCTGAAAAACGTTGAAGACCCCTGTTCTACAGTGTAGCCATGTCCAACGTTTACTCTAAGCTGCGCACTGCTCGCACATTCTCAGCGCACAAGAAAACTTATGCAGCGCACTGTAAATCAGGGATGAAAGAGCTTTTAGCGGATCTCCACTTTTTATTCAGCCGCGGGGTCATTTTTTTATATCTGCAAAGTGCAAGCCGCGCGGGGGGGCATTTCGGATGTGGAGTTAGTGTGTGTTTGCTCAGACACATTAAAAATTAGGGGGAACATTGGCCATGTCCCAATTCCAAGTATTACTAGTCGCAATAGTATAATGTTTTTGTCTTTAGGGAACAAGGAGCAGACCACCCGGCTCATTGAGCTGAGGCGGGACCTGTTCCATTTCGCAAACGGCCATGTGAGAAACGTAGTGCACTAAGGACAGAGCGAGTGTGCGCCGTCTCGACGACAGACCGAGTGCACACTCACAAGCGTGCCGTCGCTGAATTGGGAAACGGCCGGTCTGTCGTCGAGACGGCGCACACTCGCGGCTGAATAAAAAGCGGAGATCCGCTAAAAGCTCTTTCATCCCTGATTTACAGTGCGCTGCATAAGTTTTCTTGTGCGCTGAGAATGTGCGAGCAGTGCGCAGCTTAGAGTAAACGTTGTACATGGCTACACTGTAGAATATCCAGCATTACAACAGCAAAGGAGCGTAAGGAGAAAAGCATGTGAACGGTAATACAGGTGCCGTGAACTATGCCGTTACGGCTACCGTCACACATGTTTAGCGTAGTTTATGAAGAGTTTCATGTAGCATAGTTGTAGGTGAGGTGAACCAGTACGTATATTTTATAGTGACGTCGCAACTCTCACTTGTGGATGTCACTGGCGAGTCGGTCTTTGTAGTCATATATCCTCCCACGCTGTGCATGCCGGGGCTTTTAAGTGTGCGAAGCGTGCATGTTTGCACGCTTGGTCCACGCCCCGATTTCCATGGAAACGACGGCGCCGTTCAGAGCTCATCTTAACGGTGCAGGGGAAAAAAAACGAATGGAACGGCGCTTGTCGCGCCGGATATGATGCACATCCCCTTCCAAGGACGCTCACAAGTGTGCCGTCGCTGAATTGGGAAACGGCCATTGTGCTGTGTGTTATCTTATCTTGCAGGTGGTGATTAATTTGGGTTTACTAATGAAAGAGGCGGAGCTCCAAGGTTCCCCGTCCCTTGCCATGATCCTTGTCAATGGTTTCCAGCTGTTGTATGTCGGAGATGCTTTGTGGAATGAGGTACAATCTAATTACAAACCCTGTTTCCAGTCAAACTGGATTTTGTTATTAATCACTAAAAATGAATAATTAACAGGAGGCGGTTCTCTCAACTATGGACATTGTTCACGATGGTTTTGGGTTCATGCTGGTGTTTGGAGACCTGGTTTGGGTGCCCTTTACTTACAGCTTACAGGCCGCTTTTCTAGTTGTCCACCCACAGTCACTCAGTTGGTTTGGAGCAGCTGTTATAATATCACTTAATGGTAATATAATCCCTTTTGCATTGTTAATTTTGTTTAGTTTTATTTTGGTCTCAATTTCTGTTTCGTCTTTCTCAACAGGGATTGGGTATTATATTTTTAGGAGCTCAAATTCACAGAAAAATCAGTTCAGAAGAGATCCGAACCATCCCAGTGTTTCAAGTATGTTAAATTGTTGAACTTAAAGATGCACTATGTAACTTCTCTGATTGAGGGTTCTTCTTCGTGGAGATATATACCTGTATATCTTGCATTTATTGTTTTATTGCTTGAAATGCTTAAAAAAAAACATGCATTCTGTTTGTAAGTGGACTTGCTTGTCTTCCTGTAGATAGATATGTTGCAATACAGTGCAATACTATGGTAAATGGTCATATTTTTATATAGAGCTTTTCCACCTTCAAGGCACTCGCAGTGCTTTACAACAAGAAACCACTCACCCATTCACACACAAACTCATACAATAATGTATGCAGACACTAGGGGCAAGGTGGGAAAGTGTCTTGCCCAAGGACATAATGACAGCATTAATCTGTGGGAGCTGGAATTGCAACCGCCAACCTGTGGGTCAGCGGATCTGACTTCTCAACCAATTATGTTTATTTCGAGAGCAGGATTTGGACTGCCAACTACGGAAGTCGACAGAGGCCATATTCATAAACAATATTTTTTCTTCCTTGTTATCCCGAGATAATGAGATAATTCATTTGAGATCTCGAGAAAAAAAACACAATTAATTCGTGATCTCGAGAAAAAAAACAGTTATTTCGAGATCTCGAGAAAACAGTTATTTCGTGATCTCGAGAAAACGAAACAATTATTCCGTGATCTTGAAAAAAACAACTAAAACGTCTACCGCCATGTTGTGACAGGCTGACTTCAAGGCTATTTCTCATTCTGAATAGACATTTTTGGTCATTAGAATGTCTGGAATAATAATCGATCAGCTGATAAGGCAATATTTTGATCAGGGGTTGACACAGGGAGATTGCATTACGTCTTTTAAAGGGATATGCCACCCCCAGGGCAAATTTGGGCATCTCCCCACAGTCCAGAGACTAAAATAAGTGGTGGAAAGCGTTTTCCTCCTCACCCAGCCATTGTCCGAGTCTGTCGCCACTGACCGCCGCGGTATCTGCAGCTCCTCCGCCTTAGACTGGAGTCTAACGTCGCCAGAGAAAGATTTCGGCCAAAAGGAATTAATTTGCTCGATGCGTTTCCCAATTACTTTATGTGTAGTGTGCATTCATATCGAGTGCAAATAAATGTGCAAATCAACACGGAGAGCTTGCCTTGGTCATTTTGGGTGGGAACTATTTTCCAGTGCGGAAGAATACAGTCGAATCACGCACCACGTTGTGCAACAGGGGAACTCCCTTCCCGGTGCGTAACTGGGATTCCCCTGGCAGCGTGCTGCGTGATTCGACTGTATTCTTCCGCACTGGAAAATAGTTCCCACCCAAAATGACCAAGGCAAGCTCTCCGTGTTGATTTGCACATTTATTTGCGCTCGATATGAATGCGCACTACACATAAAGTAATTGGGAAACGCATCGAGCAAATTAATTCCTTTTGGCCGAAATCTTTCTCTGGCGACGTTAGACTCCAGTCTAAGGCGGAGGAGCTGCAGATACCGCGGCGGTCAGTGGCGACAGACTCGGATAATGGCTGGGTGAGCAGGAAAACGCTTTCCACCACTTATTTTAGTCTCTGGACTGTGGGGAGATGCCCAAATTTGACCTGGGGGTGGCATATCCCTTTAATTCGGGATAATTTCAAGATTAGTCCACGGCGGCATCTCCGCAGAAGACCGGCCCGGCTTCGTCTTTACCGACGGAGATACAGTGATCCAGCTGAGGTTGTTTTCTTGAGATCACAGAATAATTTTTTGTTTTCTTGAGATCACGGAATAACTCTTTATTTTTTCGAGATCTCGAAATAAGTTTTGTTTTCTCGAGATCACAAATTAATTGCGTCGTTTTCTCGAGATCTCGAGTTAATTTTCTCATTATTAAGGTGGAAAATAATCATTACGAACATGGCCTCTGTCGGCTTCTGTAGCCAACCTTCATTACTGTTACAATTACAACTATTTTTCTGTGGACTGGATGGAATTTTCCAGTCAAAGTAATAACATCTCCATGGAGACAATCATGTGGTGAACCCTCTTATAGAAAAGTTACATTGTGTACCTTTTAAAATAAGTATTATTTTCATATACAGGGTTTCTTAATAATGTCAAGCTTTTGTTTTTGTTAGAGTTGAAAACCATCCCGACAGTATCAGGGAAGAAATTGCTGGTGTCCGGATGGTGGGGTTTTGTTCGTCATCCCAATTACCTCGGAGACCTGCTCATGGCCCTGGCCTGGTCCCTGCCATGTGGTAAGGGCAAACTGGGCATAAGCTCTGACAGATAACATGCTGCAAGCACATTTTACTGCTTCTCACATGGGGATGGGACAAGATCTAATACCACAAGGTCTCACAAAAGAAACATTGCTTCAAGACATAGGCATACATGTGGAAAATGGTTTTGTGAGATTTTTTTCTGTGTTTATGGACAAAAAGGTTATGTATCTTTTCTTTTATGTATCTTTTCTCGTCCACTGCAAAGCAACATCTCCATAGAGATGTTGCTTTGCCTCAAAAGTTCCACAGTATAGCATTAAGATAAGATAGATCACGCTTTATTTGACACAAAGGGAAAATTACAGTATTGCTACACTACTACCTACTCAGAATGCATGGTTTTCAAGGTCTTTAAAGCAATACATACAAGATATACAAGTTTAAAGCTATACTGTTGGAGAATCCAGGCAAGGCAATAACATTTCTATGGAGAACACAGTCCCCCTTCTCCAGAAATGTTTCACCTCTTGAGATGCCATAGTTCCAAAAAAGCAGTGCTACAGTGACATCAAAAATATAAAATAATTTGTTTATTATAAATGATTCCACAAAAAGGCCTTGTCTTCTTGTATCTTCTCTTGTTGAACTTGTGTCTTGTCCCAACCCTATTATAACACAGAATCCATTAATAGCTTCAACTATAGCATCTGACAATTCAAAACAGTACTGACAAACACTAGTCACATCACAATAGCACCTTTTGTACAAGATACTTCCCACGGATACATTTTGTTCCATATGGTAATTATATAAGAGAGGTTTGATGGCCAGCCGAAACCATTGTGCTTCCTGTACTTATAGCATAATTACATGGTGTTAGCGATTGATGCTACGGCAATTAAGGCTGTGACAATCTCTTAGCTTTGTGCGCTTGTAAGCTGCCTTATGTTCTCCAAAAACAACTAAATTCCTCAAATGGCGGCTGTCAGACCTTTGTTCCCGCCGACACATGCTGCTCATTGATATTCCAGTGTACATGACTCACTTTTGCTGCTGCTTTTGTAACTGAGATGGTCTGAAAGTTATAATTGCTACTGACATAAATGTATTCCCTGTTTCAAATGTTGTAACTATATGTGTGCTGCCATCTACTTGCATAAGTATAGGGTGACCAGACTTTGCTATTTACCCTGGACAGTCTGAGTTTTGAGCACTGTGTCCCAGTAGATTTCTCCAAAACCACTGATTTGTCCAGTTTTATACAAGAAAAGTCAGGTGTCTTTATTTTTAACCAATCTAATCCCCGCTATCAATAAAGGTTGCAATATATTGTCATATGCAGTGTTCCCTCTAAGCTGCGCGCCTGCGCAATTGCGCACTGCTCGCACATTCTCAGCGCACAAGAAAACCTATGCAGCACACTGTAAATGAATTAGATCTATATTTTTTTCTGTGTCATTTTGCTATGTAACTCAGTGAGTGACCAGTGTCCAGCCAAAAATACGATACGATTGACTTACGCTACGCAGCCAATCATGGCATTGACAGTACTTGTGTACGTGCCCTGACCATACGCTATATAACAGTAATAACAGTGCAGCGGAGTTAAGATACGCTAATGCTAACCAGAGCTCCCTCTAAGGTGCGTGCGTGCAGCGCATAAAATAAAATCTAACCTGAACTGATAAACAAAGCGCTGGTTAGACGCACGGAACGGCCAATCTGTTAGATTGCACATGTGAATGTGACACACGTTAGGGACAAGCTAACTACAAACAGACACATTTCGACCGCATTTCTCTCGCTTCCTTCAGTATTTGTAGTTGCACATCGCTGCGGGTCAGAGCGGCAGGTCCGCATGAGCCGACGGGAGCGCCCCCCACACACGCTTCATGGAGGGAAGAACACAGGAAGAGGAGACATTTAGAGTCATAATGTAATCTTCCCCTGTTTACTTTGTTTTCAGAGTTTTTTTTGTGAGCCAAAAAGACAGGACTTTCTCAAAATGTGAATCCTCTCCCCAGAGCGTTATACCACAGAGCACTGTCACTCATGCAAAATTACTGAAATAGGCTAATAATTAAAAAGCAAGATCTAAAGTGATAATAATTTATACTCATTTTGGTGATCATTATTTTGGGAAAGATTACCCATCTTATAGCCTATAGGTCCTACAATTCATTAAAAAAAAATCTGCAGCTATATGCAGACTATATTTATCAAGCTAAAAAAAAATTCTTAATGTAATTTTACAGATTTATACACTGCTCATTTATAGGCCGTAGCCCACATTTTTTAAATTTGAAGTTGTTTTAATTATTTGAGTATATTTTTCAAAATATTGTACTGTTTAATGTTTCACTGACCACAGCAGGACCCTCACACTGACATACAACATATACAAAGCTCATGAACAGATTTTTCTCTTTGTCATTCTAAGTGGACCAAAAAAATCAGTTAAATTAAAAGTAATCTAATGGAAATAACTGCAGTAATTTGATGAATAAGCTGTAACTTGTGATGATCTCAGGTGTGATACTGGTGTGGCCACAGTGTGCAGGTCGGATGTCGCTCACAGGGGTCCAAGGAACGCTCAGGGAGTTAGTGTGTTTGCTCAGACACATTAAAAATTAGGGGGAACATTGGTCATATGTTTAGCTAAAATACAAAAAACTGCTTGAAAATGACCATTAAAATGCACTAACAGATGTCCCTCAGATTATGACTCGAGTATTGACAATGTAATGCTCGTTTCACAATTTTATTTATACTAATCATCCCCATGTGTCCCAGTTTTGAATTTTGAAAATCTGGTCACCACATTAGTATTGGTTTCTTTTACAGCTGTACTATACTGTAAACGACTGCAAAATATGATGTGGCAGTTATCTACAGGGATAGTAGTGCAATATACTGATATACATTTTGACACAATAATTTATAGTAACACAAATGTAAATGCATTCATTTTCTAGTCAAACTGTCAAAACTGACTAATCAAGGCAAATTTAGAACTAGGGCTGGGAATCACAGGGTTCATCAGGATTTGATTTAATTAAATTTGATACATGGCCCACGATACGATATTATCACCATATAGTGATTAGGGATGCAACGATATTCGATATAATATCAGATCGTTTGATACTGGTGTCACGATTCGATACACATGTTCGGACGATATGCACGTGTCCTTCTGTGTGCGTTGTGTTGTCTCTTCCTGGTCTGAAAGAGAAACAGTTATCGCTGCATCCTTCTCAGATTATTTGAAATATTCTTACAGAGGTGGGTTTTATCGTTCGGTCACTTTTTATTCTACGTTGATAGACCCAGGATTAACAAAGATATTAACTTATAAAAAAAGGTGGCTTGCCCTCTCTGGGTGGGTGGGGAGTCCTTGCCTCAAGTGGAGGAGTTCAAGTATCTCGGGGTCTTGTTCACAAGTGAGGGGAGGATGGAGCGTGAGATTGACAGGCGGATCGTTGCAGCGTCGGCAGTGATGCGGTCGCTGTACCGGACCGTTGTGGTGAAGAGAGAGCTGAGCCGAAAGGCAAAGCTCTCAATTTCCCGGTCAATCTACGTTCCTACCCTCACCTATGGTCATGAGCTCTGGGTAATGACCGAAAGGACGAGATCGCGGATACAAGCGGCCGAAATGAGTTTCCTTCGTAGAGTGGCTGGGCGCACCCTTAGAGATAGGGTGAGGAGCTCAGTCACGCGGGAGGGGCTCGGAGTAGAGCTGCTGCTTCTCCACGTCGAGAGGAGCCAGCTGAGGTGGCTCGGGCATCTGTTTCGGTTGCCTCCTGGACGCCTCCCTCGGGAGGTGTTCCTGGCATGTCCCACCGGGAGGAGGCCCCGGGGAAGACCCAGGACGCGCTGGCGGGACTATGTGTCCCGGCTGGCCTGGGAACGCCTTGGGGTCCCCTCGGAGGAGCTGGAGGAAGTGTCCGGGGTGAAGGAGGTCTGGGCGTCCCTGCTTAGACTGTTGCCCCCGCGACCCGGCCCCGGATAAGCGGAAGAAAATGGATGGATGGATGGATTAACTTTTAAATACTTTGGAATCGCTTTTGGATTTGCAGTGACATTAATTAAATGCGTTTGTATACGCATCCCCAACGCAACTTGCAAAATATGTGATCTTTTTCTCAGACTCTATCTCTTAAGTTTTGCTTAGAATATAACATAGTTTGAGTGAAGAAGATGGTAGAGCACAGTGTGTGTAAAAAGAGCAACTGTCTGTCTCTGCTGCTGCTACAGACGAGGCAGAGCAGCACCGACACAGGAGCCTGTGTGAAT
Organism: Paratrypauchen microcephalus; assembly: GCA_036785185.1. Lineage (NCBI taxonomy): Eukaryota > Metazoa > Chordata > Actinopteri > Gobiiformes > Gobiidae > Paratrypauchen > Paratrypauchen microcephalus. The sequence continues at coordinate 1,569,503 of JAVJIX010000034.1, forward strand.
GCAGTGAGAGGAGAGACAGAAAAATCATCATCAAAAAAGGAAAAGTCTGGTAGTATAGCTCCTCTAGCAGTCTATATTAAGAGTAGACTGGCTTTATTATAAAATATAAAATAGTCTGAGAGAGCACTATTCTTATTTTCACTGAATAAAAATGCTGTTAATCATTGAACGAAATGAACTAAACACTTCACATATAAACTACTGCTGTACATTAGTTGTACTGTAATATATTGTAATGTCGATATATTGATACAGTAGCCCACGATAATGATACTGTATCATCACATTTAGTATCACAATATATCAAAATTTTGATATTTTAGCACACTCCTATTTAGGACAATATGGAAAATCAGCCTTATTTTAATGTTTTCATTAAAAAACTGTTGGAGAACCTTGGTGTCATTGCTCTGTGTTGTTTCTTCCTCATATCCAGAGCTGGGTCATAGGGGCAGAAGTCTAAGCGCAGGGACCCCAGACTGATTATTGCGTTATTACGATATCAATACTTATGCAATATATTTGTTTCTTTGTTTTTTCCAGGGTTTTCAAATCTCCTGCCATACTTCTATGTCATATACTTCACCATCCTGTTGATCCACAGAGAGGCACGTGATGAGAGTCAGTGTAAGCTCAAATATGGGGCGTCCTGGGACTCCTACTGCAAACAGGTCCCCTACAGGATATTCCCATATATTTACTAGATAATAAATACAATTCTACATAAGACACTACCGGTATATACTAAACTCTACATTCTGTATTTACTCTGTCTTTTATTTTTCTCACAGTTACATACTCACATTAAACTATAACATACATAGATGATTTTATATTATGTTTGTTGTGTTTATTGTAAAACACAATACCTAATATCTAAAATTGATTAATAATAGAATCAGGTCCAATGACTTCCTGTTCAAAACTGTAGAACTTCATAGTGGCATTTCACCGTTTTTTGTTTTTTTTTAAACAAATGTAAGCAAATACAGAGCAGTGGGCAGAGATAGGGGGTAGGTGAAAATAGACATTTTCTGAGCACTCAAACCTCAAATGCAAGACAATACAGCTGAGTCAAACATGCCTGAATCAACTCAAATACAAGTTTGAGTAAGCTAATAATGAATCTATAGCATGGTTAAAAGTCTATCTTACATGATCCCCTTTAAAAACTGATAACTTCATAATATTATTTTAGTGTATTTAACACTTTTTATATTGTTTTAGATATTTTTATTCAAACTTTGCAACCCTTACAATGATTCATTTGTTACACAGTGGTCAGTTTTGGAGGGACTTGACATTTACACAGTTTTATTCAACTTAATTCAAATCAATTTCTTTCCAACTATAAAGACATGAGAATGGGAACAGAGCTGCTGACAGAGATGACAGCTAATAGCCATGTCAGCTTTTAATAACCTCTCCCACTGTGTTATTATCAGTCTGCTTAAATGGATTGTCTTCACCCAGTGTTAAAAGCTTTAGTCCTTTGTGCATTTCTGCAGAACATTGACTTTTATTCTAAGAATCTGTGAGTGTGGAGGAACTGAAATGCCAGCATAATACAAAAAAATGATTGCTTCACTGTTAAAGTATTCAAAATCAATTATGGGTTGAAAATGTTATGAGTTTAGCCCTTGTGAATGCCTCGTATGGCCTCTGCACATGTCTGGCTGATTTATTGTGGAGGTGGAAATGGTAATGTGGACGCTGGTGTCTCTTCTTTTTGTTAATCGTGAGCCTTTTGTTCGGAGCTACTTTTGAGTAATCTATCCTTCATTGGCATTTGTTTCGCACACCATTTTATTCTCGCTTGGACCCACTTTCAAACAGATTACGCTGCCGTTGACTTAACCACAGCAGTTTGTCCAAAAATCAAATTTGGCCTTTTCTTATACAAATCGCCCTGCTATTATTGGACACACACACATACACACATACACACATACACTACAATTCATTTTCCACCTTTAAACCTATTTGTGGTGGATGTGGCTTCGCCTACACAGCACTCAGCCAAGCTATTTTCTGTTGTTTGTGATAATGTAAGTGCTAATTAGCGATATTCACATGGAGCAGGGGACGCGCGCAGGTGTGAAGGTGGGCTTTTCCCGAAAATTGAGTTGAATGACTCTCTGATTAATACTAGCTTTAATCAAATACAGCACATTCATTTTGAAACAAATAGTGATACCACAATTAGGCATTATGTAGACAGAGGTATTTGGGGCTACTGCCATAGTGATTAATAATTGAAAACAAAATATTAAATCTTTTGAATGGGAAAAAGTCCTCAATATATTGCATACAACAGGAAGTTCTAAAAGCCATCAATATCACTGGCTTCACTCGAGTGATTATTTAATTTATTTTTTACCATCTGCTAACGCAAAGTTTCTAACACTCTTAATTTGAACATCCAGTGTCCCTGGTTTGAACTGTACAAGCTGTTCAATGTGAATATGCAATATCAAAGGTAGGAGTACATTGGGTACTTGTTCACGTCTCAGTTATTAGTTAAGAAATGTAATTCTAGTTGCATTAGATTAATATTGCAGTTTGAATAGCTGATTTTATTTGAGTAATTCACAAACAAACTCCATCTTAAAACCTATTCTTAAAACACTTTCACAGTAGTAATGTGTCCATCATCTCATTGTCCTTGCCACCTTTGAGAGCAGAATTACTCTCCCAAATAGACGAATTAGATATGGTCAAGGTTATTATTAGAAGGCAAAGAAGCAGTAGTGGCTGGTCCCCATTTATCACATATCACTATTACATATGTACCGGTACTCTGAGTAACATTTTGAAGACATTTTACCTTTCAGAGCTGCAGATTTGATTTGTTTTTTGTGTCTGTTTGGATACCAAAGAATTGTATTTATTAAGGGTTCAGAAATACATTTTACAACCAAAGAGTTTCTCCACATTACATTTTATTCTTGTGTAATTCAGTTAAAATTCTAGCCTTAATAAAGCATGGACAAAGACTTCATTCAAAATTAGTCATCTCTATGCTTTTATTGTTAAGAATGCTTTATTAAAACTATTAAAAGTGTAGTTATTATAGTGACACCTTTACTTGAGTAACATTAACGTCTCTCTTACTTGATTGTTTTGCCTATACTCTACCCCCCTATGTATGTATTGATTTGAAAAAATAAAATACCATGTTAATAGACCAGACTCCTCCGATAAACCTGCTCCACTGGACTTCATTAATCAAAAACCTTTATTATGAATCATTATGGGGAAAGCAGACATCTCATTCAGCATTTGCAAAGGACACTATAGGAATCTGTGCTTTCATAACAAATGACTTGATGTTCCCGGTAAAATGAATGCACATTTAGGTGATATTAATAATAATACAGATAGGCGCAGATGACAGTTTGCATTAGTCATGGTCTTGTCTCACAATCCAGCTTTAACAATGCAAGAACAGACTCCAGATAATGTCCTGTTTCACCCATTTCAGGTGTTAAGCAGGGAACAATTTGCAAATCACAAAGGTTTCTCAGCCACCATTAATCTGCTTGTCTTTTCCTGACCATTGTCTTTTTTATTGTTTGATTTTCTGTTGGTTAAATCAATTTTGTGAAGCCCTAATGCAGTTATGATTTTGGGTTATACAAAAATAAACTGGATTAAAAAAAATAAAAAAAATTATCTCATCTTCCTCCAACCTGCCTTTAGTTAAATCTGTGTTTGGGATGACTGTTTTTTTTTTTTTTTTTGAAATACAGACTTAATGAAAACAGGATTAGCTGATTGTAATACATTATTGTACATATTTATTCACAAATTAATAATTGCCATAATGAGAAGGATTGGCCCCAAAACATGCCATGTCCAAGATAGATCTAATCTATCTGGAATAATTAATAAAATATTATATTATATTATATTATATTATATTATATTATATTATATTATATTATATTATATTATATTATATTATATTATATTATATTATATTATATACACACTATTATTTACCAACTATTATTTATTATGAAATCCTCAAAATGTTCTATAACAGGAATCTGAAACTCATGAATAACACAGAAAATCTAAATTGTATCTGAAGATAAGGTGTAAGAAGAACGCTGTTTGATTTAATTAATATTATCAACATAAAGCTTTTGTCAAATAAATCAAATAAATGTGGCAAGAGTAATCATTTACTCTTAGTAAGAGTACAATAAGAAGCTGCACTTGACTAGGTTATGAACAGGTTTCTATCTTTGCCATATACAGTACAGCTCTGGAAAAAAATAAGAGACCACTGCATTTTTTTCTGAAATCAGCATCTCTACATGTATTACAGCCATTCCATTCCAGCGTCTGTTGAATTCCAACACAAACACAAAGCTGAGCTGCTTCAGTTCTTGCACCAGGAGTGGAATAAAGTCACCCAAGAACAATGTGAAAGACTTGTGGAGAGCATGCCAAGACGCATGAAAGCTGTGATTAAAAATAAGGGTTATTGCACCAAATATTGATTTCTGAACTCTTCTTAAGTGTAAACATTAGTATTATGTTGTTTTAAAATGAATTTAATCTAGTTTCTTTGTATTGTTTGAGGTCTGAAAACATGTATCTTTTTGTTATTTTGACCATTTGTCATTTTGTGCAAATAAATGCTCTAAACGATAATACTTTATTTGGAATTTGGGGGAAATATTATCAGTAGTTTATAGACTCCAAACAAGAATGTTCCTTTTGCCCAAACACATACCTATAAGTAGTAAAATCACGAAAACTCATAATTTTGCAGTGGTCTCTTATTTTCCAGAGCTGAATTCTTATTGTTATGCCACGTTCACAGTGCACCCAATCACTGCTTAGCTTCCCTATGAATAATCCCATGTAAGGGCTTATTAGCTGCTCTTAAATGTGTCTCATATATATGCATGTCTGTACAGATCCTATCATTAGCCACATCCACCAGAGCCTTACATAATGAATGAACAAAATTATTCCTGTCCTTGAGAGTGTAACCAGAGAAGCGTGTTTGTGTGTGTGCCTGCCAATTGTGTGTGTGCGTGTGTATGTGTGTGTGTGTGTGCATGCCAACAGACGCGTGGAGAGCATGTAGACAGTTGTGGACTGTTTCCATGGTTACATATTTCTCATACAGCAATGATCGAGAGAGCGAGCGAAAGAAAGAAGTTGGGACAATTTCACAGGAAAAAAGAGAACATCCAGGTATGCAGCACTGAGTTAATGAGATTCTAGATATCTGAATACTGTGAATAAATATTCAATTAAATTATTAAGACCTATATTAAATACAGTTTGTAAATGGCAACATACAGCTCTGGAATTTTTATTTTTTTCTGAAATCACCATCTCTCTATGTATTATAGCCATTCCATTCCAGCGTCTATTGAATTCCAACACAAACACAAAGCTGAGCTACTTCAGTTCTTGCACCAGGAGTGGAATAAAGTTACCCAAGAACAATGTCATTTGTCATTTTCTGTAAATAAATGCTGTAAACTATTTTATTTGGAATTTGGGGGAAATGTTGTAAGTAGTTTATAGACTGAAACAAAAATGTTCCTTTTGCCCAAGCACATACCTATAAGTATCAAGAAAAAATCAGAACTGATAATTTTACAGTGGTCTCTTATTTTTCCCCAGAGCTGTAACATGAGACCAGGGGCATAAGATTCTTCATTGTAGTTACCCTTTGTTTTGGCAATTGGTAATCTATTGGGTTCAGTAATGGAAGGAGCACTTATTAGTTCTAGACTTAGACTTAAACAAACTTTATTGATCCAGAAGAGAAATTATTTGGATACAGTAGCTCATCACAATATAATATAATAACAAAAAAAGAGTAACAAAAATAAATGGTATAGCAAAAAAAAATAGCAAGAGTCCAATGTCAAATGAGACATAATTACTGTATAATTATACTGTATACCCACATTAAAATGTGTAATGTAAGTGTTTTTTGTATTTTTAAACTAACTGCATTCTTAACCACAAAATAGATTATAAAATAAAGAGTAACTGTTCCGGATTATGGTTCCTCAAAATTACAAACATAATGTGTTTTTGTTACATTTCAGTAGCTTATATTAAAATACCAATGCTTTTGCTGTTGGCATAATTTGTAGCATCTTTAAACAACCAAAACTATGAAACACTGATCGAATGAGCCTTTTCCTCAGAACTGTCCTTCATCTAGTCCAGGGATGGGCAAACTTTTTGACTCGTGGGGTTACCTGGCCAGCCAAATGATATCTCTCTGTATTTCCTATACACCGCGATACCATTTGGACACTCTCCATCCACTCTCGCTCCTCCGGTTCCAAACCGACTCCGCGATTCTGATTCGTTCAAAGATGGTGACGTCAGTGCACCCACCTTTGCCCGCAAAGTCACTCTTAGGCAGCGGAAGTTCCGCCTCAGTTTTGAATCAAGATGGCGCAATCTCTGATTGGTTCACTTAGCTGTCTGTCTACGCGCAACCGCAGCGCATTCTGTGGATCAAGCGTTACCAGACTCACTCGCTGGTACAGCGATGAGTCATGGATTCTTCCAGGCAACTCGTGGGGCACAAAGGGTTCTAAAATTTGACAGAAGGGCTGGACCAGGAGCAGGTGGATTTAGTGTTTTGATAATCCACCTCAGAAGAGCAAAAAATAACATGGGATATGTAGAAAACATGTGCTTTATTTCAATAAAAAATTAAAGGGATATGCCACCCCCAGGTCAAACTTGGGCATCTCCCCACAGTCCAGAGACTAAAATAAGTGGTGGAAAGCGTTTTTTCTGGTGACGCAGCCATTGTCCAGGTCTGTCAGCACTGACCGCCGCGGTATCTGCAGCTACTCCGCGTTAGACTGGAGTCTAACGTCGCCAGAGAAAGATTTCGGCCAAACGGAATTAATTTGCTCGATGCATTTCCCAATTACTTTCTGTGTAGTGCGCATTCATATTGAGTGCAAATAAATGTGCAAATCAACACGGAGAGCTTGACTTGGTCATTTTGGGTGGGAACTATTTTCCAGTGCGGAAGAATACAGTTGAATCACGCAGTACGCTGCCAGGGGAATCCCAGTTACGCACCGGGAAGGGAGTTCCCCTGTTGCACAACGTGGTGCGTGATTCGACTGTATACTTCCGCACTGGAAAATAGTTCCCACCCAAAATGACCAAGGCAAGCTCTACGTGTTGATTTGCACATTTATTTGCACTCGATATGAATGTGCACTACACATAAAGTAATTGGGAAACGCATCGAGCAAATTAATTCCTTTTGGCCGAAATCTTTCTCTGGCGACGTTAGACTCCAGTCTAAGGCGGAGGAGCTGCAGATACCGCGGCGGTCAGTGGCGATAGACTCGGACAATGGCTGGGTGAGCAGGAAAACGCTTTCCACCACTTATTTTAGTCTCTGGACTGTGGGGAGATGCCCAAGTTTGACCTGGGGGTGGCATATCCCTTTAACAAAAGCATTACAACAAAATGTCCATCTTTCAAGTTCCACGGTATTTAGCTATTTATTGAAATGATTCTTTAAAAAAAAGAAAAATGAATTAACAGGTTTTTAAAATTACTAACAGTTACTATTTTAAAGCACTGAAAGTTCTGTTATCTTTCAGGTTTTTATCATCACTCTCCTCCTGACTGTGTTTTTTTCAAAAACAGAAGGAGATGCAGATCTACTTGTCCTGCCCCTTCTATTCAGTGCGGGCCGGATTAAAAAGCTGAATGGGCCGCATATGGCCCCCGGGCCGTAGTTTGCCCATGCCTGATCTAGTCTCACACAATAGGCCCGTACAATGTTGTGACAGCATCACATGAATGAGCAGTTACACTATCTATTTAAACTGTGTTCCATACATTTGTTTACTCTTTTTTTTCTGATAAAAAAGCACTTCATAACACCAGGAAGAATAACTATTTTTCAGTAGCTAATGGGGAGCTAAATAAAAACAAACCTTTACATGTAATTGGCTTTCAAAAGAGACCAAAAAATGTAAAATGTAATAAAAATCAATTGACAACTATGACACCAATGTGGAGAAGTATAAGTATACTTCAATAAGTATACTTCAGTAAGTATACTTGACATCTAAAATGGGATTTCATTGACATGCGGTGACATGCATTTTATTAATTAGCACAATAAAGAAGGATAAAATATAATTACGCTATTTTCCGTTCTCTGTTATGTTGTTTTATCATCAAAAACATACCCCGAGTTGTGTTCTGTTTCATTGACACACGTGTAATCGTGCTCTTTTCTCGAACAGGAAAAATTCTGCAAAAGGTAAAAGCTGTTAACTTGAAAACTACCACTTCATGACATCACAAGGTGGAACAGAACATTTTGAGTTTTGGAGTAGACAGGTTAATAATAAGGGTTACCAAACATGAGTGCATGAAACAAAACACAACTCCAGGTATATTTTGAGGAGGTAACAGCATTATGGCATGGTTAAAGCTCACAAGACTCAATTTTGTGTAATACAGGACCTTTAATTCATAATGAAGAAATAGTTTTGTTAAGAATGATTAAGGCTTACTACTTAATTATTATGCTATCTAAACTCTTCATTAAGTAGCTTTTAGACCTGAATCATTTTAGTAAACTATTTGCTCATAATGAATTAAGTCTTTCTCCATTTTCTATAAGGTTGTAAATAGTGTAGTTGTCCTTAAGTCCAATTGTGCTGAAATGTACTGAACTGGATGAACGCTCCTCGGAATGAGTCAACAGGATTCTAACACAATTCTGTTTCCATGGTGACAGCGGGAGAATGATACGTCCTTTTGAGAGTACGAGCGGAGGGGGAGACCGTTGCCAGCTTGAAGCCAGTCTATGCTTGTTGCTCTGTTTTCTGCCTGGATCCTTACAAAGACAAAGTGATAACCTGCCAGTACCTTACAAATGTCACACATGAGTCCCAGTAGAAGGGTACGCAGCCATTTTACCTTCAAAGAAACTAGAGAGGATTGCATTTTATTTAGCTTTAAAGGTGCATTGTGTAACTTCTCTTGTGGAGGGTCCATAACCTGCTTGTTTATATGGATATATCACTGCTCTGCCTGGAATGTTCCACAGTATGATGTTAAACAGCTCTGCCTTACATTTATTAAATTATAGGTGCTTTTACAGCTCTGGAAAAAAAAATAAGAGACTGCTGCAAAATGATCAGTTTTTCTGATTTTACTATTTATAGGTATGTGTTTGGGCAAAAGGAACATTTTTGTTTGAGTCTATAAACTACTGACAACATTTCCCGCAAATTCCAAATAAAAATATGATTTTAGAGCATTTAGAGCATTTATTTGCAGAAAAAGGTCAAATGGTCAAAATAACAAAAAAAGATACATGTTTTTAGACCTCAAACAATGCAAAGAAACAAGATGAAATTAATTTTTAAAACAACATAATACTAATGTTTACACTTAAGAAGAATTCAGAAATCAATATTTGGTGTAATAACCCTTATTTTTAATCACAGCTTTAATGTGTCTTGGCATGCTCTCCACAAGTCTTTCACATTGTTCTTGGGTGACTTTATTCCACTCCTACTGAAGTAGCTCAGCTTTGTGTTTGTGTTGGAATTCAACAGACGTTGGAATGGAATGGCTGTAATACATGTAGAGATGCTGATTTCAGAAAAAAATGTTATGTTATGTTATTTTTTTCCAGAGCTGTATATCTCAGGTCGAAAGGTTTAATGCCATACTGTGAAACATTCCAGACAAAGCAATAACATTTCCATGCAGCAGAAAAGTAATAAAGCATAAAGAAAGGCTGATTCATAATTGACAAAATGTGAGAATGATTCTGGTGTAGTAACTTATTACCCAGTGTATACCCTACTGTACTCTACTGAACCTGTGTATTAGTGTTCCCAGTTTGTTTTATTTGTTGGACATTCCTATTGAAAAAATATTCTTTAAAGATGCACCAAGTAACTTTTTCTGGTGGAGAGTCCGCCATTTACTCTATGGAGATCCTCTTGTTGTGACTGGAATGTATGACACTATGGGATTCAACATATCTATATGCATGGAGACAAGTATGTGACGGTGTCGGACCAAGTTACAAGTCAGATCAGTGGAGAGGTGACCTGCTCATCATGACAATGCATTATTAAATTAAAAAATACAATACAAATTAAATAAATGCAATATAGATAGGTTTAATGCTATTAAAAGTAAAGTAATATCATCGCCCTTCCATCAGAAAAGTTAAGTAGCGCATGTTAATAAAAGGTCAGGAAATGAATTAAGTAGTCACAAATCCTGAATCATTCTTAAGAAACTATTTCATCATTAAAAATTCGTGTCTTATCATGGTTAACTTTGTGCTTCGAGTGAACTTCTGCCAACTGGAGTTTTGTTTTGCAATGTAATGTGCATCAGTGCTGTAATTTCAGAAGATAATGTGCAGAAGGTAGCTATAGATTATTATCTTCTATCGTCAATGGGCAATTTTGCTCTCTTTATGCCTGGTGCAGCCACTTCTGAATGCAGCTGCCTTTCAGAGCCATTTTAGCTGGTGGCAAATTGTCCCCCTCTCCATTCGGCTTCCCAGTTATTTGAACTTGGCGAGGAATTACAGGCAAATATAGTAACAAATGCACCAATTACTGACCTATTAACAGTATTAGGAAGAATAATTATTTCCTAAAATGTATTTAGTTCTAAAATACTGAATGCACAAATTAGCACAAACGACACGGTCCAATCAAAGTACTGTATTCTGAATACTTAGAATACTTTTATACCGAGTTGCATTTAGATCATAGTGTAAAAACATCATAATAATTACAAGCTGCTTGTTTTTTTGTTTTGCATTAATGATGAACTATGCAACTTTTCAATTGGGGGTCCGTCACCTGCTTGTTTCTATGGATATGCTATTGTTCTGCCTGAAATGTTCCACAGTATGACATTAAACAGCTCTACCTTACAGCTTTTTATAGCTCAAAATATCTAGAAAAACAGGCATTCTAGCGATTTCTACCGATCTGACAGTTGTAACTTGGTCTGATTTGGTCTCCATGAAGATAGAAAGGTTTAATCCTTGACTGTGAAACATTTCAGACAAAGCAGAAAGATCTCCTTGGAGAAAAGTATTTGCCGGACACCTCCACCAGAAAAGTTACACTTATGTCTAATTAGAGAAAGGAAAATCACACGCACATACATTACAAGAGCTGTGTTTGCTTTTTTCTTACTCGTACCATGCAGTCCAAAACCAAAATTGCCTGTTCAATCATCCCTATCCTTTTATTTTAGAAAAGCAACTATATTAATACCACCAAAAAAATAAATAAATAAAAAAAATCTCTCGCTTGGTGATTTTTGCCATTTGATTTTATTAGAATGCTTTATTAACTGTACACCTGTAGATTGTTAAATATAAATGAACACATAGATTGACTTGTACAGTAATGGTAAATGTATAAAAGACAATAAATACAATCATCTAAAACTCAATGTTATGACATTCAAATAAGTTCCCCTCATGTGCTTGAATTGTGATTGTCCACACTTGGTTAGTTTTGAGGTCTCGGTGTCCTCGGAGCTTTGCAATATTGGCACAAAAAAGAACTGTTACTCAGTTGAAGTTGGCTTTGCAGAGCGAGAATGACACTTAGCATTAAAATAAAGGCATAATCAAGAAGGGAGTTGTTGTTTCAAAGCTTTTTCACAGCTTTCCTAATTGGATGCAGTTAATTCTGTGGAAAGCCAGATGTTTCTGTCAAAAATGATGTGAGACTTTAAACACTTATATAAAGGCAGCTTGATGATAATGTCTTAAAAGTAGCATAATAACACAGTATTTGATATGTGGTTATTAATATATATATTTTTAACATATTCTTAACAATTACTTCAGAATATTGAGTTGGCAATGACAGATCTATCTAAAAATACATCAAACTATTACACTTTTGGCAGTTTCAAAAAGTTCTTGGAAAGGCAGTACTGTATATCAATGTACAAAAGTGGTCCAAATGATCCCAGAAATAATAAGGCCAACATCTGTGCTATCCAAAACTGAACTTGCAGACTATTCTGATGAGCACGTCTATGGGCATTATACTGGTACACTATATTTCTAAGCATTTAAAAAAAGAAAAATAAATGCAAATTAAAAATAACTCTATTTAGTTCCTTTTAAATGCTGTTGCTTGTGACCAAAATTGCCATCCTGGCCTTTTGTTATATTTATATGTTGACACTGCATTTCAATGCTCTGTCAACTAATATTATTTTAAATTCCAATGGTTAAAAACATATGACTAATGAATTAATTGCAGTTCAGTTATAAATTACAAGGAAACTACACTGATTTCAAAAGTTAGCTGAGAATGTTTTTGAAAGGTTCAGGACACTATTGTGGTCATGTTTGTTGTTTGAGATAAAGGTGTACTGTGTAACTTCCCTGGTGGGTCTGCCATCTTCTTGTCTCCATGAAGATGTTATTGCTATGCTTGAAATGTTCCACAGTAAGGCATTATACTTATTTATCTCCATGGAGACAAGCAGATGTCACCACTAAGCCAAGTTACATGGCCTGAGCGAGATCATGACCACACTCACAAAATAAATGTATGTTTTTCAATAAAACATAAATATGCTGTAAATATTTGGAAATCTTGTGTCATTAATAATATGACACAATACAGTATAAAAATATGTTTAATGCCATACTGTGGAACAATCCAGGCAAAGCAGTAATGCTTGTCTCTATGGAGACAAGCAGGTGATCTGACCTTCACCAGAAAAACTGCATAGTGCACCTTTAACAAGCAGAAAAGTAATACCACAGACTTAAAAACACTGCATTGATATGTCTCATGAGGATTAACATTGCTAGTTTTAAATTGCTTATTCTACATAATAACTGGATATTGAACCTCAAACTCTACCAAGAAGAAATACTATGCTAAAATGACTATAGCATAAATGCAAATGAGATAACTTCACTGGAGAGAAGAATAAGGCGATCCCTGTACACTAGAGATAAAATAGCAATTAGTAGCTCTGAAAAAAACAAACAAACGAAAACATTCCACCAAATTCAAAGTAGGATAATTATATTAAGTATTAAGTATTAAGCTTTGATTTGGCACAAAGAAGAAAAAATGTTCAAGATCTTTGGACATGTCTACTCGTGTAGGGTGAATTCTACAATTAAGTTTCCATTTGAGTGGTCAAATAGCATAAAATAATAGACTTGTAATGCCCACTTTAAGATCAGACATAACATTATAACCTGCATGCAGTCTTCTGTGTAGGCCTGTAAACTAATAGTTATTATAGTAGTCAGAATATATATTTTTTTGCTTATTTGAATGATTGGTTAACTAATTAAACCTTTTTTTTTAATTAAAGGCTCAAATATGGTGACTGAAAGCTTCTAGATAATATAAAAGAATATGAGTATTTACAAATAAAGTGTATTATTGACAAAATTAGTTACTTAAGTGTTAATTAATGTTATTGTTTTTGTCATCAAAGGTCTTCTGGCATGTGTCCTAGAGTCTGTATAGTCCCGATAAAGATTATGATTATCACAATATGATTACGATTGTTTTAGTAGTTAATCATTATATTAACTGTCATTATTAGAGAGATACTTTATTTTATTGATCCCCAGGGAAATTCAAGTTAACATTTACACTGTGCTTCTCAGTGTCTCAGTCAATCAAAGTTCGCAGTTTAACAGGACTGATCAGGTAGGGTCAGCTGATCCTGTTATTAATTCATTCATATATTCATCAATAATATTCAGATTATTTGTTGCAGCTCTACTTCTGTGCAACAAGCTGCGATGATCTGTAATGTATACCTGACACACTGGGCCTTGTAAAATCTTTATATTACCCCGTGTTTTCCTGCTTTCAGAACCAAAATGTCTCTTGCTGTTTCTTTCACAGGTGCAGTTCCTGAATGACTGAACATTACAGCTATTTTTTGTGGTTATAATATTATTCTGATCCATATTTTGTCTTCCTTCCTGAATTTGCCCAAAGACTTTGAGATTTCTTTATACATTTTAAGACCCTAACACACAGCCTATTGATGTGTGCCTATTGATTGAAGTATTGATTTTATTGTTAGAGGCAACTGTCATTGGTAAACATGTACAAAGTCACAGAACACATTATACAGTATATTGTAGTTCTCAGCTCCTATGTGTTGGAGATTCACAGTGAATTAAGCGAGTGGGTTGATAAGAGCAGCATGGCAAATCTCCAGCCCTTCAAAAGTATTGTAAATTAACATTATGGATCAAAGGCAACACAAATAGTCCTTGTATGTCTTTTTGAAGCCATCTGAACTGGGTTGAGACTTGTCAACGCCAGTGTCTAGGATAAAGTGGTATAGCTGAAGTGTCAACGTCACATTTTCATTGTCCGCAGGGAATTCCAGACAAATAGATGGGAATAATACACTGAAAAATACAGCATTTTGGCTCCGTTCATTCTTCAGTCTTACAAAATGTACCGTGTTTCTCCAGATTGGTGGTTTATTAGAAGCTCACCAAAGCGTAGACCATACTTTTGAGGCCAAGATAAAAAAAAAACAAGAACAGGGAGAAAGAGAGACAAGTGTAATGTGTTTGAATATCTGTGTTTTAGCAACTTCACAAGTACTTTTGCAAATGTGCAGCAGTGTGATATTGAGCTAGAACAGTCTAGTAGTTCTAATAGTTATAAAGCTGCCTCACCTGTAGAGATAGTAGAAGAAGGACACCAGGTAGAAGCCCATCTTACACCAGGACTCTTTCTGACAGTAGTTGAGGATGTCTGCGTTCATCACACTGACAGGGTCATACATGACCTCTGACCCATCCGCCGGCCGGTGGAAAAACCTATAAATGAAAAGGTTTAGGTAAGGTTAAGATGAGTTAAGGTAGGTTAAAGATATACTCAACAAAAATATAAACGCAACACTTTTGTTTTTGCTCCCATTGTTCATGAGATGGACCCAAAGATCCAAAATTCACTCCAGATACACAACACTACCATTTCTCTCAAACATTGTTCACAAATCTATCCAAATGTGTGACAGCGAGCACCTCTGCCCCGCCGAGATAATCCACCCCACCTCACAGGTGTGCCACATCAAGATGCCGATCCGACATCATGACCAGTGCACAGGTGCGCCCCAGACTGCCCACAATAAAAGGCCACCCCGAAATGTGCATTTTTTTTTTTTGCTTTATTGGGGGTCTGGGGACTCAGAATCAGTCAGTATCTGGTGTGACCACCATTTGCCTCACGCAGTGCAACACATCTTCGCATAGAGTTTATCAGATTGTCAATTGTGGCCTGTGGAATGTTGGTCCACTCCTCTTCATTGGCTGTGCGAAGTTGCTGGATATTAGTGGGAGCTGGTACACGCTGTCGTATACGCCGGTCAAGCACATCCCAAACATGCTCAATGGGTGACATGTCCGGTGAGTATGCTGGCCATGCAAGAACTGGGACATTTTCAGCTTCCAAGAATTGTGTACAGATCCTTGCAACATGGGGCCGTGCATTATCTTGCTGAAACATGAGGTGATGTTCATGGATGTATGGCACAACAATGGGCCTCAGGATCTCATCACGGTATCTCTGTGCATTCAAAATGCCATCACTAAAATGCACCTGTATTCTTCGTCCATAACAGCCTTTGAAGAGGAGTGGACCAACATTCCACAGGCCACAATTGACAATCTGATAAACTCTATGTGAAGAAGATGTGTTGCACTGCATGAGGCAAATGGTGGTCACACCAGATACTGACTGGTTCTGAGTCCCCAGACCCCCAATAAAGCAAAAAAAAAAAAATGCACATTTCGGGGTGGCCTTTTATTGTGGGCAGTCTGGGGCACACCTGTGCACTGGTCATGATGTCAGATCGGCATCTTGATGTGGCGCACCTGTGAGGTGGGGTGGATTGTCTCGGCGGGGCAGAGGTGCTCGCTGTCACACATTTGGACAGATTTGTGAACAATGTTTGAGAGAAATGGTAGTGTTGTGTATCTGGAGTGAATTTTGGATCTTTGGGTCCATCTCAGGAAAAATGGGAGCAAAAACAAAAGTGTTGCGTTTATATTTTTGTTGAGTGTATATTGCACAAAATTGTCTCTTGTGAGCTCTGTACCATGTTATAATGTTACTGCCTCCTCCTTAAAAACATACCTGAGCTGTGTTTTGTTTCATTCACATATGTTTCAGTAATCCTTTATTCTTAGTCTGTATACATCTGCAAAGCTCAAAATGATCTGTTTTACCTTGTAGATGTAGTGGTAGTTTTCAGTTTAAACTTTTCAAGTGGAGTTTAAAAACACAGTGAAGCACAGTGAAGTGGTAATACAGGAAGTATTACCACATGACATCACAGGGTGGAACAGAGAAAGTGTTTTCTGTTTGAGAGAAGAACTCAAATGTAAATCTTAATATGCAGGATTTGTGTGTTAAACATGTGTGAATAAGATAAGATAAGATAAGATATGCCTTTATTAGTCCCACAGTGGGGAAATTCCAGTGTTGCGACGCACAGATCAAGAACAACAGGAAAATGTAGCATGCAATAAAACAAGATAATAAATAATGGCTTAAAATAATTTTAAATGAAACAAAACACAACTCCAGGTATGTTTTTGGTGAGAAAACAACATTATAACAGATCAGGTAAAGTGAGGGACCTTTACTGGGACATGTGTGTGAGAGTTTGCACTTTTGCTCTGGTGCAGCACTTACCTCCACAGATGGTAGAAGAGCAGAGGGATATTTAGGCCGAGTGTGACCCACTCTCCAGCGCACATGAACATTAGACAGAACAGGCCGTGTATCGAGTACTCAGGTACTACGAGCTGTAATCAGAGCACACACACAGCACGCACACACACACCCAGTTTAAATTAACTCTGGTCTACGAGACACTTGCACAGTGTCATAAGAGCTACTACTGGTACTTAAAACATGAGGCAAACACTATTCTCACCTATGCTGTGAAGCTGTGACAACTGGAAATTCACACTAGTTTCTACCACACAAGAAAATCTACAATAGAAGTCTCAAATCATAGGGTAAAATTATGTATCTGTATCTATGTTAACACACAGAAACAAAACATGTAAAGAAATGAGACAGGGAATATATGGGAAATAGCATGGGCCGGCATGAAGCTGTGTTTGAGTCTACAAAACCCATAGTTCCTCTGTACAGATCCTGTAGTACACTGTTTATTAGTCAGTCCTGCAGCTCCTGGTTTATTCTAGATCTCATGGACAGAGACAGCAGCATGAGCGCTTTAAAGCTGGGGGCTGGGCCAGTTGAGATGGAGAACATGTGAAATGACTGTGATGCGTCATGGCGATGAGAGCAGTTACAGGGGCGAGTGGTCAGACTGCTGTGAAGTCCCCTCTCCTCCTCTTCCTCCTCATCCTCAAACAGCAGGTGACAAACAGCATTACTCACCCGGCGGAGCAGGTTGCAGATTCTTTCAATGTTCAGAATCCTCTCTCTCTGTGAGGGAGATGTATAGATGTATAGTCAGTAGAGACACTTTGTATAGATATTTTTAAATACTTAGTCTCTCAGTTTAAGATTTCAGGTTGTAAAGCTCTGAGCAAATGTGAATATGAGAAAGTAATAGCTACATATAATAGTTTTATTAAAGTGTGTGCTGTCTTCTTTTAAATAATACTTAATTCTAACAGTTTTAATTGTTTTTGTGGCTTATAATAAATTCATTAAGCTTTACAGTTTATTTAAATACAGACACATTTTTGTAGCTCTTTATGCCTGTTGGTACTTTGGGTTTCAGAATGATGAAAGAATAGAACCGCTGCTACAGCAATTAACAAAATTGAAAACAAAATACTATATCTCTTGAATGGATAAAAGTCTTCAAAATATTACATATAATAGGAAGCTGAAACCCATAAAGATGCTGAATAAGTAGCAGTAGTAGTAATAAAAGAATATAAGTACAATGTTAATGGAAGTTCTAGACTATACTGTATATAAAATATGTTGTGCACAGGAGTAAGTGGAAAACAACCCGACAAGTAATTCCCATTTGTGTGTTATATCAATATACTGATTTAACTTTTGATTTGCTCTGGTTTATCTCATGTGTGGTGCACCAATAAACAGCCCAGCTGACAGTCCAGGCCCAATACCTTGTTATTTGCACTACACTGCAGTGAATCTCTTGTGGACCATAACACCAGGCTCCATTATTTGTGCTTGAAATGAAAGCTCTTCATCTTGTGCTGTATTCATTGGCTGACCCCAAACTAATAGTGGTAGCTGCAGCATATTGATTCCTTAAATTAAGAGATCTAAACTAAGAACTAGGTAATTAACACATGTACGGTTGATTAGGCCGCCATCAGACCTCAATGAGTTGACACGGAAGCAGTACTGGAAAAAATAACTGAACATTTGTACTCAAAAGTAGAGTTACATGCTAAAATATACTAAATTACAAGGTTACATACAAGTCCTCCTGCCAAACTTCTACTTAAAGGTGCACTGTGTAACTTTTCTTCTTTCTTTCTTTAGTACCCTGCCTGTTGCTTGGTTCCATGTTCCATAGTATGGCATTAAAGATCCCATGACATGGTACTTCTTGATGCTTTTATATGGCTCCTTAATGGTTCCCTAATACTGTAAATGAATCCTTCTTCAAAATCAACACTCAGTGCATGAGAAACAGAGATAAGCTGAGAAAGAGTAATTTTTCTCACTCTGAACACTCTATAATGGGCGTTGTTGCTTGAATGCAAATGAGGAGAAAAGAGCTGGCCAATAGTAGAGGGTGGGGGCGTGGCCAAACTCTCCCTCTTGCTCTGAGCCCTCAGCTGATCCATTTCCTTGTTTTTGCACGGGGGAGAGATTTGAAGCGTTCCATTGAAAAATAAACACATTTCCACATAAAATAAAATTAAACCACTGCTGTTCAAAGGTCCAGAGGCTCAGATAAAGGACTTCCGAGCCTAGAAACACTCGGATGTGCCTCCAGGCAAATAAAAAAACGCATTTCGCATTGCCTAGCGCATTCGCAGTCCAAACTCTCTGGGCGTGATTTACAGAGACGCTGAGTACAGACAGACGGGGGTGGAACTGCATTTGCATTTCTTTTTTCGATCTGACGTCAATAAGGTGCCTTGTTCAAAATCGCCCGTTTGAGCTCCGATTTTGTGTAACGCAGAAAAGGATCGCAAATGCTCAGTTTAGACATTTCGCAACTTTTATCCATGGGGGGGGGGGGGGGGGGGCTAAACAGGGTAGGGGAGCTCACATTAATGTTCAAAAACCTCAAAAAGTGAAAATTTCATGCCATGGGACCTTTAAACATATCTCCACAGAGACAAGCAAGAGATACTGCCAGGTAGGGGTGGGTATTGGCAAAGAAGTCAAGATTCAATTCGAATCACGATTCATATGCCACGATGCGATACTATCACGATGCATCACGATACTTGAATTATTGCGATGCATTGCAATATATACGACATACTTCAGGGAAAATGTACCAAAGAAAAAAGAGGATAACTTAAATATCAGTGGCTGTGTATCTGGGTAGTGTCTTCAATTGATACATAACTCTGAGCAACTCAATTCATAACTGAATTTATTGAATAACAAAAACAAATAAACCAAACCAATAACAAAAAAAGTGCATAGGATTTTTTCTAAAACAAAAAAATGATGTTCAAACATTTGCCATTTTGGAGGTAGCTACCATCATAACAAACAATACCCTTTCACAAAGAAAAAAGTGCATAGGATTTATTTAAAAAAAATAAACTAATAGTTAATTTATGTATTTATTAATATTAAATATTAAATTATTAATTAATAATAATCGATTTTTGGCATCAAGAATCGATGCAGTATATTGTGAAAGTTAGTATTGCGATGCATTGTCATGACGATTATTTTGCACACCCCTGCTGCCAGGCCAATTTACAGATCAAGTCTGTGGGGAGATGACGCTGCTCACAGTAAGAACGTATGTTTTAAAAGGCATTTTATAAAAACACCTGTAATTGAACAAATGCACTTTCGATAACTTTAATGACATGCTGTAGAACATTTCAGGCAAAGTCAAACTCATTAAAGTCAAATTACTTGAATTAAGTCTTTGAGATCTGGCCAATCAGAGCAGGTTATGTGTTTGTCAGTATAGAAAGGAGCAGAGACATCAGCAAGACACACACAACTACATGTTAAAATATCAACTCCAAAAAGTAAACAATAACCCCCAGAAAATCTCCTCAACTACAGTAATGTGTACAGTAAACTACAATACTAAATGTAGTTACTTTCCACCTCTGTGCTGAAGTTCCCTCGTCACCACAGAGACATTTACCAGTGTTAGTGCCCCCTTCAGCCTGGTCTACATGCAGTGAGCGAATGTGTTTATGAATTTATGAAGTCCCAAAGCGACTTCAAGTGGCTGTTGCCCTCAATCTCCAGCATGCAGCCTCCATAGTCTGACTTCTTCACACTTTCTGTTTATTTATGGCACCAATTTTCTCTTTGCTCACTGTTTCATGTCTCTAAATGTACTGACTGGGTCCCACTGAATCTATTATGAAGTGGTGGTTTTTATGTCATTCAGTGAGATAAAGCTTTATTCTCTACCAACAAAAATATGAAGAATAGATGGATAGACAGAGTGGCAGAAAGACAGATAATAGTGCCATCTAATGTATTATAAAGCAGTATTTCCTCTATTAAGTACTCCCTAAGCTTTGCCTCACACTCTTAGTACCCCCGATATCGTGTACCATTTTTTCTTTAAACATTATAAATCTACCATTATCATTATAAATCTACCACTTAAAACTATCATAACCTCTTCTTTTAATTATATTTGTGCATAAATTATCTTACAGAAATCTTATTAAGATTGTTATATACTTCAAATTATATTTTCTATTCACATATTATTAAAGTCCACCTTTCTTAAAACGTGAATTCATTCCCCATCCCTGTACCCTTTGTAAGGAAACACTGATATTAAGATGCGTGAAAAGTCCCTCAGTCATCCAGGTTTTATCATGGATCACTGATCACTGAGACCTATTATCTACCAGGCAAAATTTTAAGAAAAAGTAAACAGTATTTCTCTACGGAAGCCGACAGAGGCCGTGTTCGTAATGATTATTTTCCACCTTAATAACAAGAAACTTAACTCGAGATCTCGAGAAAACGACACAATTTATTCGTGATCTCGAGAAAACAAAGATTCCGTGATCACGAGAAAACAAAAAATGATTCCGTGATCTCGAGAAAACGACCTCAGCTGGATCACTGTATCACCGTTGGTAAAGATGAAGCCGGGCCAGTCTTCTGCGGAGATGCCGCTGTGGACTAATCTTGAAATTAGTCCGCAGCAGAAATTAAAAGACGTAATACAATCTCCCCCTGTGTCAACCTCTGATCAAAATATTGCCTTATCAGCTGATCGATTATTATTCCAGACATTCTAATGACCAAAAACGCGTCTATTCAGAATGAGAAATAGCCCCGAAGTCAGCCTGTCACAACGTGGTGGTAGACGTTTCAATTGTTTTCTCGAGATCACGGAATAACTGTTTTGTTTTCTCGAGATCATAGAATAACTGTTTTGTTTTCTTGAGATCAGGGAATAACTGTGTGTTTTCTCGAGATCTCTAATTAATTATCTCGTTATCTTGGGATAACAAGGAAGAAAAAATATTTCTTATGAATATGGCCTCTGTCAACTTCCGTAGTTCTCTGTAATAAGTGGTGTAGTAATTTTAGAGAAAAACTGTTGTTATTGTGTGTAGCACCACTCCAAGAAGTGACTCACAATCAATCAGCTCTAATTCAGATTAATCATCAAATCAATTAGTGAAATGGCATGCGGCTAAATGGTTGTCTGGACACACCAAACGCCCATCTGTCATGATACGGGAAAAGATATGCTGTGTGGCTGTTAGGTGCACTATGTAACTTTTCTGGGGGAGGATGTTATGATGTTATTACATTACCTAAAATATTCCACAGTATGGCATTAAATGTATCTAGCTCCATAGAAACAAGCATGTGACAATAGCAGAGCAAGTGAAAAGGTCTGATCTGTGAAAAGGCAACCCCACACACAGTAAGAAAGAAAGCTTTTCAAGATATTTTTGAAAAATACAAAATATCTGTAACTCAATAAATGCAAGTGGAAATAACTGTGGAACATTCCAGGCAATGCAACAACATTTCCATGGAAACAAGCAGGAAGCAAATGGTGGAACCTCCCCCAGAAAAGTTACATAGTGCACCCTTAAGATATTTTAGTATAATTTTTTACAAAATCATTCAGTTATAGTATCCCTTCACTTTCTATTCAGACTGTGAAAAAAAAAAGAACATAGCCAAAACCAAGATTAAACCAAAAGTAATTTAGAAGTTAATAAAGATGAAAAATTATAAACTAAATCTGCCCTTTTAATATTTTAATTAAAAAAAACAGTACATTTCTGTCAGATGGAGATGCTTTGTGGCATTGTAATTATATAAAGCTCTGGAAAAAAAATAAGAGACCACTGCATTTTTTTCTGAAATCAGCATCTCTACATGTATTACAGCCATTCCATTCCAGCGTCTGTTGAATTCCAACACAAACACAAAGCTGAGCTACTTCAGTTCTTGCACCAGGAGTGGAATAAAGTCACCCAAGAACAATGTGAAAGACTTGTGGAGAGCATGCCAAGACGCATGAAAGCTGTGATTAAAAATATGGGTTATTGCACCAAATATTGATTTCTGAACTCTTCTTAAATGTAAACATTAGTATTATGTTGTTTTAAAATTAATTTGATCTTGTTTCTTTGCATTGTTTGAGGTCTGAAAACATGTATCTTTTTTGTTATTTTGACCATTTGTCATTTTCTGCAAATAAATGCTCTAAACGATAATATTTTATTTGGAATTTGGGGGAAATCAGTCGTTTATAGACTCAAACTAAAATGTTCCTTTTGCCCAAACACATACCTATAAGTAGTAAAATCAGAAAAACTGATAATTTTGCAGTGGGCTCTTATTTTTTTCCAGAGCTGTATTTAGTTTGTTGTCATGATTTCCTCAGCCAATATTGCGATATCAATACCGCAATATATCATCGCTGTGTGAATAGGCCTGTCCTGATCATTTCTATATCAGCTTATCATTCGGTATAGGATAGATGAATAATCAACTTTGGGGGCCAATATTTATTGTGGATACTTTTCCTTAGTACGAGTATAGAACTTTGGGACTCATTATTCATGGGTTTCAAGCTGTGGTATCCGTCCTCCATTGCAATTCAAAACATTATAAGGAATGGGCAAAGCTCTTCACAAAGTCCTTCAAATTAGGACAGAATTGTTTGTCTGAAACCCATGAAAAGATACAAATGAACTACTAAAGAGTTTCATTGTGCAGTTTATTTATTGCAGTTTGTGTTTTTTTATATTATACATTCAGAGATGTTTTTGGCGGATAATTCTGGTTAGGGGATTATTTTGTCGTTTATCGTCTATATTGTCTTCAGTGATATATCGCACTTAAAAATCTGTTCAGGCCGTGTGGACTCCTCTCTTTTTCAGTCTCCTCTCACTCCTCACCACTTTTACTTTGCACTTCAGATGCACCATCATAATAATAGAACTGGAACAGCAAACTCTGCTAAAATGCTGAAGGAAAAATTGCAACTTCCCGAAAGTAATTGTTATTATGTTTTTTAAAATACTGATGTTATTCCTCTTGCAAAATCACAGAACAGATGCCGACTAACTGCCCATGTGCTGGCTATAATCTCTCAAAACAATTATCTGAACAAATCCATTCTGTGTTGAAAGCTGAGTTAATGTGCATTATGTAACTTTCCAGTGGGGGTGTCTGCCAATTGCTTGTCTCCATGGAGTTGTTATTGCTTTGCCTGGAATGTTCCACAGTTTGGCATTAAATTAACAGCATTTATTCAAATACAGATGTTTTACTGTTAAAGCAATACCTTGAAAAGCATGCATTGTTATTATGAGCGGGGTCACCTCACTACAGATCTGATCCATGGAGAGATAAGATTAATGCCATACTGTGGAACTTTCTATGCAGCTGGCAGACCCTCCACAATAAAGTTACAGTGTACCTTTAAGGAAATGCCTGCACAGCTGTTGTATTAAATCAGTTGTTCAGTTGGGACTCAGAGATAGTGTGTGTAGTGGAGTGTGTCACGTCTAAACTCACAAGATTTGCTGTGAGACTTCTGTGTGGCGTTTATGGTTGTACTAAATCTCGTTCACAAATACTGGGTCTTCCCTGTCTCCTGTGGCTCTTAAAAGTAAAGACGTGAACAGGCTTCTTACCGCTCTGGTGGGATTGCTCTGATCAATCGGGTTTTTGAAGTCTGTGCGGAGCTCATCAAATGCAATGATCTGAAACCAATAAAAGGGAGATTACCTCGACAGCCTGGATTTTTTTTTTCTATTTAGTAACATAATAAAGTGCATATTTTAAAATACAACCCAAAGGGGAAATTTAAAAAATAATAAAAATAAATAAAAAAGCAAACTTGCTTGTGGTGTTCAGAAGTGTATGTTCTAGGGTTGTCAAAATTTCAAACTTGATTTCGATTCTCAGGGGTAGGAGTTCCAATACTACAATGGCTATTTTTTAAACAATTTCAACATAAAGTAAGAGCACTTTAATACTGCCATGTGGTCAGCTTATTCTTAAACTGATAAGGAAAAGTCTAATTTTGTCCTGTTCTGTATTGATTTCTGTATAGAAATCACACACTCAAATGAACATGCCGTTTCACCACTTTTAAATTTAGTATCAATTAGTATCTGATACTTGATACTGTTGAGAATCTTGGCCAATTCAGATGGTGGCGTATGTAGCTGCTAACAAGAATCTAATAGCTTTAGTCTACGTAACAGTGCCTAGCTTTAGCCCACCTGCTGAGTGCATCATGAGAGCATCTTTAAAGCAGCATGCTTCTGACAGCTCATTTAGAGGCTTCTCGTGCACAGATAAGTGAGCAGCAGAGTCTGATCACAGTAATCGCTCCTGCAGTCCGACATATACAGCCATCACTCATCGGCTTCACTCATCGCTCACTTGTAAACAGATGCAGTTTCCATGGAGACCTGGTGAGCCCCTCAGCGAGCTCCATGGTTACTATAGCAGTGAGGGAGTGCTCTGATTGGCCGAAGGCAGCAGGAACTGGGGTGCTGTACTCGGGTGGGTAAAGACAGGGTACTCGGGGAAATCTAGAGTTTGATAAGCTCTGATAAGAGTGTCATGAGGAGCAGACAGTCTCATCTCTATGGCACAGTGACTCACAGTATGGAGTCCCACCACTTCCAATAGTCCAGTATTCTGCTCCTGTTTGATGGAACATCAGAGATGTGTTTGAGGAATGTTAAAGGTGAGAGATCAATGCGTTCATGTTTGTAGAGCCGGTGTAATCAGATGCTCATAGCACAGCAGTCTCTGGTGAGCACTGTGCAAATTGTGCTCAAAAGGCCGGTGGCAAATACATGCAGTCTGTGGCCAGGATTTATAATCACTGTGCTTATTCTCCTCCCTGTGCTCATTACAGTTGTGTTGCCTTAGCCTTGTTTGAGGGACGCTTTATAGCCAGAAAAGGGGATCGTATTATTAATCACTTTGTTTGTTTTGTGGGGGCCTAAACATTCAGTCATAGTTGATTATACTTACAGCTGGGCAATAAATCTAATTTTAATCAAGATCGAGATTCAGTCATGTTTGATTGTCAGTCATATGCTTGGGTTCACAATGATATGAGAGGTCTACAGTAACATCATGTGGTTTAGAGCAGAGTTGCTAATGATTAGAAGTCTGTATTTTTTTGTTCACGAAATGAATAGTGAAGGCCATTTGTATTTATTTTAGTGAGTCTAAATTACACTGAAAATCTGGTTCAATCAATATGATATCCTGATATTTTTATTTTTTCTTACGACCCAGCCCTTTTTATAACTGTACAATATTAAAGGTTCTATAGTGGAAAGGTGGTGCAGCAACATCACACACACGCACACATACACACACACACATGCACACACACACACACACACACACACACACACACACACACACACAGTCTATATGAACTTCATGTAACAGGTGAAAATCTGATATGTTTCTGATTCCTGTTGTGCTTTGACACCTTAGGCAGGTGTCTATTTTCTAAGTGTGCGTAGGAGCAGGTGCCTGTCTGCCTATGTAGGAGTGAAAAAGCGTTTTGAGTTTGAAGGAAGAATGTCAGTTTAATTTTTTCTGCACATCAGAGCTGCTCAAGTCTCTTTTATGAGTTTTTAAAATCTCCTTAAAGACACAATTCTTTGCTTTGGCTTTCAAATTGTTTTTACATTTGTACTTGCCTTATGCATGATCTTGCACTAGTTTTCTATGCTGTTTAATCATTTATTGTGCAGTAGTGTGAAACAGTTTAAGCAGCTTGTGTTTTTGTACATGTCCTATAGAAATCAAATTGACATTGACATAGAGGGAGAGGTCTACTCACCTGCCAGATTACGAAGAAGATGAGACCCGCGCACAGTACCAGGGTAAGCATGTAGCAGAAGGCCGCGAAGGTGAACGCCATGGTTGATCCTGCCAGCACCTGTCGTTTGCCCCTGTCTCAAACACCCGCCGGGCTCCTACAGCTCAACTTCAGTTTCTGTCCAAATCGACAATGCCTCACTGCATGCTCTGTCTTTATGTCTGACCGCGGGAATGACCCCTTTTGCAAAGTATTTCAGGAAGCACTTAAGAGTTTAAACCAGTCCACGCACCCTGATGCTCCTCTATGAGTCTCAATAGGGCAAAATATCAGTTGTTTCCATCTATTTTTACATATCCTTTTTCTCAAACCATCTCAAAACTACACAATTTTGTTTAGCACACAACATGTATTTTTGTTGTTACTGTTTCCTCTTATGGCTTGAGAATATGGCTTTCAATTTAACTGTTGCTTCAAGACAATTTAAATGGCATCCCTACATATTCATAACACTCATATTGCTTTGATACTGTTTACACACACACAGCCAGATCTGAAAACTTCATCAAAACACCACTGGTTTCCAAACTACAGATTTTCTTTTTGTTCAATTTCTTCAGTTAAATAGCTTTGTCTGGTCAGATTTCTGCTAGCCACTGAATAGCTCACTCCTACTTTGTCTTTGTCAGATTTAATAACATGGAAAAACATACCTTTCCACATCTCACCAGCATCTCTTTGCCTTCTCCAAAAATAAAAAGTTGCCTGTTTTCGAATCTCAAAAGAGGAGCAAGAGAGAGATCTGAACCGTAACATGCAGCGAGATCTACATGTTGAAAAATAAAACATGAAAATGCACTCTACAGGCTATTCTCCTGATATAGAGTTTCCTGAGTCACATTCCTGTCTCTTTCCTGGTCCTATTGAGTCTGCTGTAGGAATATTTGTATCACGCTTGATGTTTGACTGTTCTACCAATCGCGCGCCTCCGTCTGCCTTGGTTGCTCGCTCCTCTTCCTCACTGTCTGTCACTCTCTCTCTCCTACATTTCCATAATCCCTGGCTCCCTGGAGACCGATGAGGGGGCAGGGCAACTGTTTTTTGTTGTTTTTTGTATCCATCTCACACAATTTTTCTCATGTTTTGTCCTTGTTAAATTATTTTTACAAGTTCATTTTATCGGCTCAGGTGCCATTTTCCAAGGCACTGTGATTTCTATTCGCCTAATAACTAGAAACAAGCTATTTATGTAGGCTACTTTTAAAGCAAGTATAGGACTGCATCAACCATTATTTGGTTAAAATATACCAATGTACAATGTAGAAAGTGTCTGACTAGTCAAGTAATCCAAAATTTGACTACTACTTTAATACTTGCAGCCTTATGAGACACAGTAACTCAAATGTGTTCTTTAAGAACAAAGAGCAAGAAAGGTAATTTGTCTGTCAATTATTTGTTGTGACTTCAGAGCCATCACCTGAAGCTCTGAAAAACACTGTCTGCTATTGCAGAAAAGTGGTCAGGGTCAAGTGAGGATTCTCTGATTCATTGTTATGGATTCCTTAACATGATATATGTATAATGGTTTATAGGAGGTTGCATAGAGCAGGGACAAAAAGATCTCCGGTCAAGTTCAGATAGGCAGTTTGTCTTTACTGTTGTAAGGTAGGGTCAATGTCATATTTTGTACTGGTAATATTGTAGGTATAAGTCATGCCTATTCAGTGTATACATTTATAATTAATATTTTAATCTTAAGTACTCTACCCCTTAAAGGGACAGTGTGTAAGATTTTTACCTGTTAATTACTGAAATTGAAGATACCCATTCAAAAATACATTGTTTTCCAAGCCTTTTCACTTCCATCATGAAATCAAAGTATTCTTTTGGACTTAGATATAGTCACATAAAAGGGGGATCTTCCCCACATAGAGGCAGCCATTTTGAATACGAGAGCCGCAGAAGGACATTTGGGCTCATCCTTTGCCTCGGCTCCTGCTAACAGCTGCTTAGCCGCGCTGCATATGGCTCCCCCCTTCCCCCCTCCCCTTCCCCTTCTCTCCTTCGTTCCTCTGCTCCCATATGCAGCCAGGAGCGAAGGAGACAAGGCGAAGGGGAGGGGGGAGGGGGAGCATGCTGCCGGATCACACATCGTAATGGATATAACACGTATTTTGGACTAAATTGTTTTACTGGATTTTATTCGCTGGATCCTTATGGACAGATTGAGACCAAGTTTATGATGAAATACAGAGTTTGACCTGTGCAAAGCCTTCAAAGGTAAGCTAAGTAAGCTAAGTTTTGTGCTTTTCTGTATAAAAGCCCCATGTGCTCGGGGAGTGATTGTTTTGCAGGGAAATGAATTGCATAGTCAAAAAGAGGAGACTGTAAGGTTTCATTTGATGTGTAGATTGTCATGAATCATGATCGGGATTGTGTGTTTTCATGCGAAAAGAAAAAAAAAAAGTGAACGGGGGATACAGCGGTGCGCGGTTCGTGCGCGGGCACGCGCGATGTCGGCGGTACGTCGCGTCCGGGTGACCCTCGAGGTCTGCCATAGCCAAAAGAGGAAGTGGAATAGCTAGTAACCACCTATGCGCCACGAATCCTACACACTGTCCCTTTAAGCTTTGTGTAACCTACATTGCACTTTGGCTCAAATTTTAAGTACTCCCAATATAATGTACCAATGTTTATACATTATAAATCTGATCTTTATAATGATCTATCTTACCAATTATACCTGTTATATTTTTATTAATATTTATTCTAAATAATCTAATAATTATTACTAATTACTTCACATACTGTTCTATTAATCCTTTGTATGACATCTGAACTCCTCCTAAATACCCCCTGGTAGGGTAACACTGTCCCTCCTGACAGTGTTTCCCTGAAGATCTGGAGATAACCTCCGGGGTGGTTACTGCCCACTCTCCAGACATGCCCCAGTCGAAGGATGGGTCAAGTGTACTGACTCACTGATGACAAAATCATTTTAACATTCTGGAGTCGTGAGGCGGTCTGGTCATTTGTCACTCACTTTGCCGCTGTCTGGTGTGATCTAAATTTAGTTCTTCTGTCGAAGCTTTAAGACTAAAATGCCACAGGTGCACGTGAGCGCAGGGCTGAGCGCACGTGGTGGTTTGGCTCCATCTGCAGACGAAGAACAAACCTCTGGATCAATGTTTGTACAATCCCTTTATATTAACACCGGATTGTTCTAGCTGTATAGGGCTGTATTATGTATTTGTATTTGTATTTGTTTTATTTATTTCCTGTAGATACAGATTTGCATGTTTGTTGTGCCATGGCTTACCTGTAGGTGATACTACATTCATTTTCTCTTCTGAAGCACCCCGGCTTAACCCACTGTTTTCTAGTGCTTAAGTTACAAGTCTTAATATTGCTATAGATTAGACGGCAGGATAAATGAGTGAATTGTCTTAAAACGCCTTGTCTGCTTGAAAGGCCTGTTGATTTATTACCGATTTTAGAGTTCCCTCTAGTGGTTATTTATAGAACCTGTTTTCTACTGTCCTGTCAGTCACTAATACAACAACTAATACAGTCACTGATACGATACAGGAAAAAAAATTAAATAAATTGCTATGAGCTGTCAGAAATAAAAAATAAAAAATAAAAAAAAGGTTAGCCTGGAATCGCCTTGTATACAAAATCCAAATATTACATTATTGTGGGCTGTGTGTCTGAGGGGAACGAGCTGGAGTACCGCTCGGTTATCAGAGACTTTGTGGACTTGTGTAGGCGCAACCACCTGAGCCTTAACACCAGTAAGACAAAGGAGCTGGTGATCGACTTCAGGAGGAGACCAATACCTCACTCACCGGTGAACATCCAGGGGCAGGACATAGAGACTGTGGACAGTTTCAAGTACCTGGGTGTTCACCTCAACAATAAACTGGACTGGTCCCACAACACCGACGCCCTGTACAAGAAGGGCCAAAGTCGCCTCCACCTCCTAAGGAGACTGAGGTCCTTTGGAGTGAGCAGGCCTCTGCTCAAGACTTTTTATGACTCTGTGGTGGCCTCTGCTCTCCTCTACGCTGTCGTCTGCTGGGCCCCGAGCAGCACAGAACGGGACAGGAAGAGACTTAATAAGCTGGTCAAGAGGGCCAGCTCTGTCCTGGGCTGTCCTCTGGACTTTGTAGAGGAGGTGGCTGAGAGGAGGGTACTGGCCAAATTCATG
This sequence comes from Paratrypauchen microcephalus, assembly GCA_036785185.1. Taxonomy (NCBI): domain Eukaryota; kingdom Metazoa; phylum Chordata; class Actinopteri; order Gobiiformes; family Gobiidae; genus Paratrypauchen; species Paratrypauchen microcephalus. The sequence goes on from JAVJIX010000034.1 coordinate 1,600,257, forward strand.
TCCATTATGGACGACACCTCTCACCCTCTGCACCAGACTATAGAGGAGCTGAGCAGCTCCTTCAGCAGCCGACTAAGACACCCCCAGTGCAAGAAAGAGTGCTACCGCAGATCCTTCATCCCCACTTCATCAGACTGTATAATTCTAACATATAGGCCAGACGTGCAATATCCTCTCTTCCATATTGATGCTTGTTGTTACTATTATTATTATTACTATTTTTATTATTACTTACTTTATCCCATTCCTGCCTGCATGCACTTTCTTTCTTGTCCAAATGTCCTGGAGCTACTGTGGCAAGTAAATTTCTCCTGTGTGAGATCAATAAAGTCTTATCTTATCTTATCTTATTAAATTTACAAATAATTCCTCCAAGAAATAGTGGGTAGGTATAGTTTCATCACATACAACTTTAACTACGCATAGTATAAAAATTTAACTATTAAAATAATATCAGTTGTATTTTGTTAATCACAGATGTTAACTAGACTACAGCTCTGGAAAAAAAAATATTAGAGGTATGTGTTTGGGTAAAAGGAACATTTTTGTTTGAGTTTATAAACTACGAACAACATTTCCCCCAAATTCCAAAATACTATAATAAAATATTACTGTTTAGAGCATTTATTTGCAGAAAATGACAAATGGTCAAAATAACAAAAAAGATACATGTTTTCAGACCTCAAACAATGCAAAGAAACAAGATCAAATTCATTTTAAAACAACATAATACTAATGTTCACAAATCAATATTTGGTGCAATAACCCTTATTTTTAATCACAGCTTTCATGCGTCTTGGCATGCTCTCCACAAGTCTTTCACATTGTTCTTGGGTGACTTTATTCCACTCCTGGTGCAAAAATTGAAGTAGCTCAACTTTGTGTTTGTGTTGGAATTCAACAGACGCTGGAATGGAATGGCTGTAATACATGTAGAGATGCTGATTTAGAAACAAATACAGTGGTCTCTTATTTTTTTTTCCAGAGCTGTATATAGACTATTAAATACATGTCAAAAGATGTCATCAGCAATATCAAAATATCCAAAAAGAATAAACCCACAAAATAGATTTTAATCAATAGCCCACATTTGTACATGTTCTCTAGTCTTCAGTCACCATATTTGAGCCTTTGATTAAAATGTATTTTTTTTTAAAATAGTCTAAATATAAAATATTCATTTGACAAATAACAAAATAATCTACTATTTTCAACTCCTAAAATAATCATTAGTTGTAGCTTTAGTTGTATACTCATAACTAGTGTATATGTTTTTCTATAGGCTACAGTTTTCATTTTGCCCACAAGGGGGAAACTGGAATTAGACATGAATTAGTGACAGCAACAGATGGCCTCATTAGAGAGATTGATTTACCAATAAGCTTTAAAACATAGATGGTGATTACTCAACTTCATCGTCCAAATAACACAACTGGATAAGAAACATATTGATGTGAATATATAGGCTATATTAGAAATGTGAAGTTCTAATTAATACAATTTCATTAGAATGTGGACTCTCTTAAGAACAGTTGGTCACAGGCAGTTGGGTCTGTTCCACCAGCACCTGGGGACAATGTTTTAAGTGATTTTTCCTCCATTGCAGAATACCCATGTAGTACCAGAGGAAAACTAGGGGCTATGGAAGTTATAAAACCACTCCACTATTCAAGAAACAAGGCCGGATCAATGTTATGTCCCTGAACTGCTGGCCTTAGGGTCTTTGTAATGAAATGTGTTTTTCTCAAAGCGTTATTGATTTTCTAACTGATAAAATGTAACTTGGAGGAATCATCCACAGGCAACATGGCTTCTTCCACCGACCAAATCTGATTAATGATTTTTACCAACATTTTAACAACATCTTTATGGCAGGAAACCAGGAATCGACTGTGTATTTCTTTAAAGTGAAAAGGTTCACTAATTCATCTTGCTTAGTTTTTTTTCCCCCTAGTTTTTAAATGTATAATTTTATTTCCTGGTTGGACATGGACATGACATACACAGAGGTAATTCCCTTGCACAATAGTTATGATTTGTCAAATAAAAATAATTTACAACACCTTTATTTTGTCAAATAAAGGTTTAAATGTGCATTTTGGATGGAATATTCAGTGTTTCAGAGAAGTCACCGCTAATTTTTAAGACTATTTTTATTTTCCTACAAGCTGCTATTTAACTGACGTAAAACTATAATAAAGATTTACCACAAATACCATTCCACCATAGCAACATGAAAACCTGTCATAAGTGCTATTAAACAAATAATTATCAAACAAATGTTCCCTCTTAAATGAACACGATCCTCTTTTTTTGAGCATTTTCCAACAAAGCCAGTTGGATTATGTTTTGACCACACTTTTTGCTATTGTAAATATGAAAAAGCAACTGTAATAATTAGTTTATTCCAAGCAAAAATAGCTCAGCGGGATGGCAACTACAAAGACCATGGATACACAGTCACAATGAGGTTACCATGGCAACACTACTTCGGTGAGGTTGCTTTCTAGCCCAAACCAGATGCCAAATGTTTTTTGACCTTTAAATACACTTAAAATACATTCACTGACACAAGGCGTGTGCCCTAAAGGCAAATATTTCAAGAAATACTGTATGTGGGTAAAAACTCAAAAAGTGAGGAGGTAGGTTATTTGTCTGTATCCCAAGATTTAGCTGAACAAACAATTCAGTGGTGGATTTGCTAAAAATGACAACTTGAGGTTCAACACAGAATTTAAATGATGGGTGAGAAATAGGTCAATATACCAGTATTTCTTAGCAAGTGTTGGTTTAGGTAATACTCTTAGCACTGATATAACTCTTGAGTACAATTATAAAAAAGGTGAAGGGCGATTCTAACTGAGTGATCACAGATAGCACACTAAGTGTCATGAAAAACAATTGGTAGCTACAATTTTAGCAGCCCAAACGCACTCGGGGAGAGCTGATTGGGATAAAATGTTTAAGGGCTATAAGGACATTTTGTTGAACATGCAAAAGGAGTCATGCTGTTTTTCACGCTCAGCCCACAAGGAGCTGCTACACCAACAACGAAAACGTAATTTAGTTTAACAAATTCTAATTTTTGTGTTTCAGTCACAGGTGCTGTTAGTCAGAGGAACAGAGGTTTAGAACAGCTTTCACCTGCTCTCAGAGACAGTGTCACATTAAACACTTTTAAAATAAACCTGAAACTTTGACTCAAGAGGATCCAGCTCTGTGATCCTAAGTGATTTATTTTACTCATTTCATTTCACTTATTTATTCATTCGAGCAGGTCAACACAAGGAAATAAATGCATGTAACCAGTATGCAGGCAAATACATTAATTTTTTGGAGTGGGAAGAAGAAAACTTATTGAATCCCACCCCAGTCTTCCAAAACATAACTTAAATTATTGATTTAGCTTCCTTTTCAGTTCAGTTGAAAAACACAAAAACAAAACAAAGGCAAATTCCATTCTTGTACAAAAAAAAAAAAAAGATCAGAGACAATAAATTACACATAAGGTGTTTCTATCAGGAAAACTCTAATGTTTTAATGTGTGTACTGCTTCTTTGTTATTGAATGCCTGAATGTCTGTATAGTTTTGGCTAATTCTGGCATATTTACACTGTATGTTCATCAATATGCATTGTCCCTTTAAATAAATCAATCTAAATGTAATCTAAATATACAAGTGTATGTGTAAAAAGGACAGTGCTTGTATGGCCCTTTTCGTTCAGGTCCATGTGGTCGAAATATGACACAATAAATCACTTTGGCTACAAGAGACACCCTCAGCAGAGCTCTCAGGCAGCTTAATAAAGAGGATGTATAGGCTATTTGGGCATATATATGTTTGTAACTGATGTCATTTCACCTCCCAGTGTTCAGAAGAAAGCATGGAAGATCTATATGAGTACATGAAGATGCATCTGTTAAAACATTTATGAGGTAGAGGAATTGTACAGGACTGCACTGCTCTCTGCGCGGGCTTCTCCATTTGCTTTTTACAGTGTATGGTATTTGCAGCAATCCTTAAGAGATTTAAGGCTAAGTATGTCTAATAGGGGCACTGCTGCCGCTTTTAAGAGGAATGTCACAGAACTTTATATATCTGAAGCTTTAATTTCCTTTAATTACATGCATTTAAATAAGGCAGTCAAAAAGAATGAATCACTCACTTGGCCTTTAACATTTCTGACTCCTTAGGACTATCCATGGCATGATCTGAGTATTCAAAGGTGCACCGGGAGTCCCTGTGGTGTGGCCGTCCTCCTCTCAGTCTAATCACTTTTACCTCTCTCTTAGGTTTACCATCATTAGTTCAGGAGGGTAATTTACAGCCCTGCACTATAATTATTACAGGCAATCACCCACCACTGGTATAAAACAAATGGATCTTGTCCTAATGAAAGATAGAGTTTAGTGCCTATGTGAATGCGCCTCAATGGAAGTGTCAGCATTTCACACTCCAAAACTTTTAGCAGCAGATGGTGTATTGGGATATGTTGCATAACTGTTAAAGGTACACTGCCACCTTCCACCACCTGTTTTTCTCCATGGAGATGTTATTGCTTTGTTTGCGTTCCACAGTAAACCATAAATCTGTATCTTATTCAGTTACAGGTGTCAAAGAACGCATTTAGTTCTTCTGAGTGGAGTCACCTCTGCACAGATCTGACCTATACCTTTTGTGTCACCTGCTTGCTTCCATAGAGATACATTCAATGCCATTATGGTTAGACATAGTGATCTGTTAAAGGGCACATATTACACTATTTTCTTATCTTATTCTTGTTTTTATTCTTATTTTTAGCTTTAGAACTGTAGACAGACCAGTAATGTAACAGTACTGAAACATGTGTGAATAAAACAAAACATAACTCCAGGTATGTTTTGGTAAGGTAAGAACATTGTAACATGGCTTAAAGCTCACAAGAGTAGATTTTGTGTGATATAGGACCTTTAAAATGGCATTTTCATCATTTTAGCTGTGAGCAGATGAGGTTAGCCATGGCAGCTGCAATGTGGAATTTCAAACTAATAGATATTTAGACACAGCATTTAACCCACTTTAATGATGGCCCTGCTCCAATTAAACATCCCAGAAGAGATTCCACTGACTCACTATCGGGAGGGTAACAATTTGGGTGTGTCCAGAGTTTTAAATAAGAAAGTGAACTTTTAAAGAGTTCACATTGGAGATATCTGCAAGTACTGTACTTGTCACAATAACACATCTTACCCAACAAAATGATCTAGCTTTGAAATTCACCAAAAGGTACATTCAGAAGAGCAATTAGTAGAAAAAGCATCCAAGTTTTCATTACAGACATAATCAAATAAACTTTGCATTGTTATTCATTTGTCATCAGTAAATAGTCTGGATCACAACAAGCAGAATAAGCAAAATATTTCAGTACAAGTCAATACCAAACAGTGGTGACGTTTGATCAGCATGGTTTCAATTATTTAAAAGGCTATAATTATATTTCATTTTAAATCTTTGCCAACAAAAAAACTCTCTTTGGATTCCTATAATTTAGAATCCAGAATGCCAGACCTTCTTATAAGATAAATGTGAATGTGAGCCAAACTGCCAGAAACCACAACAGGAGCTGTCAAGGAAAATTACACTGAGAATATGCCGAAATAGAGACAGAATAACATGGAGAGCTTGTGTTTACAATGATTATTTTAGTGGTTGACTAGCCAGTGATTATATTTTTGATTAGACAACTAGTCAAACTGTTCTTACCAGATTGCCAAATGATGCTGCATGTGTGTTTCTATGTTTCAGGATAAAGAATAATGTCAAAAATGTAACGTTGATACAAATCAAGAATTGTTTGTTCTTTCTTGTCATTGCACTGTGTAACTTTCCGGGGGAGAGTCCGCCACCTGCTTGTCTCTATGATAATGTTGTTGATTTGTCTGGCATATTCCACATATTGAAACCTATCCATCATTCATTCATTCATTCAGTGAAAGGTGTTTTATTGCTCAAAAATACCTTGAAATGCATCCATTCTTACTGTGAGCGGGTCACCTCTCCATAGATCTGGCCCGTAACTTAGTTTGGCGGTGTCACATGCTTGTTTTTATGGAAATAGTTAAGCCTGATACCATATTGTGACATATTCCAGGCAAAGCAATAACATCTGCATGAAGAAAAACAGTAAAGCAGACCCTCCATAGTGTAAGTTTAAATAATGCTGCTGTTTTACGTAATTTATCCGTCTTTTGGCATGTTTTTTGGCATGTGAGTATACTAAATAATACATTATTTTTGTAGTTGTTCTGATTAATCTTTGATTAATCATTCAGCTCTTTACAAAGCCCTAGTAGTTAAAATATAACTAATATTCTAAGTGTAGCCAACCTGCCAAATTACACTGCGCATATACAAAAACAGGGACAGGATGGAGAGCCTGCCTTAACGCAACAGTCAAATATTGTAATGCTTTGAAGTGTTTTCACTGGTGCTTTTGGCAATGGGCATTTAAGTGCAGCAAATAGCTTGATCAAGATCTGACATAAAACCTCTATCTAAGTGCAGAGACTCGCGGGTTATTACACTAATAGGTCCATCCCGGTGCGAGGATTGAGGAGAGCCCCACTGCTGACTGCTGGGCTCCTGATGCGCAGTCTGGAGCACCGGCCGTGTGTGCGAACGTCTCCTCCCCTGTTTCTGCAGTGTTACCTTTTTTTTTTTTTCCCTTTCGCTCAGCTCTTGCCTCAATTGTGCCACAGTAGCGGGCAGCACCACAAAGTAAGACAACATCCACTAACGACATTCCCACAATACCACTCGGTCCTGTTTTTATGTGTTTCGCTCTGCTTCATCACCATAGTGTCGGTGTGCCGTGCGTCTGTCCAGTCATGCACGCCTTCTATCATGTGCATCTCTTTTGCTCAGCCCAGGTCACAGTAGCGTGTTTGAATAGAACTACTTTGAAGATTTGATCCAAGTGGGACAATCTGGGCAGTCGTTTCGTTGTTTTTTTTAAATTATTATTATTTTTTTTTAAATTTGTTTTCATTTTACGCATCAGCAACCCATTGTAGCCAAAAGAGGAAGGCGCATCTTTATACTTAAGGGAGGCGTTGCCGCTGTGAAAGCTGAAAAACGGGAAGATTCTGCAAGTTTGCTGATGTAGAGTATGTCAGAGGAGGAGAGGAGGGAGCAAAATAGTCAGAACAGAGTGGATGAGCGACAAGACGCCAGCGCAACAAGCCATTACGGTGGAGCTGTTTGAGTGGTGTGCATGGATCAGGAGGTGTCTGTTAACGGTGGACGGGTGCAAGAGGACCAAGCCACGGTAAGTGAGATGCTACCACGGTTCAGCTGCGATCCACGGCGTCTGGGGGTATTTGGCACCGGTGCGCACCGATTGGACCATTACATATGTCCCCTGTATTATTTTGGCTGTGTCCCGAAACGTGGTGTGCATCGGAATTTTGTTTTGTTGGGTTATTATGTCAATGTTTGATTCACCGTGGATTTTATATGGATGTATATCTTTCCCACAGTGATATCAGCGATAAGTTCATCTCCTGGGGCCAGAACTTCCACTGAGCTGATTCACAAAAACTGCAGGTAAGCGATGCAGATCCGACTTAGATCAAACAAATGCATACTAGTCTATACCATTATACCTGCACTCTCATGCTTGTTTTCTTTATTTTGTGTGGAGCATTTGAATGCAGGTTCAACACGTTTAAATGTTCCTCATTGTTTGCTGGTCAAATTCCCATGATAATTCCCATAGCATTCAAAAGGGGAGGCTGACATCATTTGAAACAGTCAAACTCTACAGCGTCTATTCTCTGCTATAATAACTGCCTTCTGTATGAGTCATTGTGAACAACGGTCGCTAATCTCAAACCTGTCACACATATAAACCAATGTTGTCAGGTCTATGCTAAAATGAGTCTTGTTTTACATTTTATAGTTACGCGCTATCGGCTACTGTGTGATGAGAAAGAACATTTGAATTAAAATACGCTGGGGGCTTGTGTTATTAAAAAGGGTACATCAAGATTTAATTTCACAGCTGTCGAAGAACAGCATATATGTTGTGCAAAGAGGTCAGAACTTTCAGTCTTTGAAGTTTGTCTGACAACTTTTCCATTGTGGGCACAGAATTACAAGATATCACATCAATATTTCAGTCTCATCATGCCGTATTTTCTTTCTTCAACTGGAGAGAGCTTGCTTTACCACAGAAACGATAGCCTACATCACCCACTCACACAGATTTTGTGAGCCACATTGAGTGCGTATTTTGCACTACACATAAAGTCCTGTCGTCTTGGCTTGGTGATGTATAAGGCGAGTGATTCATCTTGTTTAAATCTTCCAGGCCAACTGGTTTCTGAATACAGCACACAGAGCAGAGGCAGAGGGAAGGTCATACCCACTGCTTGTTGTGAGTGAAGTGAAGGCGCTCTCCATGGTGCTGATCTGCCTTCAAAGACATTGTCAGCCAAGTGTTTAGCCCCTCAGTGTGTAAGAAGCTAGACACACACAGTTTGTATCAAAAATGAGAAGTGAAACAGCCTATATTACGCTATTTTTCTGATCTATGCCACAATGTAGTTTCCCCATCAAAAACATACTTGGAGTTGTGTTTTGTTTCATTCAAACGTTTAACACACAAACCCTGCATATTTAGGATCAAACAGACAACACTCTGTTCCACCTTGTGATGTCATGTGGTAATACAGGAGGTGCTCCAGTGTATTATTATACGCTGTACACCTTCACCAGAATCATTCAGATAATTTCAGCTCTGGAATTGTTCATTTCTATTGAACTATAGGAAAAACAGCTGTTAACGGTATAGGCAAAACTACAGCTTTATGACATCACAAGGTGGAACAGAGCATTTTGAGCTTTAGAGATGTAGATAACTAATAAAATAAGATTGTTCAAACATGTGTGAATGAAACAACTCCAATTCCAGGTATATTTTTAATGAAATAACACCATTTTAACATGACGAAAAGCTCATAAGAATACATTTTGTGCAATATAGGACAGTGCAGTTGCTGCTTAGCCTGGAATATTACATAGCATGGTTTTAAATGTATCTCCATGGAAACAAGCAGACCAGACCAAGTTACAGGGAGAATATATTTTAGGTTTTAAAGGTATTTCTGAGAATGTAAAATATATGCAAGTGTGTGGAACATTCTAGGCAAAACATCTCTATGGAAACAAGCAGTTAGTGATCTCCCAACCAGAAATGTTACACAGTGCAACCTTAATTTCAGGTCACAGTTTGCTCCATTGTCATTACAACACAGTGATAGTGAATGGGCAGTCTTGTTATGCAGGTTAGGGAGAAGATTACTGCTCCTCTCTGCTGCATGTCAATGAGAGCATGTGGCTGCTCATATAAAGCATTGTCAGATTTCTCCCGCTGTACCTATTTTTGACATGGTCTTAAATATTAATTAGAAGCGCCACATTACATTCCTGGCGTTTTCTGTTTTAGTGCTCTCACGCGGTGCAGATGTGTCTTCTGAGGAGGCACAAGCATAACAGTGATGGCCATAGTGTTGACAAGAAACTCTGAATCTGTAAAACACTGGCTATGGCTTCATGCACACCGAAAATCTGATTATTATCTTATTACTGGAGTTATCAGATTATTGAAATGTCATGTTAACAGTTACATCTAATTTGAGGAATCCGGTTTCTTTCTGATTGTTCACTGTGCAGATTTTGACGAGAACAAAATATGCAAACGGTTATGTGGTTGATGACGTATGAAAGATGAAACGTTAAAGGTTGGAAGAAATATAAGAGTTACTCTAAAAAAACAAAACAAAAAACAAAAAGAAAACAAAAAAACATTGACTAACTGACACATGTCACTAGCTGTTTTAGATGACTGGATTTCTTTTGCGCATGTAAACACACCAAAAATCACCCTAACCCTAATTATTAGGTTATTGAGTTGTTGGTATTATCTATTTTACTGTTCATGTATCAAACTTTTGCTTCTAGAGATGGAAGTTTATACAACAGACAGCACTGTAATGTATCGGAAAATAATTTTACAGATAAGGTTGTGCACAGGATACCAAGAGCAGTTCAGTTCTCATCATTTTCATTGTTAGGGAGGACTATTTTTGGACATCCATTCGGCTCTTCAGTACATGCAGAGTGGACTGACTCACAGCTTCTCCTGTAGTCCAGGTGAATAGAGTAACACTTTGGCCTACACAAATAAGCCATGCTATATGTGGGAGTTAAATAAGGTTTTTCAGTACAAATGATTTTTTTTTATTTTATAACAGCCAAAACATTTTAATGTGTGGGCTTAAAGGTGACTATGTAACTTTTCTGGTGGAGGTTCCGGCTTGTCTCCATGGAGATGTTATTGCATTGCCTAGAATATTCCACAGTATGTCATTAAATGCATCTATTGTTTATTTAGTGTTGATAAACATGCATTCTTGATGTGAGTGGGCTCGCTTCTCTAAAGATCTGACTTGTAAATTGGTTGCTGCTTGTCTCCATGAATAAATTCCACACTGTGTAAAATTATAGGCAAAAAGATATCTATGAAAAAAGCTAGATGGACCCTCCATCACAAACCTTTTACATTGCATGTGTGCAATATTTACAAAACTTTAAAAAAAAGAGCTTTAAGAAGAAGAAGAAGAAGAAGATTTTAATATTATTTTATTAGGCTTTATGACAGACCAGATAAAGTTGTTTAACTGGAGTTAATATGATTGTTAGTTAATTGTTAGTTAAGTTATTATGACTTAGATTCAGGAGCTTGACCACGCCTCAACCTCCTCGCCAGCCAACCACAGCTCATCGCGACCACACCTTCAATTACCCAATTACCCAGAAGCCCTATTTATACAGCAACAACGTCCATGTCAGCTCTCTCGACCCCCTCCCTCCCACCCCCTGTCTCTCGTCCTTCAGCCTGAAGACATCATCAGCTGGGTGACCATTTTGGATTGGAGATGGAGCCCCCACCCTGAGTCTCCTCCCAGCCATCACATCTACCCACCGTCAATAAATATCTTTATCGTATTTCACTGTCGTGGCGTGGTTCTTGCTAGTGAATATAAAGATTTGATAATTAGTCAAAAACATTACCGTGATTGTTTGTAACTAACGGACATTTTTGTGTGTTAAATTTTCACAACCTTATAGACAACAGTTAGTAATTTTTGTTATTTCCATTTATGTTTCCCATAGACTGCTATGATCAACCACATGTGAAGAGGACGCTCACCTAGCCAACATGTTGAAGCACAAGAGTTTCCTGAAATGCCCTCTGCCCTCATGCCCGGGCATGTTCATTTCCATTCTACTGGTTTTATTGCCAGGGGTAACCCACTTGTCCCAAGGCAGTGCCAGTCCTGACGACATTGGCCAACCAGCAGCCAACTGCTCCAGCAAAGACAACTGCTCCGAAGGCGTGGTCCTGCCCCTCTGGAACCCTCAGAACCCGGCTGTGGGGGACAAAGTAGCACGCGCTATAGTTTACTTTGCAGCTCTTATCTACATGTTCCTGGGTATGTCCATTATAGCAGACCGATTCATGTCCTCCATTGAAGTCATCACCTCTCAGGAAAAGGAAATCACTATCAAAAAACCCAACGGAGAGACCACTACGACTACGGTACGAATCTGGAACGAGACCGTGTCCAACTTAACCCTCATGGCTCTTGGTTCGTCAGCACCTGAGATCCTCCTGTCTGTTATTGAGGTGGTCGGGCATGATTTCGAAGCGGGCTCCCTGGGGCCAAGCACTATAGTGGGTAGTGCTGCTTTCAACATGTTCATTATCATTGCTATCTGTGTTTACGTAGTTCCAGAGAATGAGACCCGCAAGATAAAGCACTTAAGAGTGTTTTTTGTCACAGCGGCCTGGAGCATTTTTGCATACATCTGGCTGTATCTTATTCTGTCTGTGTTTACGCCTGGAGTGGTGGAGGTCTGGGAGGCTGTGCTCACCTTCCTATTCTTCCCCTTATGTGTGCTACAAGCTTGGATCGCAGATAGGCGTCTGCTCTTCTACAAATACGTCAATAAGAGGTACCGTACCGACAAAAATCGAGGCATCATCATCGAATCGGAAGGAGACGCCATGTTTACGAAGATGGACCTAGAGATGGATGGGCAAGGGGTGAATTCGCACACCCACCCCAAAGAAGCTTTAGATGGGATGTTGGAAGGAGTGGAGGAGGGAGGAGGAACCAGTGCGGAGCAAGATCAGGAAGAAGAAGCGAGACGTGAAATGGCGCGTACTTTGAAAGATTTAAAGCAAAGGCACCCAGAGAAAGACATGGAGCAGTTAATTGAGATGGCCAACTATCAAGTGTTGGTGCAGCAACAGAAGAGCAGAGCCTTTTATCGTATTCAAGCCACACGTATGATGATTGGTGCAGGAAATATATTGAAAAAGCATGCAGCAGATCAAGCCAGGAAAGTGGTGAGCTGTCACGAGGCCAGTGGTCAAGAAGAAGACCCCAACACAATCTACTTACAGTTTGACCCCTCCCATTACCAGTGCTTTGAAAACTGTGGGTCTATGAAGCTGACAGTTAGCAGGCATGGAGGAGAGAGCGGCTGCACTGTAAAGGTAAATATGAGGAAAGTGTATGTACTCAAGGTTAAATTTAAAGAAGACATATTATGCTTATAGAATTAACTATACCAGGTCAATAATTTACAATTTGTTCATTGTAAACTGCAGTATTGATCTAAAATCGAAATAGAAACAGGTCCACTGACTTCCTGTTCAAAACTATAGAACAGATGTCCCCCCTTAAAGTGATATTTTGTTGTAGCTGCTTGCTGCTGTATGATTGATGTGTTTTTATTAATGAAAAAATAGCTATGGGATTTTTACCTACATGATTAAACCTACATGAATCACCCTAGAATGAATAACTGTAAGTAGTTACAGAGAAGTAGGCGGGGATAAGGGGTATGTGAAAGTTGATTTTTTTTTTTTCTGAATCGTCTACCCTCAAATGCAAAACAGTACAGCATTACTCATGAATATTTGAATATACAGTGGTACCTCACCTTACGAAAGACCCAACAAACGAAAATTTCAAGTTACGAAACGCCTTCACGTTAAATTTTGGTCTCTAGATACGAAAGAAAATTCAAGTTACGAAACCAAATTCAAATAATGCGCGCTCAGCCACACACATTATACGCTTTTCTCAGACTGAATTTAAACTTTTCTCACATTTCTCTCTCGTTTAAACACTCAAACTTTCATAGATTTTCAACAAAATGTATTAATAGTGAAGTGTGGGGGGAAGGAGGAGGGCGGTGTGTGTGCGCAGCATGACCCGGCGCGGGCCTGCGAGCAGAGACCCGTGCTCAATCCGTGCCAGGTCTAAACCAGGTCTAAACCAGGTCTGAACCAGGTCTAAACCAGGATTAGACCACCGCGGCTCTTGCATGCGTTTGTTTATGCGCTCAGAATGCGCGCGGTCCCGAGGGGAGTCCTCGCTGCTCGCCTCAGCCTTGACTCGAAACAAAACCAGGAAATAGACCCGCACGCGGTGGTTTAGACCTGGTTCAGACCTGGTTTAGACCTGGCACGGTTTGAGCACGGGTCTCTGCTCGCAGCCCCGCGCCGGGTCATGCTGCGCTATCACACATGTGTCCGCGCACACACACCGCCCTCCCCCTTCCCCCTCACGCACGCAGTCGCTGCTCGCCTCAGCCTCAGCCTCGTGAGGTACACCGCTGCTGCTTGGCCTAGACCTGGTATAGTCCACGTTTAGTCCTGGGTTTACAGTCTCTACGCAGAACACAATGTTACACTATAAAAAAATGTTACACTATATAAAAAAAAACTTGGAACGGGACCTTGGAACGAATCAGGCTTTTCCCATTGAAATAGCTACTCAATTTACGAAAAATTCACGTTACGAAACCACTTCTGGAACGAATTAATTTCGTAAGATGAGGTACCACTGTACAGCTCTGGAAAAAAAATAAGAGACCACTGCAAAATTATCAGTTTTTCTGATTTATAGGTATGTGTTTGGGCCAAAGGAACATTTTTGTTTGAGTCTATAAACTACTGACAACATTGCCCCCATATTCCAAATAAAATAGTATAATTTAGAGCATTTATTTGCAGAAAATGACAAATGGCCAAAATAACAAAAAAGATACATGTTTTCAGACCTCAAACAATGCAAAGAAGCAAGATCAAATTAATTTAAAACAACATAATACTAATGTTTACACTTAAGAGTTCAGAAATCAATATTTGGTGCAATAACCCTTATTTTTAATCACAGCTTTCATGCGTCTTGGCATGCTCTCCACAAGTCTTTCACGTTGTTCTTGGGTGACTTTATTCCACTCCTGGTGCAAGAACTGAAGTAGCTCAGCTTTGTGTTTGTGTTGGAATTCAACAGACGCTGGAATGGAATGGCTGTAATACATGAGATGCTGATTTCAGAAAAAAATACAGTGGTCTCTTATTTTTTTCCAGAGCATGAATATATCTTTGAGTATTCTGATCTCCTCTAAGTCAATTGTTCATAATATGTCCCCTTTAAGTTTAACAGCTCAGGGCAAGATTTTCTAATAACATTTCTGAATCAATATCTTTGCTACACAGGTGGACTACCGCACAGAGGATGGCACTGCTAATGCCGGCTCTGACTATGAGTTTGCAGAGGGGACTCTGGTCTTCAAACCTGGTGAGACGACAAAAGAGTTCACTGTGGGTGTCATAGATGATGATATTTTTGAAGAAGACGAGCACTTCTACGTCCGCCTCAGTAACCCGCGCATCGTGCACCGAGCAGAAGTCTCCCTTCTTGAACCCAATTCAATCACATCCAGCAACAGCATGGTGGGCATCTCCTCTCATGTGCCCCCTAAAGCCGCTCTGGGCAAGGCGCACACTGCCACGGTGACCATATACGACGATGACCACGCCGGCATCTTTACCTTTGAGAGTGACAGCACAAGAGTGAGTGAGAGTGTGGGGAACATGCAGGTGAAGGTCCATCGGACATCTGGAGCGAGAGGGAAGGTGGCGGTGCCCTACCACACCATCGAGGGCACTGCCAAAGCTGGGGAGGACTACGAAGAGGTGTCAGGCAAACTGGAGTTTCAGAATGATGAGACCATGTAAGTGACAGTGACATTTATTTGCTCTTTTCTAGGCCTGTCATGATAATTACTTTATACTTTGGCGGACAATATTTATCGCGGGAAATATTTCTTTGTACTAGTGGGGAACTTTCTGTTATTTTTCTGTTCTACGATAAGATTTGAGCTGTAGAGGGATTAGTAAATAACTTCTATAACTCATTATAGAAACGAACTACTAGTAAGTGTTTCATTTTGCTGTTTATCTATTGCAGTTGGTGTTTTTAAACCACATTTTACATTTGGATAGTTTTTTGGGGATGATCCTGCTTTAGGATTATTTCTTATATTTACTTCAGCAATATATCATACTACAAATGTTATTATTGTGACAGGCCTAGTCTTTTCTATTAATCTTACGGGTTGAGAGGTAACTAAATACATGTACCAAACACAAATACATAATACTAATTTTGCACAACGTTTTCTGGTGCAATTACTTTTTCATTTGGTGTACTACTAGTTACTTTTCTAAAATGAAAGGAATAAATGTCATACTTGGTTTATGAATCAATGAATCAGACATTAACACATCAAACATGCAATGATAAATAATATAAATGTATAATATACTGCATAAATAACTAAATGAATACATCTTTTGCACTCAAACCGAAGCAAATGTCACATAAAACGTTTTATGTCCCAAAGAGAGTAGGAGAAAGTAAAACCCCTTTTAATATTCTTCCAGTTTCACAATTTGAACTTAGACTCCTCATTTGCTAGTAATTCTAACACAATATTTCACAGTATAAACCACACATTTAGACCTCAAAGTGCACAGAAAATACTGCTCTTTTCCTTAAAGGGCCCATATTAGGCTATTTTCTGATCTATATTATAATGTTGTTTCCTCATCACAGACATACTTGGAGTTATGTTTTCTTTCATTCACACATCTTTGACACACAGACGCTGCGTATTTGGGTTGTGTTCTTCTTCTCTCATACCAAAAACACTCTTTTCCACCCTGTGATGTCATGTGGTAACATAGGACATGCTTTACTGTGTGTTTAAACTCCATACACCTCCACTAGAATCATTTAAGAAAGGTGGTTTTGTATGTTGCAATTTTTACACTAATATAAGGCTACTCAAAGTGAAACAGTATTCAGAATTCAAAACTCTGATGGCTTATGTAACGGAGTATGTTACAATATATATTTTTAACACAGGTATTCAGTATTGTAACTAAACCATTTTCAAATTATACTTCTCATTACTCTTTGCATCTTATCTTTCACAACCCACACATGTCTATATAAGACAGTTTCTAGATTAGTGGAGGTAATCTATTCTGGTAATGAATGAAATGTCTATTTTTGTCACAGTTACATGAGAAGTTTAGAGCTTTCAGATGATGTGGGAGGATGAAGAATAATTGCAAAGCATATAATGAAACCCTGCTCTTCATGCAACAGAATAAGAGGAGACGGTGAAGGAGCTTTCTATAGCAGCTCAGGCTTAATGCTCAGTCCCTAGGCATTTCTGTGGGGTTATCTAGTAGTCATTGAAATGCAGGGAAAGCAAAACTCTGCTGCAAACATAGGAAGGAGAAAAGAAAATGAGAAAGGGGGCTTGAATAAGGAAGAGTGAGTTATAACATATGTAGTGACAAGCCTGAGTCAATTCAGCAACAAAACTGTACAGTGAAAGCATGACAAAAGTAGAAGTGCTCATTCTGCGTAGTAGTTGCACTGTCAATTGGATTTTAATCAAGATCAGTATCCGGTCATCTCTAATTGTCATTGATCAGCTTGGCTCTTTTTAATTGAGAGGTCTAGCCAGTTCAAAGTCAAAGTCAAGTCAAAGTGTACTTTATTGTCAATTAACTATGTAACAGACATTACACAGAGGACTGAAATTGCCTTTCACCAGACACCAAATATGCAATTTAACCTAAAAACTAAAAACACGCACACAAACACGCGCACACAAACACACAGCTACACTCATGGACATGAAGTGCATACAGGCATCAACAATAAATAGAAATAAGACATACAGGTAGACATATAGGCTTCAACAAGAAGGAAAGTTTGAGGTAGAATGAAATGTGCAAATAGTCCTCTGTCATTAAAAGCATGTGGTTAGGAGCAGAGTTTGGAGGAAGAAATATGATTGCTTTTTTGTATCTTTTCTGCTGGTAGAGGGGCACTGTTTTAGTTCTAACCTTTTTATAACTAAAAATACCTCTAAAAACATGTATTTGGACTCGCCTCTCCATGTTCAGGGAAGTTCATATTGAAAGCCATTTTAATTTGTTTATAATACTACAAAATAAAATCTATTTGAGGGGGGGAGAAATCAGTATTACTTTTTTTTGTCATCTCGTCCAGCCATATAATGTGTTTCTTTATAGTAGTTTTCTTCTGGGAAAAGAATGAATAAAAGCTGATTACTGTGTGATTGTGCTGGCCCATGCTGTTCACTGTGTTTCATCCAGCTACGTTTGAGTTGTTTAAAGTTTACAGCTAAATTAAATTACCCTGAAACGCTCATCAGAAAATGATTTAGAGCCAGCTGACGGAGAAAGCAAACACAGTAGAAGATGAAATGAATTATGACTAAATTGTGTGTGTGTGTGTCAGCTGTGAGGAGGGCTGGAGGGCCTGAGGAGGAGGACGATGGTGTAGGTTTGTGTGGGAGGAGAGCCAGGTGAATACTCTGTGTCAGAGAATATACAACTGCCTGCTTTTGTCTTTTAAGCTTTCACTGAAAACCACATTCAAATATAAATCTGCTGTATCTACACAAAGTAGGCTACTTTAGTATATGTGCATCTAAAGATAATCTAAAGCATGTTTTCATTTTGGATGTTTTAATTTATTCTACTGAAAGACTTAACAAAAAAATACTCTGAATGTGCTTGCATCTCCACAAACCTGACTCTTGTTTGGCCTGGCTTGTCTCCATGGTAACATTGTTCTTTTGGCTATAATACTCCACAGTATGGCATTAAAATGATCTCTTTCAGTGGAGAATATTCCAGAGTAAGGTTTTAACTGATTATTTCCATGGATTAAAGCAGGTGATGTGCTACCTCCAGAAAGTTATACAGTGTTACTTTAAAGATGCACAGCCTGTGTCTCTTTCTCAAACCGGATCTGATGCTCCAGTGGGGAAACTACAGAAATATCCAAAGTAATTAGAGAGAACAAAGAGGGCTTAAGGTACTCCCAAACGCAGAGGGCTCAGTAATGACACAAGTTGCAATTCAAGATGAGGAAAAGGAACTACAAATCAAACATTAGAAAGGCCCAGTGAAGCTCCAAGTGGCATGACACAAACATCAATACTCTGGTCTTATCTTGTGGCAGGGTTTCCTCCGTGGGCAGTACGAGATACAGTATGTACCACAGGCAGTGTGTATTAGGGCTGCGCAGTATATCAGAATCAACAATCACAATTTGAGTTGACGCAAGGACTGCACTTATTTAGATAATATACTGTCCTCTGCAAAGAATAAAGTATCCTGTCTTTTTATTGTGTTATTTAGATGCATATTTTGAAAATCATGAGGTTCTTGTATTAGTCTATCAGTTCATATTTCAGTGTTTCTCTCAAATGTTAATGCTACTCGAGTTCTTTACAAAGTGCACTCTGAACAGTATCCTTTTCTGCACTTTTCTCGTGGATGGTCCGCCACCTGCTTGTTTCCATGGAGATGCTTTGCTTGGAATGTTCCATGACATTAAACCTATCCATGTAGCATTTGTTCATTACAAGTGTTTCTATTGCTCAAAAATACAAAAACATTTCCTTCTGTGAATAGGGGTGTCTCTCCACAGATCTATAATAATAATAATAATAATAATTAAAGCCGCAAGCGGCGTTGGTCGGGACCTCGCACCTGCGTTTGTTCGTCTTACTGAGACGCACAGCCATACGAAATTTCGTGTGCCTGGCACAATTATCTCACTTCCTGTTGGGCGTGGCCATGACATTGTAGATACCCTGTCAGAACAGACCCTGTCAGACCCTGTCAGACCCTGTCAGACCCTGTCAGACCCTGTCAGACTCTGTTAGACCCTGTCAGACCCTGCATGTGGCCTACATGCTGAAGCCTACATGAACCTTCGATGCTTGTCCCCACATTGCTGCTTGCAGCTATATCAGATCAAAGGTACATAAAGATCAAAGATCTTTGATCAGGGCGTTGCCTAGCAACAAATACCTCCCATTCATAACTCATCACTCCCATTCAATAAATACCTAACTTTATTGATCCGCCGTATCGTCATATTACCGCCTATTTGAAAATCCTTCGCAATTTAACATCTCCAACGTCTTAAGATTATTTTCACCAAAATTTAAGCCTATCTGAGGTACGGTGTAGGAGAAGTGTTTCAAATTCCATACCTAACTTTATCGATCCGCCGTATCGTCATATTACCGCCTATTTGAAAATCCTTCGCAATTTAACATCTCCAACGTCTTAAGATTATGTTCACTAAAATTTAAGCCCATCTGAGGTACGGTGTAGGAGAAGTGTTTCAAATTCCATTCTATGTCAAATACCCCAAAATCACACAAAAGGTCAATTATCTCACTTCCTGTTGGGCGTGGCCATGACATTGCAGTGAGGCGTTTGTTCGTCTTATTGAGATACACGTCCCTACCGAATTTCGTGCGCCTATCTTAAACGGTATGCCAGCCCCGAAAGACAACGCGCTAGGGGGCGCTATCGAGCTCCTGGGGGTCCGCGGGGGATGGGACTTTTTGTGGTCGTACTGGCAGCACTTTGTGATGCCCGTGCAAAGTTTCGTTTGTTTTGAAGCATGGGAACATGCTCAAAATTGCCCCAGCGAGTGTGAACAAGAACAAGAATAATAATAATTAAAGCCGCAAGCGGCGTTGGTCGGGACCTCGCACCTGCGTTTGTTCGTCTTACTGAGACCCATACTGAATTTCGTGTGCCTGGCAAAAATGGTAAGCCATATAGGACAATTTTTCCTGTTAGGGGCTCAGCTAGCGGTAGATTTCTGACAGTTCACTGGCCTGTCATATGGGGGCGCTATGTCAGACTGCCAGTTATTTGGCATGAAAATCTTGGTAGTCCTCATCTACATTACCCTGTGAAGTTTTAGTCTGAGGAAGAACTCCAAATTCAATAAAAACCTCCCATTCATAACTCATAACAATAAATCCCTAAGTTTATCGATCCGCCGTATCGTCATATTACCGTCTATTTGAAAATCCTTCGCAATTTAACATCTCCAACGTCTTAAGATTATGTTCACCAAAATTTAAGCCCATCTGAGGTACGGTGTAGGAGAAGTGTTTCAAAATGAAGTGGTGACACACCTCCTATTGCATTTGGCACTTTCAAATGGTAGCAAAATTCATAAGGCTGCCATTTTGTCATCTTACAAGATATCAAAAATCCCTTCGCAATTTAACATCTCCATTGTCTTGAGCTAATGTACACCAAAATTTACGCCCATCTGATGTACGGTGTAGGAGGAGTGTTTTAAAATCCATTGTATGTCTTATCACACAAAATCGCAATACAAGTCTTTTTATCTCACTTCCTGTTGGGCGTGGCCATGACATTGTAATTACAATTTTGTTCATCTTAGTGAGATACACACCCATGCCAACTTTCGTGTGTCTGGCTGAAATCGTATGCCACCCATGATCCTCTTTGTGTTAAAATGCTCACTTGCTATACATTTTCTGACAGTTCACTGGCCTGTCATATGGGGGCGCTATGTCAGACTGCCAGTTATTTGGCATGAAAATCTTGGTAGTCCTCATCTACATTACCCTGTGAAGTTTTAGTCTGAGGAAGAACTCCAAATTTAATAAAAATCTCCCATTCATAACTCATAATTCACATTCAATAAATACCTAAGTTTATCGATCCGCCGTATTGTCATATTAGCGCCTATTTGAAAATCCTTCGCAATTTAACATCTCCAATGTCTTAAGATTATGTTCACCAAAATTTAAGCCCATCTGAGGTACGTTGTAGGAGAAGTGTTTCAAAATGAAGTGGTGACACACCTCCTATTGAATTTGGCACTTTCAAATGGTAGCAAAATTCATCAAGCCGCCATTTTGTCATCTTACAAGATATCAAAAATCCCTTCGCAATTTAACATCTCCAATGTCTTGAGCTCATGTACACCAAAATATACACCCATCCGATGTACGGTGTAGGAGGAGTGTTTTAAAATCCATTTTATGTCATATCACACAAAATCGCAATACAAGTCTTCTTATCTCACTTCCTGTTGGGCGTGGCCATGACATTGTAATTACAATTTTGTTCATCTTAGTGAGATACACACCCATACCAACTTTCGTGTGTCTGGCTGAAATCGTATGCCACCCACGATCCTCTTTGTGTTAAAACGCTCATTTGCTGTACATTTTCTGACAGTTCACTGGCCTGTCATATGGGGGCGCTATGTCAGACTGCCAGTTATTTGGCATGAAAATCTTGGTAGTCCTCATCTACATTACCCTGTGAAGTTTTGGTCTGAGGAAGAACTCCAAATTCAATAAAAACCTCCCATTCATAACTCATAACAATAAATACCTAAGTTTATCGATCCGCCGTATCGTCATATTACCGTCTATTTGAAAATCCTTCGCAATTTAACATCTCCAACGTCTTAAGATTATGTTCACCAAAATTTAAGCCCATCTGAGGTACGGTGTAGGAGAAGTGTCTGCTAAATGAAGTGGTGACACACCTCCTATTGCATTTGGCACTTTCAAATGGTAGCAAAATTCATCAGGCCGCCATTTTGTCATCTTACAAGATATCAAAAATCCCTTCGCAATTTAACATCTCCAATGTCTTGAGCTTATGTACACCAAATTTTATGCCCATCTGATGTACGGTGTAGGAGGAGTGTTTTAAAATCTATTCTATGTCATATCACAGAAAATCGCAATACAAGTCTTCTTATCTCACTTCCTGTTGGGCGTGGCCATGACATTGTAATTACAATTTTGTTCATCTTAGTGAGATACACACCCATACCAACTTTCGTGTGTCTGGCTGAAATCGTATGCCACCCACGATCCTCTTTGTGTTAAAACGCTCATTTGCTGTACATTTTCTGACAGTTCACTGGCCTGTCATATGGGGGCGCTATGTCAGACTGCCAGTTATTTGGCATGAAAATCTTGGTAGTCCTCATGTACATTACCCTGTGAAGTTTTAGTCTGAGGAAGAACTCAAAATTTAATAAAAATCTCCCATTCATAACTCATAATTCACATTCAATAAATACCTAACTTTATCGATCCGCCGTATCGTCATATTAGCGCCTATTTGAAAATCCTTCGCAATTTAACATCTCCAACATCTTAAGATTATGTTCACCAAAATTTAAGCCCATCTGAGGTACGGTCTAGGAGAAGTGTTTCAAATTCCATTGTATGTCCAATATCCACAAAATCACACAAAAGGCCAATTATCTCACTTCCTGTTGGGCGTGGACATGACATTGCAGTGAGGCGTTTGTTCGTCTTATTGAGATATACGTCCCTACCAAATTTCGTGCGCCTATCTTAAACGGTATGCCAGCGCCGAAAGACAACGCGCCAGCCCCAAAAACCAACGCACTAGGGGGCGCTATCAAGCTCCTGGGGGTCACCTGGGGACGGGTCTTTTTGGAGGCGTAGCTGCCGCCCTACGTGATGTCCGTGCAAAATTTCGTTCGTTTTGAAGCATGGGAACATGCTCAAAATTGCCCAAAAGCGTGTTAAAAAATGTGTCCCAAGAATAATAATAATAATTAAAGCCGCAAGCGGCGTTGGTCGGGACCTCGCACCTGCGTTTGTTCGTCTTACTGAGACGCACAGCCATACGAAATTTCGTGTGCCTGGCACAATTATCTCACTTCCTGTTGGGCGTGGCCATGACATTGTAGATACCCTGTCAGACCCTGTCAGACCCTGTCAGACTCTGTTAGACCCTGTCAGACTCTGTCAGACCCTGCATGTGGCCTACATGCTGAGGCCTACATGAACCTTCGATGCTTGTCCCCACATTGCTGCTTGCAGCTATATCAGATCAAAGGTACAAAGATCAAAGACCTTTGATCAGGGCGTTGCCTAGCAACAAATACCTCCCATTCATAACTCATCACTCCCATTCAATAAATACCTAATTTTATCGATCCGCCGTATCGTCATATTACCGCCTATTTGAAAATCCTTCGCAATTTAACATCTCCAACGTCTTAAGATTATGTTCACCAAAATTTAAGCCTATCTGAGGTACGGTGTAGGAGAAGTGTTTCAAATTCCATACCTAATTTTATCGATCCGCCGTATCGTCATATTACCGCCTATTTAAAAATCCTTCGCAATTTAACATCTCCAACGTCTTAAGATTATGTTCACCAAAATTTAAGCCCATCTGAGGTACGGTGTAGGAGAAGTGTTTCAAATTCCATTCTATGTCCAATACCCAAAAATCACACAAAAGCCCAATTATCTCACTTCCTGTTGGGCGTGGCCATGACATTGCAGTGAGGCGTTTGTTCGTCTTATTGAGATACACGTCCCTACCGAATTTCGTGCGCCTATCTTAAACGGTATGCCAGCCCCGAAAGACAACGCGCTAGGGGGCGCTATCGAGCTCCTGGGGGTCACTGGGGGACGGGACTTTGTGTGGTTGTACTGGCAGCACTTTGTGATGCCCGTGCAAAGTTTCGTTCGTTTTGAAGCATGGGAACATGCTCAAAATTGCCCCAGCGAGTGTGAACAAGAACAAGAATAATAATAATAATAATAATAATAGGGAAACAAAGCAACAACAATAGGGACCTTCGTCCCCCTTCGGGGCTCGGTCCCTAATAATAGAGAAACAGAGCGAGAACAATAGGGACCTTCGTCCCCCTTCGGGCTCGGTCCCTAATAATAATAATAATAATAATAATTAAAGCCGCAAGCGGCGTTGGTCGGGACCTCGCACCTGCGTTTGTTCGTCTTACTGAAACGCACAGCCATACGAAATTTCGTGTGCCTGGCACAATTATCTCACTTCCTGTTGGGCGTGGCCATGACATTGTAGATACCCTGTCAGAACAGACCCTGTCAGACCCTGTCAGACCCTGTCAGACCCTGTCAGACTCTGTCAGACTCTGTTAGACCCTGTCAGACTCTGTCAGACCCTGTCAGACCCTGCATGTGGCCTACATGCTGAGGCCTACATGAACCTTCGATGCTTGTCCCCACATTGCTGCTTGCAGCTATATCAGATCAAAGGTACAAAGATCAAAGACCTTTGATCAGGGCGTTGCCTAGCAACAAATACCTCCCATTCATAACTCATCACTCCCATTCAATAAATACCTAATTTTATCGATCCGCCGTATCGTCATATTACCGCCTATTTGAAAATCCTTCGCAATTTAACATCTCCAACGTCTTAAGATTATGTTCACCAAAATTTAAGCCTATCTGAGGTACGGTGTAGGAGAAGTGTTTCAAATTCCATACCTAACTTTATCGATCCGCCGTATCGTCATATTACCGCCTATTTGAAAATCCTTCGCAATTTAACATCTCCAACGTCTTAAGATTATGTTCACCAAAATTTAAGCCCATCTGAGGTACGGTGTAGGAGAAGTGTTTCAAATTCCATTCTATGTCCAAGACCCAAAAATCACACAAAAGCCCAATTATCTCACTTCCTGTTGGGCGTGGCCATGACATTGCAGTGAGGCGTTTGTTCGTCTTATTGAGATACACGTCCCTACCGAATTTCGTGCGCCTATCTTAAACGGTATGCCAGCCCCGAAAGACAACGCGCTAGGGGGCGCTATCGAGCTCCTGGGGGTCACTGGGGGACGGGACTTTGTGTGGTCGTACTGGCAGCACTTTGTGATGCCCGTGCAAAGTTTCGTTCGTTTTGAAGCATGGGAACATGCTCAAAATTGCCCCAGCGAGTGTGAACAAGAACAAGAATAATAATAATAATAATAATAATAATAATAATAATAATAATAATAATAGGGAAACAAAGCAACAACAATAGGGACCTTCGTCCCCCTTCGGGGCTCGGTCCCTAATAATAATAATAGGGAAACAAAGCAACAACAATAGGGACCTTTGTCCCCCTTCGGGGCTCGGTCCCTAATAATTCTTAGCATTTATATAGCGCCTTTCATGACACCCAAAGAGCTTTACAGTTCATTGTTCCACACTTGGTGGTGGTAAGCTACTTTTTGTAGCCACAGCTGCCCTGGGGCAGACTGACAGAAGCAAGGCTGCAATCTGTGCCATCAGCCCCTCTGACCACCTCCAACACTCACACACACTCCACTTTCATACTAGGCAATGTGGGTGAAGTGTCTTGCCTAAGGACACAACAACAGTTTTTGCAACTGGTGCCCAACTGTGGCACCTGGAATTCCCAGTGGTCTCCCATCCAAGTACTAACCAAGCCCTGCCTTGCTTAGCTTCTGAGATCTGACGAGATCAGGCTTTGACAAGTAGGTATGGCTTGCCTGGTTTACACTTGACCATATCACAAGTGATATAGTCTGGGAGCCACCTACGAAATATCTTGTAGTGGAGGTTTGGTTTACGATCGTCAACGGCCGTTTATTGGGCATTACGAATGTCTATCATTTGGCGTATACGTAGCCCATAGCCAATCATGTCAGTTGTCAGTTCAAACTACAAGCTTCCGTTTGTCACGTAGTACGCGTCACCATCTTGCCACCCCTCCCGCTCTCTGATTGGCTCCCAGAATCGGGAGAGCTTGCTTGCCATAGTTGCCAGGCTGTCTTTCAGATCGGGACGAACGAAAGCAGCCTGGGATTTCCCAGGTTAAGGTATGGCCACATCTGAAGCTGAATTGTAATGGAGTGTAGTGCTGTAACTTGCTTGCTCTCGTAATAACAAGAAAAAGATAGACAAAACAATAGCATTTTCATGGAGAAAAGCAGGTGGTGGACCCTTCACTAGAAATCTTACACAGTGCACCTTTAATCACAGATCCCAAATCTAATCACAATCGCAATACAAAACAATTGCATTTTTTTTTTTACTCCAGGATTGTGCAGTCCTACAGTGTATCCAATGAAGTCCCATCAATAACACTACACCTGTTAATACTGTTGAGCTTGAAAGAGCAAAGACCAGAAACACCAGGAAACTGTTGTAAAAGATACATTTCCCAGGAGAACTTTGAAAATAGGTCAAAGTTTGACTCATCCTTTTGAGAGGTACTGTCAGGAGTAACAAGGCCTCTTTGATGTCTAAACGAAAACTACCTTTGGAGATGATCATTTCCATTTTGAATCCTTGATATATTTTGATTGATTAAATATGGCCAGTTGGTTAGTTATGCAAAAGCTTCAGGTGTTAATACGGCAGTTACTGTGTACATAAAGTAAAAAGCATTTCTGCCTGAAGGTTATTGGAGCTGTTTATTGTTGTATTATCTGTATCTCTGAAGAACACAGAACCTGTTTGTCTACATGGAGAATGTTCCACAATATGGCATTTACTTATCTATCTCCATGGAGAAAAGAAAAAAGAAAAAAATTGTAGTTCACCCCTAATACTGACTCTAAACAACAATCATTCATTTCAGCTGTCCACCAAGGAGCTGGATGAGACTCCCTGAGCCGAAGTCAGTACAGTATGTATGCCCAAGGTCAGGCTCTTAAAGCAAAATACAAAAATGAAACTAAAAAGACAGGGCGTATCCAGGTCGGGCTGTAGTTCCCTGCTGGGGGCTGAAATGGGACAGTAAAAGTACATATATGGTGATGACATCTCAACCAAACTGTGACCGCTGTGGCATTTAAAAGCACTGCCGGTGTGGGTTATATCTGCAAACTTTGCATCATTACCAGGCAGCTGACCGCTGAGCATGTGACACGTTACATGTTTTTCAGTGGATTAATTTGATATTTATTTTTCAGATATTGGCAGTTCACTGAACGCACCACACCACGCCCTCAGTCTGCTCCACACCCGATATTCAGGCACTCTTGTTTAGTAACCTGGGAATTCCCAGGCTGCTTTCGTTCGTTCCGATCTGAAAGACAGCCTGGCAACTATGGCAAGCGAGCTCTCCCGATTCTGGGAGCCAATCAGAGAGCGGGGAGGGGTGGAAAGACGGTGACGTGTACTATGTGACAAACGGAAGCTTGTAGTTTGAACTGACAACTGACATGATTGGCTATGGGCTACGTATACGCCAAATGATAGACATTCATAACGCCCAATAAACAGCCTTTGGCGATCGTAAACCACACCTCCACTACGAGATATTTCAAAGGTGGCTTCCAGACCATATCTCACTTGTGATATGGTCAGGTGTAAACTAGGCAACTTGTTTAGAGCTCCACGCTCCACATTTGCACTACCACTAAGATCGAGGGCAAGATAGGGCCCAGAATGTCAACTGCAAAAAACAAATAATCCTGTCACTAAGTCTTATTTTGATAGTGTAGTTTAGATATCTACAAACAGTTCATGGGTTCTTGTATTAGTTTTTCAGTTCATATTTCAGTCTTCTCTCAAAAGTTAATGCTCCTGCAGTTCACAATGTGCACTTTGAACAGAACTTTGTACATTTTAAACATTTGTGGCAAATCTATCCATAACAA
Source organism: Paratrypauchen microcephalus (assembly GCA_036785185.1). Lineage (NCBI taxonomy): Eukaryota > Metazoa > Chordata > Actinopteri > Gobiiformes > Gobiidae > Paratrypauchen > Paratrypauchen microcephalus. The sequence goes on from JAVJIX010000034.1 coordinate 1,628,016, forward strand.
AAAAAAAAAACACAATTAGATTTTCTTTGAGAATCTTGCAAACTTATTCAGAGCCATTTTGTCTGTATAATACATATGAAGATCCCATAGATGCATTCTTTCACAGCTGTTAACATGTGCCTCACTCGCTCTGAGAACACAGCTGACACTGGGCTGTGCAGAGGCTCTGTCTCCTGTCTCCTTCTGCTCTGTGTGCATCTCTACAGCTGCCTCTCTGCTCTGTTTCTGCATGCAGGGGAGAACAGCTGCAGGGAGCCAAGACTTTAAGCTTTTGGCTTTTGACGTGAAGCCAGGAAGACAGGCTTCAAATCCAAGCAGTATTTAAATAATAATTTGCCATCTGAATTCTGCAATGCAGTAAATAGATTATTCCGACACAAACCTCTGATCCACAATAAACAGATAGACAGGATCACTCCCAGAATAGACAGACAGAATCACTCCCACCCTCTTTTTAAGGATTGAGGATACGCAAACACTCTTTGATGCTTGTAAGTCGCAGCTCTTAGTATTAGTGCTCCTAAGTGTGTGGCAGTGGTTGATAATGGACAATCATATAGGCAACAATAAAATAGCTGTGAAAAGATCACAAAAGAGAAACCAATAGCCTGTTGTTCTGTATTTTACACATTTAATGTGGTCTGATGATGACATAAACCCACAATGCCATTACATGGACAATACAAGGACATATACTAGTAAACCACATATAACATAAATCATATATCTTCTGCTTCTGCTCGTAGTGTTTTCCTCCTCTTATAATTAGTTCAAGTTCATGTGCCATTGAGCTGTCTTTTAAAAAGTTGCACATTCATTTTTTTAAGATGCAGAATCGTCTTTGTTTATGTCAAAAATCTACTGCACCCTTATCAATATTCTAGCCCTAATAACCCTGGAGCGTGTGTGGCGAGAGAGACCAAATAATATTCATTGTTTATCACCAGCAGATATGAACAGCATTTTTCTTCATTTGCTGCCGGTCCGTGTGCACATTGGCCACAGTCTCAGGAGCTTTGGAGGCTCCAGGATCAGCCTCAAGGATATTTCATCTCAGTTTGTGCTACTGTTAACAGGCCCCTAAAGCGGACCACTCAGTACTGCAGACCTACTGTCAAGCACAGATGAGCAGTCAAATCTGTGCTACTGCCTTAGTTTTTAGTTACACTTTTCATGTCATAAAGAGTCAGAAATAGGGTGACCACCTATCCTTTTGGTTAGAACTCGTCCCATTTGAAGTATTTATATATTTAATATGCAAACTGCTTACGTAGCAAAGGAGCAAATATGTCTGTAATAATGTAGAAGTAAAATTGTAATAATGTTGTCATTACTATGTGGTAATAGAAGCGTTCTAGAGATAAACAGTAGCTTTAAATGCAGGTTCCTTTGTATTATTTTTTGTTATGAAGTACAAAAGTAATATTTACATGTTTACATTTTAATGCATAGACAATGTCAACAATTTATATAGAAGAATGCCCCACTATTTCATTAATGACACGTTTTGTCAACCAAGTTTTCAAATAGTCTTTTGTCACAAAGAAATTTTTTGGTGTAATGGCTTTTCAGGGTTGTAATATGTTGCAGCAGCTATTGATATTCCAATCTCTAAACAAATAAATAAATGCATAAATACACAAATGCATAAATAAATATCTATTGATCAAAACTAACAATCAGATGATGTTATTGCGGTGTCATATCTCCATGTTCCACCGTATTCAACATGTCAAACAACTTTTTCTACATTCTGAGGTGGACACAGTCGGAGCAGAGCTGAGGATGAGAGAGTACAAAGAAGATACAGAGGCACAGATAAAAATATCAAAATCAGACAAACTCCTACCTGAAGACGGTGTGGAAGCTCCAGACTTTACAGTGGGAGGCACAACCACATAACCGACACTGAAGGAGGAAAATTACAAATAAAAAAAAAGGACCAGGGTTATTAAAAAGTGACTCAACATAGCCATCTTCATATACAAGCACTTATTTTGCATCTGAGTAGGGCTGCAATGATTATTTTCTGATCGACTAGTTAAAAATATACAGTAACATATATTCACTGTAATATAATAATAATAATAATAATAATAATAATAATAATAATAATAATAATAATAATAATAATAATAATAATAATATATTGACTGTACTCCCACAAGCTTACATCAGCCATGCTCCCACACATCCATTTTCCACAAATATGATATAAAACAAATATGATATAAAATAATACACTACAACTTTACAAACCTAATGTGATGTGAGGTAGTTTTATTAACTCATTCACTGCCAGCCTGTTTTCAGAATTGTATCCCCCAGACTGCCGGAGGTTTCAGTGGATTTTCACTGATTTTACAAGACTCACAGAATACTGAATTCTTTGACTATATAAACATGGCACACATCAAAATAAAGTGTAGACTCTCTTCTTTCACCTGGAAAAAAATATGTTTCTAATCTTTTCGGTTCTCAAATAACTGATAGTAGAACATAGGGTAGTTTCAGGCAAAACACTGTTTTTTGACCACAAAGTGGAGAAAACGAGCATTTTGTGCAAAGAAGGATTTAGAGCAGATCGGTGACTTTGACATCAATACTTATCGATTTAGTGACACCTCAAACATCTAAAATAACAGAGAAAAAGATTTTTGATAACAAAGTACATTTTTTATTTACAAATATAAGAATATAAGGCTCTGTGAATTGAAAATTCGTTCAAATCAATAGTGGCAAGAGATGTTTACAGGATATAATAATATCTTTTCATATAAAATAGAACTTTGTTGAGGCTTTGTCTGAGGCCCAGAGTACAGATCCATAATAAAGACTAATACACACACACACACACACACACACATACATATATGCACATACACACAAGCCCATGCATAAACCTTTACACACACACAGCTATACCCGCACGCACACGCACGCGCGCACGCACGTACACACACATATAACTTCATTCATTACAATTACCACACAGCAGCATCATGTAAACTTAATTCTTCTCATCTCATGCCACTCTGGAGACGAGGATTTACTGCTCCAAGTCAGTAAACTTCTTCTTTGGCGCTGTCGTAGTTCTGATCAGAGTTCCTGCTCCGCGCAGCGCACACATGACATGTCCCCTGCCTCGAGCACAGCAGATCTCGGCTCCGACCTCGCTGCCTGATCCGGCGTGTCTCTGTGATCCTCTGATCCGGGATCCTTGGTCCCAAGAGCGATCAGACCGCTCCATAGGCGCTGATCAACAGTCATCTGCTTTTCCGGGTTCCCTCGCCTCGCCATCTTGCTCCTCTCGCAAATACACAGTACATAAACTACACTCTTCCTCTCTTCCGCGTCTCTGATCGGCAAATAAGATCGCTACCTACAGGTTGGGAGGTGTGAATTACACCGTCAAAGTTGCTCCAGGTCGTATTCTAGCGATCCCCGCTGAAAAAAGCAATTGACGTCTATAGACGTCACGGCAGTCAACGTTTGGATTCGATGGGACGTCAATAGACGTCACCGGCAGTGAATGAGTTAATGAATGTGTTGCGAAAGCACACTGAATGGGGAGGGTGGACTCATTGCATCATTGCATTTTCAAAACAATAATAGGTAACATGGTGATCTAAATATTGTTTGTTATCAATGACTACCTCATAGTGTAAAACAACACAACAGTATTTTTTTGTTTTTATTTTAGTTTTGTGAATGTCTTTTTTTTTTGACATGTTTTTTAGTGTGTAAATACTATACCAATAAAAAAACAGGCGTGTAGGGATGAATAGGGATCGTTATCTAGACGCCAGAGAAACAAAAGACGGAAACCAATGAGATAGTTTCGGAAAGTAGTTAGCTAGTTAGCTCCTCCCTGCAGCAAGATATAAGCAAGTGTCTTACCAGTATTCTTATTAGAGCTGACGAAGCCTCTCGGATGAGCGGCGAACTTCTCCTTTTATCATGGATTCTACCTGGACGACTGAGGGACTTTTCACCACTATACCAATAAGTAGGGCTGGGTAATTAATCATATGAAATTGAGGTAGTCTTCCTAGTCGGATTTGATTAATTGAATTATTTTGTGTTTTTAATAATTGAGATTTAGAAAAATTGCAGAACTTGAAAATGGCGATTTCTCAGTTTTAACGATAACGATTAAGGATTATTAAAATGGTCATTCTTATAGCAGTCAATTAGTCATTATTCCGATTAATAGTTGCATCTCTGCACTTGGCGAACCGTTGAGAAGAATGGAATAAAAGGTCAATTACTCAGAGAATGGATGGTGTCGATAGAGCAAGGAAACAGTGGTGTATTATTGATTGTAACAGTTTGAGAAGGGCCCCAGATTATGCTGTGGCAGATACAATAACAGTGTTTGTTCCTCTGCAGAGCCTCTCACAAACCAATTCAAGTGAGAAAACCCACAGGAATATAAAGATGGACGACACCCACAGAAAACATGATGCCAGTAGGTCCTGCAGTCAGTCCAAAGCTTGTCCAGGCTGTATTCAGAGTCGTAACATTTAAATATTGCATACAACCAGGGAGATCTATGTTTATCACAGTCTATTGGTTTTTAACACTGTTTTCATTATGGTTACTTGACAGTACTGACAGGCCTGGTTAGATCTGAAAAAATAGCATTACTCACTTGTTTTAGAATTATAATTGTTTCTACTGTAGACAGAAAAATATGATTTTGTTGGAGTAGGAGTAGGAGTGTACATTGTGCCTTAAAGGTCCTTTACTATGCAAATGTGAGATTTAGACATACAGCTCTAAGACTAAGACCACTGCAAAATTATATTTTACTACTTATAGGTATGTGTTTCGGCTAAAGGAACATTTTTGTTTCCCCCAAATTCCAAATAAAAATATTATCGTTTAGAGCAGAGGTCTTCAACAGGGAGGTACTGCAGGGGGGTCGCGAAATCTTTTGATTTCACTTTAAAATAATATAATTTTATATTTTATAGTGTAAAATACAGTATTAACCTGTGTATTATTTCCTTGTATTGGATGTACTATAACAGAGTAGCAATGTTTATACATGACACTAAGCTCAATTTAATATAAAACACAATTCTATGCCGTATATATAGTAGGGGGTCCCTGGCCCAGTTTGCCATCTGTTTGGGGGTCCCTGGCCTCAAAAACGTTGAAGACCCCTGGTTTAGAGCATTTATTTGCAGAAAATGACAAATGGTCAAAATAACAAAAAAAGATACATACTCAAACAACACAAAGAAACAAGATCAAATTCATTTTAAAACAACATAATACTAATGTTTACACCCTTATTTTTAATCACAGCTTTCATGCGTCTTGGCATGCTCTCCACAAGTCTTTCACATTGTTCTTGGGTGACTTTGTTCCACTCCTAGTGCAAGAACTGAAGTAGCTCAGCTTTGTGTTTGTGTTGGAATTCAACAGACGCTGAAGTGGAATGGCTGTAATACATGTAGAGATGCTGATTTTAGAAAAAAATGTAGTGGTCTGTTTTTATTTATTTTTTTCCAGAGCTGTATATGCCTGGAGTGGTGTTTTTTTTTCCTATTCACACATGTTTGAGGAACCCTTCATTATTAATCTGTCAACATCTCCAAAGTTCAAAATGCCACCTTTTTTCATGTTAACAGCTTCCGTTTACCTTTTATTCAGCAGAGGCAAGTCCAGGGCTGAATTTATTCATATGATTGCAGTGAAGGTGTGCGGAGTTTCAAAACACAATGGAGCACTTCCTGTATTCCCACATGACATCACAATGTTTGAGAGAACAACTCAGATTAAATATGCAGGATTTAAGGAGTTAAACATGGTGAATGAAACAAAACATACAACATTATAACTTATAGAAGCTCTTTAAACAGTTTATTGTAAATATGAAGGGTTTGTGCAGGATTTGTCCTGGTTTGAATCATCACACTTTATGTGAACCACATGAACCCATTTTAAACTGCATTTGAGTGCCTGGCATATGTTTTAAATTGGCACCTAATTATTTCAGTAGTATCAAGCAATTTCCATATCTCTTTTGCTGACACCCCTTTACATGTAATAGGTATTTTTATTACTCACAAATCTTTGACTAATCCCTGGCAGCGAGGCACCTCTCCTGAATACGATTACACTGAAATGATTTACTGCGAAATGCTATAGAGCCCTTCTGCTATACTTCATGATAATGATATCTTGTTTTTGTATAAGTTGTTGAAATAACCGTGTTTGTAAAGTAAGCAGTAAAATATTACCCAAGATTTACCCTTGTGAGCTTTAAGCCTTGTTGGAATGTTGTTGCCTCCTTAAAAAACATACCTGGAGTTGTGTTTTGTTTCATTCACACATGTTTGATTAATCCTTTATTACTAGTCTGTCTACATCTTCAAAGACCAAAATGATGAAATTAGCAGCTACCTTTTACCTTTACTTCAGCAGAGAATGGTAATTCCACGGCTGAAATTATCCAAATGATTATTATATGATTGATTATTTTTTATAGTGAAGATGTATGGAGTTTAAAAACCCAGTGGAACACTTCCTGTGTTACCACATGACATCACAAAGTGGATCAGAGTGTTTTCTGTCTGAGAGAAGAACTCATATGCCTAAATATGCAGGGTGTGTGGGTTAAACATGTGTGAATGAAACAAAACACAAGAGGAAACAACATTATAACACACATCAGAAAATATTGGCACTTTAACTTTATGTTCTTGAGGCTATATGCAGCTGCTTCTGCTTGTCTCTGACATTAGACAAAAGATGACGTACCATTCATGTCTAAAATACACACGTTTATTGTCCGCAAAGCCGGGGCTGCCTGCTTGCTGTTGAACCCTGAGTGTACAGTGTATGCGTAGACAGAAATAGGCAGCCACCCACATATCATTAGGGAGAAGAAGAGAGATGGAGAAGAGCATTTGGTGTGACGACTACATGCAGAAGAATTGAACAAATAGCCAAATAATGTTAGTAGAAAATAGATGTTCAAATTTATCGGTCGAAATAAAACACTCTGCAGTCTGCAGTTTCTATTTCTCCCTAAGCAAGGTATTATTTCCATTTGCCATCAGTTATAACCTGAGCTGTGTGGGTGGGGAGTGGGCATTTTCACTATCTGTGTGGATTTTTCTCTCTAATGGAAGATAATGGTGCAGCAGGAGGCCGCCCCCTTGTGGGATAAGTGGAAATTTACTTAAACTGATAATAGGTTAGTTTGAACACAGTTTCATGTGTGTCGATGTAAGCCTTTATTAAAGGTCCTATATTAACATACCTGGTTTTGTTTCATTCACACATGTGAATTCTGAATTGTGTAACAACTGGTCTGTTAAACTTTTTGGTCTGTGCAATATTTTGGACTGTGCAGTGATGGAAACTGTGCAATGAACAGAGTGTGCAATAATGGAAACTGTGCAATGTATGGAGTGCGCAATAATGGTCACTGGGTATGGAGTGTGCAATAATGGGTACTGTGCAATGAGTGGAGTGTACAATATTTTATTGTTTGGCCCTCTATGACCCCAGCCCCTTTGGACAACGGATGGAAATTAGCCTTAGGCTACAATCTGGTGTGTTTACATTCATGTTGTGTCATATTTGTCCATTAACATGCTCTGTCCCAATCAAAATAAATAAATAAATAAATAAATAAATAAATAAATAAATAAATAAATAAATAAATAAATAAATAAATAAATAAATAAATAAATAAATATATAGAGTAATCCTTTATTATTAGTCTGTCTACATCTCTAAAACTCAAAATGCTCTGTTCCACCTTGTGATGTCATGGAACAGGGTGTTTTCCGTTTGAAAGAAGAAGTAAAGGCTGAGTGGCTAACGCTCACACTTCACAGCAAGAAGGTTCTGGGTTCTATCCCCGTGTGGCACGTTGGTATGGCTGTAAGCTTTGGGTCGCCCGGGGTTTTCTGTGTGGAGTTTGCATGTTCTCCCCGTGTCTGGGTGGGTTTCCTCCGGGCACTCCGGTTTCCCCCACCAACCCAAAACATGCACCATAGGTAAAAATCCTCCAGCTGAGGTCCTGACCAAACCAAAGCAAGAAGATCATGGAGATTAACCCTGGGCGCAGTAATGTGCTGCCCACTGCTCCTAATAACAGGATGGGTTAAATGCAGAGAAGAATTTCTCCTGTGTGAGATCAATAAAGTCACTTCTTCTAAATATGCAGGATTTCTGTATTAAACATGTGCAAATTAAACAAAACACAACTCCATGTATGTTTTTCATGAGAAAACAACATAACATAGAGCATAAAATATCATAATAGAGGCCATTTAAACAGTTTATTGTGTAGGCTGGGTCTGAAGTCTTTTTTTTTTTTTTAATGTCATGGCAATTGATATTATTCACGAAAAAAAAAAGTTGAAACTTAATGATTTAATCCTTTTTCCTTTAGTTTATTTTGTATTTTCTTGTCTGCAGGAAGTTGCTGAATGTGAAGATCATTGACGATGAAGAGTATGAGAAAAATAAAACGTTTACCATTGTGCTGGAGGAGCCTATTTTGCTGGAAGTTGGACAAAGGCATGGTGAGCAGAGATTTCGGCTATGAATAAATCACCAACGAGCTGACTAATTAACTAAACCTTTACTGCCAGTAGAGCTTCGTATCGTCCAACAGTGAATTATAGAGTTGTTAAGTTGATGTTACTTCTGGGTCCAACAGGTAACTTCACCACTGTTCTAGTTTAGTTTTGTTTCTTTGTTTGTTTTTTGCAACGATTCTGCTTTTCTTGGACTCAGAAGTGATGTCGCATTTAACAGTTCTTATCAAAAACATAGACACAAAGATGTAATGACATAATCCCAAGCAATCCCAGAGCATTGCATTATACAATATATACATTTATTCATGTACGGCCATTTGCAATAATTGGCCCAAAGTTTGGATACTCACTATTTATTAAATAATTCTTCATCACTGTACATACAAAATATGTGGTAACACTTCATAATAACTGCATTTTAATTAGCCTTAATAAAGCATGAACAACTCCACAACCCCTTTAAGTAGTTACTGAATCGCATCATTTTATTTATTTTAACCGTATTTTGTTGCCACAGGTGACACAAATGACAACAAGACTGCAGTAGGGCCAGAGGATGTGTCTAAAATGGGCTGCCCCATTCTGGGAGAGCACACCAAGCTGGAGGTGGTGATCGAAGAGTCTTATGAATTCAAGGTATCTGCATAAAAAAACTCCACCTGGGAACATCTATGGAGAGTTCAGAGCTGTGCTATCAGCCACTTCCAGCTTCTGCTATGAATTATAAACAACTCACTCAAAGTAATGTCTAAACTGTCAAAATACTGGGGATGGAAGATCATTTTAAAATTTCATCAAACTAGGGTATGACTGTCAGGGGAGCAGAAATTTCACTTTTGTAAATGTCTCTAATCTTTCCTGTGTTATAAATTTCTAATAGGATTAAATGTGAGGGAGGTTTTGATCTGACATTTCACAATGATGGCTTCTTCACTGCAATTATAAGTTAAAATCATATTCACACACATTGCACTTTGTAAAACTCAAATAAAGTAGTAAACATGGACAATATAGTAATTATTTAGTTTTTTTATTAATTAGTAAAATTAACATTATGTTTAAGCATATACAAGCATGTGTCAGGACACAGAAATGCATAAAAAAATAAGAAAAATGTGTTACTTTCTAGTGAATTGTTTGCCACCTGCTTGTCTCCAAGGAGTTATTATTATTTTCTCTGGAATGTTCCACAGTATGCCATTATACTTACTTACTTACTTACTTACTATTTTGCATTAATTCAATTACAGGTGTTTTTATTGCTTTAAAATATTAAAACATTCTTACAGTAAGTGGGGTCTCCTCTCCACAGATCTGACCTGTAACTTGCCATCTGCTTGTCACTCTAATGGCATACGGTGGAACTTTCCAGGCATACCAATAACCTCTCCATAAAGACTATCAGAAAAGTTATATAGCATGAGCTCATATAAATGATTTCTAATACTGGCTGTTGTATTTGTGGTGTTCGACAGAGCACAGTGGACAAGCTCATAAAGAAGACTAACCTGGCTCTGGTGGTGGGGAGCAGCAGCTGGAGGGAACAGTTTGTTAGCGCTGTGACTGTCAGCGCAGGTGAGACCCAAAATGTCTCTTCATTTCAGACTCAGACATTGTTCCTGTGGAGGAGCACACGGGATTAAAGGGGCACGCCAGCAGTCACTATTGGTTTTCTTTGTAATATAATTGGTTTAGCTGCTATAAATGTGATCTGTATCTACAAGCAATAGTTCTGTCATCAGAACTATATCATGTAAACCTATTCATTGCTGTCAAATGTTGCCATAGTGATTAACAATTTTAAAACTCAATATTATTACTTTTGAATGGAGAAAAAGTCCTGAAAATGTTGCACAGAACAGGAAGCTGAATGAATACACAATGACTAGGCCTACACAATAAGAAGGAGGAGAGGCGGAAAGTAATTAACTTTTTTGTAATAATAATAATAATAATAATAATAATAATAATAATAATAATAATAATAATAATAATAATAAATATAGCTGCAAGCAGCAATGTGGGGCCAAGCACCAAAGGTGCATGTAGGCCTCAGCATGTAGGCCTCATGCAGGGTCTGACAGGGTCTAACAGAGTCTGACAGGGTCTAACAGGGTAGTTAGACCCTGTCAGACTCAGAAACAGGGTTTAACAGGGTCTAACAAGGCTTAACAGGGTCTGACAGGGTCTAACAGAGTCTGACAGGGTCTAACAATGTCTGACAGGGTCTAACAGCGTCTGACAGGGTCTAACAAGGTCTGACAGGGTCTAACAGAGTCTGACAGTTTTCATAAACTATAATAACCTTGTTGCAGGTGCTGGGGTTTAGATAGACAGAGTCTGACAGGGTTTAACAGGGTCTGACAGGGTCTAACAGAGTCTGACAGGGTCTAACAGAATCTGACAGGGTCTAACAGAGTCTAACAGGGTTTAACAGGGTCTAACAAGGTTTAACAGATCAAAGACACATCAAAGACAGATCGGTTGCTAGGTGCGTTGCTAGGCAATTCCTGAAAATTCCTGCAAATTTGACCTGCTGGTGGCACTAGACGGTTGGGGCTGGGGGGCTATAAATCGCTGTGGGTAATGAGGAGACTGGCTGGTATGTGCATGCAAAATTTCACAACTTTTTACCAGACAGTTCTAGGGGTTGCCATAGACTCCCATGTGGAGAAGAATATAGAATAATAATAATAAGAATCAGGAGACCAGAACATCAAAGGAAAGATCAAAGGGTTGCTAGGCAACTTCGCTAGGCAACTTCGCTAGGCAACTTCACTAGGCAACTTCGCTAGGCAACGCAGAGCAAACATTATAGGGTGCCTAGCACCTTCGGTGATTGTCCCCTAATAATAATAATAATAATATAGGTTGGGTTCACATGACACCACAGCATCCCTATGCACGTAACCTATCCATGGGTTTTAGAATGATGAAAAAAATAAAAGACTGTTGCCCTAGTGATTAACTATTTTAAAACAGAATATCATAACTTTTGGATTAATTTCATTCATTCATTCATTATTCAGCTTTTTAGTATAATAATAATACATTTTTACTTCAATAGTGCTTTACTAAACACTCATGTACACTGAATTTTGAGCTCTTTTTAGTTTTTTTCTCCAAATTCACATAACTGAGGTCCTTTTAGTTTAACATAGTCAGTGCAGGCCTACAGTGAATAAAAATAGAAAGTCCACTTCCCGTGTTATATGATGAATCTCACAGTTCACACTTTGTTAAACATGAGTCACACTGATCTGAGTCGTATCTGATCTAATTGAAAATACAACTCCAAGCTTATATTGACTTTAGTTATGCTATGTTTGCAAGGTAACCGATTAGGCTAATTACTGCTGTGTGTGGTTAGCCAAAGAGTGAATCCTAGTAACAAGCTAATTAACTTCAATTACAAATGCTTACCTGATTTTGAACCTATAAGTGAAACTGTAATATTTTTTATGTTTTAAAAACTTCATTGTTTTATTACATACAGTACAAGCACAGCATTATTTTTATTGACAATTCCCCATTGTGGGACAAATAAAGGATTATCTTATCTTATTTTGTGGTTATATTTGCAATATGGGTTTAAAAAGCAAGATTCTGGTCACACACATTGCAAACAACTCTCATAAATTTTAAAAACATGCTTGTAAAGGTCTGTCAAATGCAAGAATTTTTTTTTTTCTATAAAGACGGGATATTTTGTCTGTTGGACTATTATCTGAATAATTGCAGCCTTTGCTCAAATTGCTATCTCTATTGCAAAATATTGCGCAGCCCTGTTTTCTTCAGTCTACCTTTATATTATGTTTTTTTTATGTCATGTTATTATTCCCACAGGTGATGATGATGAGGAGGAGAGTGGAGAGGAGCGCTTGCCCTCCTGCTTTGATTACATTATGCATTTCCTGACAGTTTTCTGGAAGGTGTTGTTTGCCTTCGTGCCGCCAACAGAGTACTGGAACGGGTGGGCTTGCTTCTTCGTGTCTATCTCGCTCATCGGGGTCCTTACTGCGGTCACCGGGGACCTGGCCTCACACTTTGGCTGCACCGTGGGCCTCAAAGACTCTGTCACGGCCGTGGTATTCGTGGCTCTCGGTACCTCCGTCCCAGGTAAATGACACACTGCCCCTAGTGGACAAAATGAAACGTTAAAACAACACTCCTTTAGTTGTCAAATACAGCTCTGGGAAAAAAATAAGAGACCACTGCAAAATTATCAGTTTTTCTGATTTTACTACTTGTGTTTGGGCAAAAGGAGTCTGTACACTACCGACAACATTTCCCCCAAATTCCAAATAAAAATATTATCGTTTTATTTGCAGAAAATGACAAATGGCCAAAATAACAAAAATATACCTGTTTTCAGAGCTCAAACAATGCAAAGAAACAAGATCAAATTCATTTTAAAACAACATAATACTAATGTTTACACTTAAAGGGATATGCCACCCCCAGGTCAAACTTGGGCATCTCCCCACAGTCCAGAGACTAAAATAAGTGGTGGAAAGCGTTTTTCTGGTGACCCAGCCATTGTCCAGGTCTGTCAGCACTGACTGCCGCGGTATCTGCAGCTACTCCGCGTTAGACTGGAGTCTAACGTCGCCAGAGAAAGATTTCGGCCAAAAGGAATTAATTTGCTCGATGCTTTTCCCAATTACTTTCTGTGTAGTGCGCATTCATATTGAGTGCAAATAAATGTGCAAATCCCTGTTCAAGCCTAACAACCCTCTCCACCCCTCTGCCCTGGCTAAGATCTGAACCTGAGGTTCAGAATTTAGCCAGGGAAAAGAACTGGTTTGAGAGGGGAGTTAAAGAGGCAATTTTTGTCAAAAAAGAGAATCCGTCGTTAAACAGAAATGGGGGAGTTAGACATAACTTGTCTCCCATTTATAATTCGATTCTCAAACCAAGTCAAAACAGACAAAGAAACATTAGGGCAGACAAGCCAGGGCAGAGGGGTGGAGAGGGTCGTTAGGCTTGAATAGGGAGGCTAAACTAGACGCCAGAGAAATCTGAAAAACAAAGAGACAGATTTTTTAGATAGTTTCAGAGCTATTTCAGTGTAGTGAGCGCCTCCTAGGGCTGAATAGATATGCTAATACTAGACGCCAGAGGAATTCGTAATACAAAAGAGACAGATTAGTTGAGATATTTTCATAGCTATTTCAGTGTAGTGAGCTCCTCCCTGCAGCTAGATATAAACAGGGTCTAACCAGCACTAGAACCAGAGCTGACGAAGCCTCTCAGATGAGCGGCGAAACGTTTTCGACCAAACAAACTTTGTCCAGTTGACAAATTGAATTTCTCCTTTTATCATGGATTCTACCTGGACGACTGAGGGACTCTTCACTCAACATAGCAGTTGTTAATTCAAAACAAAATATTCTGTCTTTTAAGTCCTTAAAATGGCATCCAGAACAGTGAAATATCCTGTAACTGAAAACACTGAACACAACTGAATGTATCAAAATGTAATAATCAAACTAGAAAATCCACTGGGACTGAATTTTACTTCAGATTTTGTGAAAATGTCAATAATTTGATGCCTTTTATTCTTTGTTCTGTAATTAAAAAGCTTGGCTAGTAAATGCATACATGTTTTATTTAACATTATAATAGTACAGATATTACCAACATTAAACCTGATTACTGCATTTCATATTTTTTCTTCATGTTGTAGCTCTGTCTGCTCCACACTTACTATGTCCTTGACTTTTGAAAGCATTACTTTTTATTACTGTGGTATTGAAGCAAATGAGTGCTGAGTGCAGCGTGGCATTTTGACAAGTCCAAATTGGGCCCATAGTGGCTCCTTTAATTGGACACATTAGTTAGGCTGCAAATTGAAATTAGAGGGCAATCGAAAGACATTTAATGCAGCGGTGTAAAAGGCCATTTTTATCTTTCACAGTATTTGAGTTTCCTTTATGAAAAACAATTGCTGTCTGCTCCAGTATGGATTATTTGATGTTTATTAATAACATACAGCAAAATTACTTGACCACCTAGAACCACATGCTTTGACAAAACTTTACAAAGATGAGTGGATCTGGAGCTGTATCATGCCGTCCTGATTTCAAAGGGTGTGATTGACAGGCAGATTAAGCAATCAGAGAGATGCATGGTCCATTCACATCAAAAACAAACATGGCCGATTACACATACAAAAGAGGAAAAAACAGCATAAAGGACAGAGAAATAATGTAGATTTTTACAGAATCAGCTATCGAAGCACCAAACTATTATTTCTCTCATGTAAAAGAAGTGATATATTTTGTTCTGAATGATAAGAGAATTTTGGAAAGGAGATGTTGTCCGCCTTTGAGAGCCACGTGCTACAAATTTGGTTGGTTGGATCATCTCAGGTTAGGACAGAAGATTTTCACCCTACATTCAAACAGAATGTAGAAGGGACTGGCTGGCAAGAAATAGCATCTGAAAACTCTTGAATATGTCCTGGTTCTTCTTCACTGACTTTGCTTGTCTCTTGCTGCAGATACATTTGCAAGTAAAGTGGCCGCTATCCAGGACCAGTACGCTGACGCCTCCATTGGGAATGTGACCGGCAGTAACGCGGTCAATGTCTTTCTGGGCATTGGAGTGGCGTGGACCATCGCTGCGGTCTACTGGAACTCTAAGGGAAAGCCTTTTAAAGTGCATCCGGGATCCTTGGCCTTCTCCGTCACCCTGTTCACCATCATGGCTCTGGTCTGTGTGCTGGTTTTGCTTTATCGGAGGCGTCCAAATATTTCCGGGGGAGAGCTGGGTGGACCACGGACTGCCAAGCTCCTCACCTTTTTCTTCTTCCTCTCTCTTTGGTTCATCTACATCCTACTGTCGTCACTAGAGGCTTACTGCCACGTGCCCGGCTTCTGAGACCCCCTTATGTCTCTTCTTTTTACAAACGTTTCAGTTTTTGTCTATTTTCACAAAGATTTTTAAATATTTATATCATTAGCTCTTATTAATACTGCACTATACGGTCGGTGTGACTTTCTATTCTCTGACTTTACAACCACTCACTATGCTGCAAGGATAGCTTTAGCCACAGATTCTTTTCCATTCAACTTTCTAACACCCATTAGATCCTTTTGTACTACTTCCACTGTCAAAAACTGCAATTATGTTTACATAAGTTGCCGACAAGTCACTAAGAGGAAAGTGCATGGGTTGACGTTTAACAAAGAAAACAAGATGGGCATAGTTGTGTGTGCATATTTATAATTCAATCTTATCGTTAATTATTCATTGTATATCATGTAAAAGATGAACATTGTGCGTGGGAGTTTTGTGAAAGAGTAACTGTGTTTATTTTTTGCACGTTTCAAATGAAGAGTTTTGCAGTGATCTATTTTAAAGTGCTAAATGTAATATTTTGATCTGACGTGTTGGCGTATTCTTGTACATGTTAATCAGAGCTGTATCATAGTCCCTCACTGCCTGGTGCCCTCCCTCATTAAGCCTTTATCAGCTAATTAGCCTGACATTGGTTTAGGACATCTTTGGTAACACTTAATATTACATACACTTTAATTTGCTTTAATAAAACAAAAAGAAAGACTTCTTTCATAATGAACAAATAATTTAACATGGACATGAAGGCTTAGTAATTACTTAAAGGTCCACTATGTAACTTTTTATCCAAAGGGTCCGCCACCTGCTTATCTCCATGGAGATGCTATTGCCTTGCCTGGTATATTTCACATTTGACATGTAAAGCCAAATGTGTCAAGCTAAGTTACAAATCAGATCTGTGAACACTCACAGTAAAAATGCATATTTTAAAAGATATTTTCTTTCCCATAAAACACCAGTAACTGAATCAATGTGAGACAGATAATTTTAATGACATACCGTGGAACATTCCAAACTAAGTAATGGCGTCATAATGGAGACAAAAATGTGGTAGATCCTCTCTTTGAAAAGCTACACAGTGCATCTTTATTTTAGGGGTTAGACATTAGGGTATTAATTAAGCAGATAATGGTTCATTCTTAATAAACTATTTGTTCATTATGATTTCAGTCTGTCCTCATGCTTTATTAAGACTATTAATTGTGTAAATAAAAAGTGTTGTGCACCTATTTATGGACATTATAACACGTTCTTATCAGTTGTACAGTGATACAGTGATGTATAGTTTCTTCTTGCACATTATCCAGTGATTAATGTGCAAACTGTGAGAGTGGTGTGTGTGTGTGTGTGTGTGCGCGTGTGTGTGTGTGTGTGTGTGTGTGTGTGTGTGTGTGTGTGCGTGCGTGCGTGCGTGCGTGCATGTGTGTGTGCGTGTGCTTGTGTGTGTCAAAAATGACTCCATCACATTCACAAAGAGGACACAAGGGTTGAGACCCTTTCAATAGCACAATTAAAATGTCCATGGTTGGACCATATCATGTGCCAAAAGAGAAGTTGTACAGTGTTACATGGATTCTATGATTCTTTTGTAATTATTTAAATGAGATGTAGAGCCATATTTATTGTTATAGTACTAGAGTTGAGGTATTTATATAAGCTTTTCAGTTTTATGGATATGCACGTTTAATGTGTGAGAAGTGGAAATAAATGTTGACAATTTACAAGTTGTAAAACTGTCTCATATCATTATTGTTGCTCTTAAATAATACAAAAATGATGTGTAGTTTTAGTAATATTAACTTATTTAGTACTGTTACAATGGTTTCTATTAATATTAGTTTTATGTCGTAACAAATACGTATTATCATTTGTTTTTTAGTTCTTCATTAATTAGTTCTAAAGCTACTAATTTAGATGTAGGTTAAAAGTGCACTATTGAACTTTTCTTTTCTGGAGTCTCAACCACCCTCCTGTCTCCATGGAGATGTTATTGCTTTGCTTTGTTCTGCTGCATGGCATTTCATTTATCTATCCCCTTTTAGCAATAAAACACATGCAATTAAAGGTGCATTGTGTAACTTTTCTGGTGGAGCATCTGTCAAATGCTTTTCTTCATGGAGATGTCATTGTCTGGAATGTTTCACAGTATGGTATTAAACCTTTCTATCTTCATGGAGACCAAACCAGACCAAGTCAGATCTGTGGAGAGCTATAAAACCATCTCTAATGTAATAAATGTAAGATAGAGCTGTTTAGTGTCATACTGTGGAACATTACAGGCAGAGCAATGACATATCCATAGAAACAGGCAGGTGACAGGCCCCCCAACCCAAAAGTTACACAGTGCACCTTTAAATAAATGCCTGATGCAATATATTTAATGACATATTGCGGAACATTTGAGGCAAAGCAATACAATAACATCAATGAAGACATGCAGAAAGTGAACCCTCTATCATTAGTGAATTGTGTTTGTTTAGTAAGATTATCATGGTAAGTAAATAAACGGGCATGGTTTAAACTGCCACTTGAAATGCTATGAAAATTCGCAGCTCATAGGAAAAGGAAATATTTAGATAAATGAAAAACTGCCTGTCTTTGCTTGAGTGTGCTGATTGGATTTTCCTAATTGCTCTCATAAAGCGGTGCATAACTGCACAACACATTACCTTGAAAATGAGCTCCCCTCTGTGTGATAAGCAGCACTGTAACATAAAATAGAAGACAGGCTTGATTTCATTGAGATTCACTGCCACTTTGAGTTTGTGGGCTGTGGCACTGCCTTGTGTTTATTTCTGCCACATAAATAAGTGACTTTGTAGGTTTTAATGGTGCCAAGAGCGTGCCAAGGTTTGCACTAAAGGTCAATACAGTATATAAAGTTTGTGGTGAGCTATCAAAACACTAGGCTGTGTAAAAGGCTGGGAGCAGGTGGAGCAGGGGGAATATTGTGCTACACCCTGTGGCCTCTCTCTGAAGTGCAGCTGCAGCCTGAGTACTGTAATCCAGTATCTGTTACACAACGAAACTTTCCATGCCCAAACACATGATGTAATTTTTCCGGTAAGCAGTTTGGCCTAAGCGTCTTAGGGTGCGGAAAAAGCATTTCAAAGCAAACAGGAAAGCAGCATTAATATTCATGTGCTCCAGTTATAATTGTCTTTTTGGCAGACATCTACAAAATCTACAGTGCACATTGTTAGAATCCATGTCTGTGTTTTATCTAGGCACTTACAGCCAGCTCAGTCCCAGTTATCTTAGCCTGTGTGATCAGAGATATAATACTCCCTACAACAGAAACATAGCCAGACTGGACTGTACTAGAATGGACAAGTAAACTACTCATTTCACAAAGTAGCAGTTAACATCATTATAATTATACTAAAGATCTCACTTTTTTTTTTAGATCATACATTTTATTCTTTAAAGGTTTACAAGAATGAGAACTTCGCACTTCAATTTCTTCAAACGGGTGTGTTGGAGGAGAGGGAGCAGTCCCAGAACATACGAGAAGAAAATAATCCCACACTCCGTCTTACTTGCATAATGTAAGATTTATTAAGACATGCAATGTTTCGGCACTAGGCCTTCATCAGGCAAAATAGGATGTTTTAAAGGTTTAAAATGGCTATTCTACTAATAATGTCTATTCACGGTTTTCAGATGACTGTTTACTGTTTGAGAACCTTTGCCCATCCAAAAGATAATATTTGTTTTTTAAGTTAATTACTTGCTATGGCAAGGGTGCTATATTTTCATCACCCTGAAACCCATGCACAGCTGGGATGTATATTTTATATCTTATTTGTATTCAGGCACAATATGCGGTTAGATGGATGTTGTCCTTGGTGCAGAGAGTACGCTGGGATGTGCTCCAGGAAAAGAGCATTGCTAATAGGGAATAGGTCATTATTATGAGATACTATATTGATCTGAACATCCCTCTGCTCCAGAGTTTGTTTGTTGTGTGAAGATAGCTGCAGAGAAAGGACTGTTCAAAGCCGCATTCACTAGCGATTTGGGAAAAAGATTTTGACAAGCATTACAACTGCGATTCGATTTGTGATTTATGTTTTAATGATAGGATTCTGTTCAAACTGTACAGTTTAAAGGTCCTATATTATGCAAATAGACTCATGTGAGCTTTAAGCCATGTTAGAATGCTGATACCTCCTCAAAAACTGATGTTGTGTTTTGTTTCATTCACTCATGTTTGAATAAGCCTGCATTATTAGTTTATATCTCCAAAGCTCAAAATACTCTGATCCACCTTGTGATGTCATGAAGTTGTATTTTTCGAGTTAAGAGCTACCTTTTAGCTTTAGTTCAGTGGAAGTAGCCAATTCCAGGGCTGAAATAATCCAAATGGGTCTAATGAAGGTGTATGGAGTTTTAAAACATATTGGAGCTTATTATATTATTACTTATTATATTAACACACATCACAAGGTGGAAGTGTTTTCAGTTTGACAGAAGAACTCAGCCTAAATAGGTTTGCGTGAATGAAACAAAACACAACTCAGGTATGTTTTCAATGATCTTCTAATAATCTGTATGAACATTTCCAATCTGGCTTCCGTCCCCTCCATAGCACTGAAACGGCCCTTCTCAGAATCATAAATGATCTTCTCCTTTCTGCTGACTCTGGTTTGTTATCCATTCTCCTTCTGCTTGATCTAAGTTCGGCCTTTAACATCATTTCTCATTCCATCCTCCTCAATAGATTTTCTTCTCTCGGCATCTCTGGCACAGTCCTCACCTGGTTTCATTCCTATCTTTCTGACCGCACTCAGTTCATTCAACTAAAATCCTTCATGTCTCATTCTGCCCCCATCTCCACAGGTGTTCCCCAGGGTTCTGTCCTCGGTCCCCTCCTTTTCATCACCTATCTTCTCCCCCTCTGTCATATTTTCCGCAAAACACCACATCCACTTCCACTGCTACGTGGATGACACCCAGCTCTACCTCTCCACCAAGCCAAACTCCACACTCCCACCATCAGCCCTTGTCACCTGTATCAATGAAGTCAAATCCTGGTTCACTTCCAACTTTCTCAAACTCAATAGCAATAAAACTGAACTTCTTCTTGTAGGCACCAAATCCACCCTTAGCAAGACCAATAATTTTTCCATTCTCATCAACAGCTCTTCCATCTCTCCCTCCCCTCAGGTTAAGAGTCTGGGTGTTATCCTTGATAGCACCCTCTCCTTCACCTCTCACATAAACAACATCACCCGCACTGCCTACTTCCACCTCCGCAACATACATCGTCTCCGGCCCTCCCTCACTCATCAGTCCACTGCCGTACTCATACACAGTCTCGTCACTTCCCGCCTCAATTACTGCAACTCTCTTCTGTTTGGTCTCCCGCAAAAAAACTCTCCATAAACTTCAACTGGTTCAGAATTCAGCCGCTTGCATCATCACACATACACCCTCCATCAACCACATCACACCCATCCTACAACAGCTCCACTGGCTCCCCATCACACACCGCATTCAATACAAAATCCTGCTCCACACATTCAGTCTTCCACAACCTTGCACCTCCATATCTCACAGACCTCCTCCATATCGCCACACCTGCTCGCTCTCTGCGCTCCTCCTCCTCTCTCTAGCTCTCTGTCCCCTCTGCCCGTCTGGTCACTATGGGGAGCAGGGCGTTCATCCGCTCTGCTCCCCAGCTCTGGAACTCTCCTGACCTCCGCAACACTGACACACTCCCAAACTTCAAAACCAAACTCAAAACTCATCTGTTCAGACTGGCTTTCTCACTCCAACCATAACTGCACTGTCCTTTTAAATGTTTTAAATGTTTTACTGTTTTAAAAGTTTTACTGCTTAAATATTTGACTGTTTGTTTTTAACTGTTTGTTTTGTACTTGTTGTAAGGCGACCTTGAGTGTCCAGAAAGGCGCCTAATAAATAAAATGTATTATTATTATTATTATTAATGAGGAAACTTATATTATAACATAGATGAAGTTATATGGGCCCTTTAAACATGTCCAGAAGAATTGACAAAAAACTGAAACATAAACTGACAAACTAATACAATAATTACATTGTTTGTACTGATCTAAACTACAGGGTTAGCCATTTTTATACAGAATAAGAGGATATTTTGTTGTTTGTGGAGGAACTTGCTATTTGTGTCCATTCACATCGCGTTTGATTGTGATTTATGTGCGATGATTCTGTTCAAATTTCAGATTTTAAACACATCCAGACGTATTGACACAATGAACACAATGAAATATACATTGACAAACTAATACAATAATACATTGACAAACTAATACAATAATTAATCACATTTTACAACATGTCTGTTCAGATCTAAACTAGCAGAATGAGGATATTTTGTTGTTTGTGGAGGAACTGGCTATTTATGTCCATTCACATTGCATTTGATTGTGATGAATCCTGCAGCCCTGTTCACTCAGTTACTCAAAGAAGCTGGGCTAAGGCACAGGACACAGCAATTTGTCTGACAAGCAGGCCACCCAGCAGTACTGAGCACAGAGCAGATTTATGAGACACACTCAAGGCAGAGAATTATAGCTGCACATCTCCCAGACAACTAGGCCTGGCCCCAAAATACAAAATGGTGACTTCCAGATAAGGACTGAGCGGATCCTCATAAAAGGGCTCGTATTGTAGCTAATAGAAGGTACAAGGTGTTTTTAAATCAGTGCAGTGCAGTCAAGCTCACAGTGCGTATAAAACTGACGTTTAAAGAGGTGAAAATGCAGACAGACAAAATGAGATATTTGCGCCTAGTGTTTTGGATTCTAATATGGTTTCATAGTCAGAAAAGGAAGACAAAAGCCATATCTCCTTTTAGATTACATAATATTTGAATAAAGAAAGGTATTTATTCTTTGCACTACTTTTTAGATTTGGTCTTAGATAGTTTTTGTATTGTCTTTATATTGTATTTTGTACACTGTCTTTTTGCACTGTTTGGCCAGAGAGAAACGGAATTTCGATTCACTGTATGTCGAACACATATGGCAGAATTGACAATAAAGTTGACTTTGAACTTGAACTTTGAAGAAATATTTGAAAAGTAAACTGATGAATTTTGAACCTGATCATTTACACTTGTGACTAGACCAAAGAATTTGCTATATAGAAACAAATACAGTATCAACATTTTAACAAGATTCATTTTAAATGGCTCATATTACACTATTTCTTCATTTTGTTACATTCTTATTTCCTCATCAAAAACATACGTCCAGGTACGTTTTTAACATGTTTTATAAAAGTATTATACCACAACTTAAAGCTCACAGAGTCAATTTGGTGTAATATAGGACCTTTAACTGCTCCCCAATTTGTATTAAATATTACTGGAGTATAGAATGCCATCTGAAACCCGGCAATACTACATCTAAACTCCTGGGACTGCTTTCACCTAAGCTTGTTTTGTGTTCAGTATTATAATTTCAACACTGACGCAATCTTTTGGCACATCTTGACAGCAACAATTACTGTGCTCCATGTGTACCGCCCCACATTGTTCAAAATGATTTAACTGCAGGATGTGCTCAGCAGCTCAAATATCATATTTAATCAGTTTGATGTGTGAGTATCAGATTAATACAATGCAGTACAGACAGTATAAAGTATAGCAGGAGCAGAGGATCTCACACTCAACTCAATGAAGCGTGAATTTACCGTATATCCACTAAAACTTTGGGAGATTTTGAACTGAAGCACAGAGACGAAGGAGTGCAGGATCCTAAGGGCTTTTATGGAGGATTTCTCATTACCTCTTCAGTTTTGTGTTCAATTATTAAATGCACTCACGGCCATCTTAAGTATTACATGCTAGTTACCTTTTTTTTTTGTAGATCAGGATTTTATACTACTTGATTAATTACACAGTTTAAAGCTTATCAAGCTTATGATTAAAGCAGATTCTCTGAGCCATGACCAGAGCAGGGGTTTCAGTGCTGTTTTTTGTTTTTTCAGTATCATAAACTCTATGTATAATGGACATATGTAACAAGCTAGCTGCCGCTTTTCAAATAGGAAGTGAACATTGAAAAATTGTCACCCATTTTTCTCTAACTGTTGCGATCAGCCTCGTCATAAAATGGTATTAAAATGTTTGTATTGACTCTCTCTACATAATCATGGTGTTTTTATTTTGCTATTTTGTATTTAAATAAATTCCTATTCCTAATAGATCTGGCTCCAAATTTTCCTCATTGCTTCATTTGACTGGAGCCAAACAGATGGGTGATGTCACACTCCCTTAGTCCACATCTTTACACAGTCTATTGTCAATACAGAGTGATGGTATAGAGAGATTGTGACTTCCAGGGTTGCAATAATGACAAGAATACAATTATAAACATGTTTAAAAATCAAATCAAAAAGTATAATTATTCCCTGTAAGTGTGATGTGATGTGTTATGTTCCAACCCGGTAATATAATAAAATAATAATATTCCTTGGTCTATAGCTACTTCCAATTCAGTGGAAATTGTTTATGGATCTCAAGTGGTTTCTGTAGTGTGTGCACTGAATACAAAACATTACATTTACTTTCTTCACAAACACTGCTGTGAATAGACTTTTGTGGATGACCACAATTGTTGATGTAATTCACACAAAAAGGGCAGAAAGGTCATGTCCGGAGCCTGTAGGATGTCAGAAACAGAACTTTCAGCTTTACTGCGTTATAATGTGATTTACTGTACAGGCAGCAAAACGTCCCAGATTGGTGCTTTTCTCAGCAGCCCTGGCAGAGAAATCATCTTAAAGCTAAAATTAGTCTGAGATTGTTGGCTGCCTTTCAACTCATCATTTCACACAAAGAGGAAGAGATTTTCTGGTCATGGCATGACAGCCACGCCAATCTTCATGTCATGAATTAAGTTTTCCAAATATAGGCCTAGCACACAACTCAAACACTGACTTCACTGGTTCTAGTGGAGGCATTTTATTTCAAACACACACATGGATGCTCTTTCTTTATGTTCACCAGATAAAACTTTTCGAGCAAAAAAACGGATGTATTTGACTGTATATTGGTTACATATATTATTTCCTTGTGTTGATCTGCTCGAAATGAATGAATAAATGAATGAAAATGAAAACTACTTTGCAGAATTGTAATTTAATTTTGTGGATGTTTGTTGACAGAGCAGTCAATGGGTGGAGATTTGTTTTTGTTTTTGTATATTCAGGCTAAATTGACTTCTTGGAGCATCGCTGTGATGTTGGCACAAGAAAAACACTCAGCATTCAGTCACAACAAATCTGGTGCCATGGATAATTTGAATAATTCAAGGCCAATTTGTCAACTGCATAATTTAGTCTGGCAGAGCTCTAGTCTGAAGCTGTTCCACTTAATGGGCTACCTGCGTGTTTTTCTTGGTCACTGGTTCACTTTTCTCCGTGTTTTTCTTGCGCAGGCAGCACGCGCGTGCATCGCTGTGGGATGATGTCATCCAGATGGAGACAATAGCGCCCCCCTCCGTGGTCCACCCCCACCCACACCCCCACCCCGTGCCTCTCACACACGCGCAGCGCAGCTCAGAGTGACACGCGCTCAGACGTGACGCCAGCGGAGCTGATGCGCGCAGAGAGGACAGTGGTGTGTGTGTTTGAGGCAGAGTGGACAGTGGTGTGTGTTTGAGCAGAGATGACATTGGTGTGTGTTTGAGGCTCGTTCCGGGAGCTCGAGACTGGAGCAGCACTACGTGTCACATCTGGACACAGCATCAGCTCGGCTCGCGCTGCCATGAGGAGCTCCGGAGCCGCTGCGCACAGAGCATGATCACTCCGCCGGACTGCCTCTGATGTAAGTGCCGCTGATTAGCCTTCAGTGTGCGGGTCTGTGGTCTGTGCTGGACCGGCCTGCAGCCTCTGCCCCGTGCCTGTGTCCAGAGCAGCACCGCTCTCACAAACAGCGCAGTGCCCTGTTGGTTTGTTCTGTGTGTATTTTATTTTCTCTTTTCTCTTTTTAAATCTGTGCAACTCACTCTTGAGCACCAGTCTGCGCCCTGTTACAGGCCAAACACAACTGCTTTGTGTTGTGTCTATGGCACACACATAACCGCAGTATCTGAACTACTCTGATAGCCTCAGTGAACAAGCGGGCTACTGGCTCTTGGAGAGACAGTAGAGTTTAGGCCCGCCTCGGCCCTGTCGCCTAATGTGCTTACCGTGCTAAAGGTTCAAAGACTTTACGAAGAAGATGCTATTGAAATACAGAGACCAGACAGAGTGCCATCTAGTGGGTGCACAACCAGGACAATCAAATGTGTTAAATCTAATAAATACCATACTTCTTCTTAGGTAAGTTATGGGCACATCATACAAAGTGAAATGTCTTTAGTCTGCTTATTCCCGTACCCGTAAACAGTAAGAGGTGGATCATATGAAACAAAGGCCTGTGGAGTTAATGTTGTGTTGATTGGCTATTTGTGTGACAGGCTCATTGTTCATGGAGATGGCTTCATGCAGTGGACACTAAATGTATTGATTCTGCAGAGTGGTGTGTACAAACCTATTGAGAGGAGTGTCCTGAACATGTTATCAACGCACAAGGCCACTTAAGACATCCCTAACATCATCTGCAAGCTACTCACCTTTCTTTAGTTACTACAAGTCTCTGTGCATTCAGTCATTTGTGTTCATTACTGATTACAGTGTTCCCTATACAGTTTTTTTTTATTTGAATAATTTCATTTCAGTCAATTTGTGGAGAATAAATGTCACTTACTATTTTTAAGCAGTTATTTTGATAAGTGTAGTCTCTTACAGGTTTATGATAATACAATGAGCAACAAAGTCCAATTTTGTTATGACAATATATATAGTTTTTAATTTAGACTCTGTGGGACTATTTTAGACTATGGGGGGGGCATTCATCTTTGGGAGAAGTATGAAATATGAGCTGATCATTTAATATAAAAATCACATGAATTTCAGTACATGTTTGTAAAGGTCTACTACATGTACAACAAGATATTTCTATGGAAAAAAAACAGGATATTTTGGTCTTTACCAAGAACATTCTAATATTTAAATAATGTCTGGACTCAAATAGCATTTTTATATGATTGTGATATATTGTATTCTTCCATCCAGTGCATTATAGAGGCCTTTATAAGACTATGACAGTTCTGGTTGGCTTCCCTCTGGCTGCTGCACTCGTCACTGTGAGATCAGATATGCAGGTCAACAGGACACGAAAGCCCCATTTGCCTCCGAGTGTTAACTTTAAATTAGCAATTATCTGTACATGCTTTGCAGATGAAGGCACTAATCTCACCAGTAGTCATTTCTGATACGGTTTCATTGCTGTTAGTTGAATATTGTTAGATCAAATGTAACTTCTGAATTACTTGTTCCACCATGACTCCATTAACTCAGTGATGTTATTCATAGGGCTGCAATATGTAATTTGGCTGGTGCTGTGACGTTGATATTATTGTGATTTTATAATATACAGTGCATCTTGACACAATAATGTCAGTTATATTAAAACTTAAATGTACATGACTTAATTTACAAACTATCAAGGGAAAAATAAGACTAATTTATATGGAAAATCATTTTAAAAATTCCTCATTGTAACGTTTTCATTTGAAAAACATTTGTGTCACATGTAGAACCTTGGTGTTATTGCTATATATTTTGTTGGAATGTTGATGGTTGTGTATCTTTTTGTATACTTTTTTGCATTATATTGTGCAGTAGCTGTTTGCTGTGGGTTGTTGAGTATTTTGTGGCATATGGAAAGCCTCCTCATAGCAAAAAGAAAGTCTGTTGTTGTTTTTTTAAGTTTAGCTTCCTGAATATTTACCTAATGTACCTTGAGGAGACACACTATTTTAAGGAACAATTTGGCAATTTGGCTCACTGTGAGCTTAAATCCACAAGATGTCTCATCAGGGTGGCTTTGATCTCGAGTACAGCTTTTGTCAGACTATTTTTAGCTTTTCTATTTGTGTCTCAAAAGACTATTACAAAATATACTTATATTCTTTGCTGTATTTTTGTACTTTTCTTTTCAACTATTTACCACTGCCACTTAACTGGTGTGAAACTGTGAACAATATTTACCACAGGTTTTATCCCTCCAAACCAAGTAATAATTAGAAAAACATGAGAATCGTGTAATCGTGCACTTTTTTTCACCACTGTGTGTTTCTAAGGATAAAGATTTGCCAGGGTGCTTGCTTCTTTAAGTGGCCCTTTCGTTGCATCCATCACTCTCTATGGCGGGCACTGAGAATTAGATGATGTAATTATTTTGACTTCCTCTCAGTAGCTTCTCTGTGGTACCGTGTGTAGCAAAAACAGTGCAGAGTATGGAGAAAAAGAAAATATGGCACACTGCTGACACTTAATTAAATATCACAATATCAAATATTTGTGCTTGTTTAGATACATTTTGAAGTACACTAAGGGCTTACTGGTAACGTGTGGATGAAATCACGGGTAAGGGTATGGGATATATTGAGTCATTTTAGTTTAGTCACATCCAGCTCACTCAGTGTAAGTCTTTGTCTGTTGTCTTCTGTGAGTGTTTTGTCATTAAGTCTCACACTGACTGACTATGACCTCACTGACTGTGTTTGTAAAAGCTTTATTGTTTCCTATTCACAACTGTGATGTCAATACAAATGTTAAATATGTAACAAATTATGTCATGGAATGCTATACTTAACTTGACTATGCTTATTTCGAGAGTAATTTTCAAATTATAGAAATTATTATTATTATTATTATTATTATTATTATTATTAGTAGTAGTAGTAGTAGTAGTAGTAGTAGTAGTAGTAGTAGTATACATATTATTTATAATATTAATATTAATAATAAAGTGTTTCCCATAGATTTAGTTAAGACTATAGTGGCACAAATCATTTTATTTTTAATAAAATGTTATCATTGCATTTATTTGTGGAGTATAAATGTCACTTACTGCCTATATTTAATCTTTAAGCATGACATTTTGACCAGTGTAGTCTATTTTCATAAGTGTATCATAATGCAGTGAGCAACAAAGTGTAATTTAGTTAAGGGAATATATAATCTGGGGATAATTTATAGGGGGCTACTACAGTTTCCTGTATTAATTGAAAACACCAATAATATTTGGTGTTGAACAAAGAATAAGAAATATGTTATTCCACTGATGATACCAAAGTAAAAACATGTAACTTGCTTATACACACATTTTAATCTCTGAACATTTATAAATGTATCTTTGGAAAAAAGTAAAATTAACTCTAAATTTCCATCTCTCATTGTGTGTGGTCTGTAGAACTTTAAACTACGACTGAAGGATTCTTCACACATTTTAAACTACTAAACTTAACTGTATGGGTCAGACATTGTCCAAAACTGTCCTTGTAACTTGGTGACTGTTTGCTATATACTTTATCTCTGATAATTTATTTATTATCCAGCCTATACCCCTCATATCATACTACTAACACACATAAACATCTGTCCATTTGGCTGTAGTTAGTCATAAAATGACCCTGGGTTACAACCCCAAGGGTTAACAATCCCATTTAAAGCCACTCTCAGTTGGCACGCGGCCACCAGTACAGGGCCATTCTGGTCTCATTACCATTCATATCAACAGACTGCGGACACATCATGTTCAACCTCCAATCCTCTTTTACTATAGCAGCAATTAACATCTTCTCCATAGTGCAACTCTGCATTAAGTCTGAACCATTTGGGAGAAATATGTACTTTTGATTTTTCTGACAGGCATTGCTATTGAGATTAGAGTTATGCGTTGTTTTAATTATAGGATTCTGTTCAAAATCCACATTTTAAACACAGACAGATCACATGTTTGTATCCATTCCAGTTGTGATTTTAATTTGATTGTGATTAATCTTGCAGCTCTGCTCAACATGCTCCGACTGTCACTCACTTGCTAAAACGAGCGGGAGTCAGATACCAGCTTTCTATATCTTTGGGACCTGAGCCAAATGCATTGTGCCTGTCTCAGTAGCATGTTTATCTCCCTTGTTAACGTGCAATGCCAAATCCGAGTGGAGATCCAGAGAGCTGGTGCTGAATTGGCTCATCCTCTGATAAGACATTGTTGCCATCTGTGCAAGCAGCGGAAAGTCATTCATGAGATAATCTATTGATCATCTAAACAGTGTCTGACTCCCAACAAAAACACTGCATTAAAAAGGTTAATTCAAAGATCAAATGGCTTTTAATCAGGCAAATATTTATAAATCAGATCATACTGGCTTGGTGTAGGGTTGTCAAATAAAAATCACAACCACATACTAACTGATGTTAACACTGGTATAGAATCTAATCAATTGTATCCTATCGATCTTTTCAATAGCACAAAATCACTAGGGCTGTTTAGTTGATAAATTGGTTAATGTCAACAATTTTTTACATAATTTGTATCAGTTATTTTATCAGAATTATATTGATTTATATGCACAGCAGAGGGGAGGAACCTGGAGAAAACCTAGAGAACTGAAGAAGCAGCTTGGATGAGCTGTGAAACGTATTTGACCAAATAAACTTTTGTCCAGTTGACAAATTGAATTCTCCTTTTGCCATGGATGACTGAGGGATTCTATACATAAATATTTGACATATATTTTTACAAAGGTACATGTGTGGTATTATAATAATTTTGAGAGCTTTTGCCAACACCACATCGATTACTTGATATACTGCACATGCAAGGGTTTAGTGGATCAACAGCTTCTTTAGTTGACTAGCCCAGATAATAATAATAATAATAATAATAATAATAATAATAATAATAATAATAATAATAATAATAATAATAATAATAATAATAATAATAATAATAATAATAATAATAATAATGAAGAAGAAGAAGAAGAAGAAGAAGAAGAAGAAGAAAAAGAAAAAGAAGAACTTATAAAAACAAGCTTTACAAAGTCCTGTATGGATGAGGTCATTCCCATTGACCTGCAGTATAAATTGGTGCGCTGCCTTTAATGTCTGCACCTCTATCAGTGAGTGAGTCCTCAGTCTCTGGGCTCACAGTGTAAATTACTCATGGCATTATTTTACACTTAATACATGGTGACACCACATTTCACTGAAAAAATGTGCTGAATAATTTGCAATCACTTCAGCAGTAAAACTCCACTATCTGTCACACTGGCAGACAAGCATACAGTGACATACAAGTGAAGTAAGGTTTAATAATATAAGTTAGAAAGTGTACAGGGATACAAATGTGGTAAAGATGAAGAGAACTTTCATTTGAGGGAGTGAAAATGAGCTTACCATTTGTGCCTTTAAAGCTGCACTGTGTAACCTTTCTGCTGTTATAGACTGCCACCTACTTATCTCTACGGTGTTCGGAGTACGAAGGACTATACCAATTATCTATGTCTACATTAAAGGGACAGTGTGTAGGATTCGTGGCGCATAGGTGGTTACTAGCTATTCCACTTCCTCTTTTGGCTATGGCAGACCTCGAGGGTCACCCGGACGCGACGTAGCGCCGACATCGCGCGTGCCCGCGCACGAACCGCGCACCGCTGTATACACCGCTGTCCCCCGTTCACTTTTTTTTTTTCTTTTCGCATGAAAACACACAATCCCGATCATGATTCATGACAATCTACACATCAAATGAAACCTTACAGTCTCCTCTTTTTGACTATGCAATTCATTTCCCTGCAAAACAATCACTCCCCGAGCACATGGGGCTTTTATACAGAAAAGCACAAAACTTAGCTTACTTAGCTTACCTTTGAAGGCTCTGCACAGGTCAAACTCTGTATTTCATCATAAACTTGGTCTCAATCTGTCCATAAGGATCCAGCGAATAAAATCCAGTAAAACAATTTAGTCCAAAATACGTGTTATATCCATTACGAGTGTGATCCGGCAGCATGCTTCTTTACGCGAGGCTCCCCCCTTCCCCCCTCCCCTTCCCCTTCTCTCCTTCTCTCCTTCGCTCCCACATGCAGCCGCGGAGCAGAGGAGCGAAGGAGAGAAGGGGAAGGGGAGGGGGGAAGGGGGGAGCCATATGCAGCGCGGATGAGCAGCTGCTAGCAGGAGCCGAGGCGAAGGATGAGCCCAAATGTCCTTCTGCGGCTCTCGTATTCAAAATGGCTGCCTCTATATGGGGAAGATCCCCCTTTTATGTGACTATATCTAAGTCCAAAAGAATACTTTGATTTCATGATGGAAGTGAAAAGGCTTGGAAAACAATGTATTTTTGAATGGGTATCTTCAATTTCAGTAATTAACGGGTAAAAATCTTACACACTGTCCCTTTAACAAACATATCTTTTGGTTGGCTGTTATATATCAGGCCGATATTTGTACTTTATAGCCTCTCAGCTGTCTGCCTTAAATCTCCAGCACAGGCCTATTTTGTTTTGGCTGACCTGCTGCCTAAAGAGTACACATTATATTTGAACATTATTGCAAAGAGATAATTGCACAGAATGTGCAGCTCTTGTAAGGGTAAAAAATGCTGTGGGTACCTTTGTAGTAAATTTTAATTACATATTTTGGGGAATATCATCAGAATCGATCCTAAATAAAAAAATATTTGCAGATCTTATCGGCCATCAGTTTCTCTGGATTCTCTGACAGCGGCCATGAAAAAAACATATCGGTCGATCTCTAATTTTCTTGTTTGTAGAGTATTTGCGATTTGCAGATTGTGTCCATTACAATTGCAGTTTTGTTTTGATAGCAATTTTTCTTAGAGCCCTATTCTGCTCTATACGCTGTTTGACTCCAGTGACTAATTCCACAGCATCCACAGTGTGTGGATGTTTGTTTTCCAGCCAAGAAGACATGCACTTTCTCTTGGAATGCTGTAATAGAACATTTTGCGTGCATGTGTGCTGTTCTTTCCCCTGTTGTCTGAGGCTGTGTGGGTGGTTGTTTGCCTCTCAGGTGCTTTTGATGAAGAAGCTGCATAAACTCAGGGAGGGACGACTCAACATGGGATCCTCCATCAATCTTCCCCGGCAGAGACTCCATCTGTCTCTCCCTTTAAACACCCAACACCCACTCACTCTGCTGTTTTCCCCAAAAAAACACTGCAGTCTCTACCTCTGCCACAACTACTACAGTATATGAGTTAGAACTGATTCAATTATTTTAATATGATTTGTGATTTAGCCCAGCTCCGAAATCTTGCTCTGTCATCTTCTCATACTAAATTAGCACATGGTGTTTCTGAATCTATTAAACCGTAAGCAATTTTTTTTTTGTTTGTTTTTTATGAGATTTTGCTTAAATGATCGCTAAATACCATAATTTCCGGATTATTGCTCGAACCTGAATATAAGCTATATCAACTATATTTTCAAAGAAATGTCTATAAGCTGCAGGTCTCCATGTCTTCAAGAAGTTTTCAAGTTTGGAGCATCTGCTTGTATTGCCTCTGAAAGCTTTTGTCATCTTTTTGCATTGAGTCAGTTCGTCACGCTGCCGTCGCCAGCGTCTCACCATCGACTCATCAATGCCAAGCTCACGTGCAGCAGCTCTAGTTCTTTCTTCGAAAGACAGATTGATTACCTTTAGCTTAAAAGCTGCATCACATGCATTTCTTCATATGTTTTCCATGAGGAGGGTGTGTGCATGAAGCACAAAATAACAAAATCAAACTAGCATCTTCCTCGTCGCGTTGTCTCTTCACCTGTCTGTCTCTTCATCTGTCTGTCTTGCTCTTGCACTTCATGCTCTACTGCACATGTCTCCTGCAGAAAGAGCCGCTGTCCTGTCTGGGATCATATCCGTGTCTGGGATAATGCCAGTGTCTGGGATCATGTCAGTGTCTGGGATAATGCCAGTGTCTGGGATCATGCCAGTGACCAACTACTGAAGTTTGAGACATTTCTTCTCATCATTTACGCACTCATCTGCATTTAACGCATACGGGCTATTAAGACATATCCCATTCACTAATGTTCATTCAGAATCATAACTTTTTTTTTCATCACATGGCGATAAACTTTTTAGTGCGCTGGCAACAGCGCTCGCTATCGTGTTGTAACTTCATGTGAACCACACAGACAGTAGCACTTTCTGCACTCAGGCTGCGCACATTCGCTGTGTTGATAAACAAATAATAATAATAATCCATACATACATTAGCCGCATCGTTGTATAAGCCGTGGGGTTCAAAGTGTGAGGAAGAAAAAGTAGTGGCTTATAGTCCAGAAATAATGGTATTAAAATTTTCTCAATAGCTGCGACATTTTTTTTCAGCTGTTTCATTCCTACCCTAGCCCTACCCCCTAACCCTAACCTTCTAACCCCCTTATGTCAGTTGCCTTTCCTTACATGGACCTCTTATCCAGGTTTTGGACTAGTGTTGTCTCAATAAAAAAAACTTGATTTTGATTCCAAGGGAAAGGCTTGGTATGCAATACTGATATCAGTACTACATTGGTAATTAAAAAGACCTTTTAAACAAACCACAATAAGAGCCATTTATTTCATATTATGATGTGGTCTTTTAGTAATAATAATTAATAATAATAATAATTCATTGCATTTATATAGCACCTTTCATGACACCCAAAGCGCTTTACAGTTCATTGTTCATTCACTCCACACTCGGTGGTGGTAAGCTACTATTGTAGCCACAGCTGCCCTGAGGCAGACTGACGGAAACAAGGCTGCCAATCTGTGCCATCGGCTCCTCCAACCACCACCAGCACTCACACACACGTCACTTTTCATACTAGGCAATGAGTAATATAGTAGTTCTGACTTTTCAAATAAGGTCCAATTTTATTCTTTACATGTTTACTCATGAAAATACTCAATATTATTAGGTCAAATGGATTTTGTTCAGTTTTTTCCCAAAAGCCAGCTGACTCACTAATATTCTTTAAATTCAATTTGTGATTTCTTTCAGTATCGATACCTCTTATGAGTGTTAAGCTTGTAGTTTTAGTATTTTTTTACTTGACTTTAGACTGTCCTGTGAACCTCTGCATTGGACTGGTTTTGATTAAAGGTGCACTGTGTAATATTTGTAATGGAAGGTTCAACACCTGCTTGTCTCCATGGAAATGTTATTGCTTTGTCTAGAATGTTCCACACAGTATAGATTAAACCTGTGTACCACAAGGGAGACAAGCAGATTACATTAGAGTCGCCCCTATATTCAGGAATTATTGCATTTTTGAGCAAAAGAAACACTCGCAATGACTAAATACTAGATGGATATGTTTATTGTCATAGATTCCAGGCAAACCAATAACAGCTCCATGGAGACAAGCAGGTGGCGGTGGCAGCAGCTGGCATTTAAAGCGTACTTTTAAATGAACAATAGACTTTAAAATTCACATTGTGTTGTAGTTTGTATCAGCAGTGGAACATTAGCCTCATGATGCAGCTCCAATTTGTGCTGTTTTGTCCTTGTTACTCCTGTAGATAAACTGTTTTCAGCTCTGTGCTGCGGGGCTGTCGTCATGATCTCCCTGTAGGCTCGGCTCTCACTAACACTCACCAACACCATTCACCAACCTCTTTTTCTTTCTTTCCTTCTCTTTCACTGTTTTCTGTCACTTCAGATGAAGTCGTTCCAGGGATTAACTTCTACCTTAAACATTAACGCATGTGCATAGTACGTTAGCTTCAGTCACATTTGAGACAGGATCCGTGACAATGTTTATTCCACTAAAAGCAAAACACTGTCAGTTATTAGGATGTGTCTGCTACACATTTGTCATGCACCTTGTCTGCAGTTTAACAGGAGAGGGTGTGCTTGGTTCACCCTGTTTTTCTTTACACCTTTTTTGTAGAATAACCCATGAATCTTCTGACATATTTCTGATTTGGTTTGATCAGAGTGGAGCCTGTTAACTGTGTTTTTGCAGTCTGTTGTTTGAAATGTGAAGCTGGAAGTCTCAGTGAGATTCAGAATGCTGTAGTTAGCGGTGGGCATTATGTCAAAACCAGGGCAGTAGGCAGGGGGAGACAAAGGGGTCTGTTGCCCAGAATTGGACCCTCTTCCTATTAATTTATTTTAGAGGGGGGCCCATGTGAGGCTTTTCCCCCCAGGCCCCCAAATTCATGTCGATGGGCCTGGCTAAAATATTCATATTATGATTTGAGGCCATCACAATTTTGATTTCATCATGATTAAACTTAATATTCTATTTTAGTATCACCTTGTAGAGGTAACTAAAGTCACCTGCTTCTTCTAAAAGTTCCCACTTCATTGTAGTGGGTTGATTCCAAATGTCATTCACTCAGAGCATTGCTGAGGCTGACTAACAGGAGGAGTGGGTGGGGAAAAGTGTGTATATTTGAGCATAGAGAAATATTTTGGAGAAAATTACTGAATCATGATATGGCAATTTTACCAATAGCAGATTGTCACAGTGATGAGCTCACCATTCGATTTTCCTCCCATATCAACCAGCACTAGATGCAGTTAAGTGATGGTGCTAGAGGCCTTCTCCAGATAGAGAAGGCCTCGTGTAGTCTGGGCACTAAACTGTATTTCCACTATAATTAAAATGAAGGCGCATATTTTCAGCAGTACGCAGTATTTATATTTACTTCATACCTCAACATTATGTGCCATATACTGACATATTAGTTTTATCTGGAGTACATCTATGAAACTGACCCCAACTGGCCATGACCAATCTTAAATATCCATGTCAAATGTGGTAGATTGTATAAATACTCTTTAAACATCTCTTTTCCATCTTTATAGTTCTGTGCCTGTTTTGTTGCTTCTGGCAGCTGAAGCCCTGGTAGACTGAAAGCCTGTTTACAGAGTGTGTGTGGGATAAGTGATCAGAGCGATAGTGACTTCCACCATGATAAATCTGGGTCAATGTTACCCCCACCCCCTCCACCACAGGCCATCGTGAGAACGGAGAAAAGAAAGGAGGAAACCCACAGCAGACTGCACTGTGCCGTGGATTTAAGCATGGCCACACAGGAGCCGCTTCCATGGGTCGGTATGAGTGCTCCGCTGGGACAAAAAGCTGTTCCCAAATGATTTTGACATGTTTCCCTCTCCCAGTGCACTGTGATTTTTTACATGTTGAGATTTGTGCCCTTTTAATATCTCCTTAACCTTTGTTTGTGTTAGCTTCTGTTGTTTTCATTAACAATCCTGACCCAGTGGTGGTGTGTGGTGCATCAATGTGAAACTCAATATAGGAAACTGAAATATTCCTCACTGTATATATAAAACAAGTATGGCAATTTGAGAATTATTCCTCTATCTTTTATCTGTTTTTTTTTAAGTCTTCAGAAATTGTATCACTTTAAAAATTCAGAGATTCAGATAAAATAGATATTCTATATCATACATCTATGCATGACATTTTGGCCACACTTAATAAAGTATAATAACTATACTTTAATTAGACTTAATAAAGCATGAACAACAGATTTAATTCACAATGAACAAATTGTTTATTAAGAATGATTCAAGCTTAGTGACTAACTATTTAATCTATAACCCTAAGTCTTAACCCTTTAATCAAGTAGTTACTATGTCTGATCATTCTTAATAAACTGTTTGACAAATTAAATCTTTCTTCATGCTTTATAAAGACTATTTAAGGTCTGGCTATTGTAGTAATATTAATAGCATTGTGTAATTACTATATAGTGGTACCAAAATGTCTTTTTACTCAAGAGATTACTAAAAACATTTGGGTTTAATATATCAAACACAAATGAGACCGTATTTTGTTGACAATTCTGAGGCCATCCTTTGCCAAAGCATTCCGGTACAGCTCAAGCACAAATTAAAGCACTTAATCAACAAAACAACTCCGGCGCCCGGTCGACTAATTATATTTTGTGGGGTGGATGTTCTGTTAATGACTGCCATTTTTCTTTGTTAGAAATTGTTTGAAATCATATCAGTAATACAAATTAGTCCCCTGCAAATGTGTAAATGTGATAAA
Organism: Paratrypauchen microcephalus; assembly: GCA_036785185.1. Classification (NCBI taxonomy): domain Eukaryota; kingdom Metazoa; phylum Chordata; class Actinopteri; order Gobiiformes; family Gobiidae; genus Paratrypauchen; species Paratrypauchen microcephalus. The sequence goes on from JAVJIX010000034.1 coordinate 1,665,382, forward strand.
ATTCTTTGTATGTATTTTATTACAGAAGAAAGTCAGAAATACCTTAAAACTTGCAGTGGCTGTCTTTTCACCCTAAATGACCTCCAATAATCATGGCACTCAACACAATGCTTTATATGTATTTTATCACTGTTCTTATCTATAACATGGTCAGTGTTTGTAAAGTCGTTGCAGTGTTGCTACTTCCCGGTTGTGTTGTATTGTTTTGTATGTGTTACCTAGGCCTATATCAAGGCCTGGACCATTACTTATTTCACATTGGCCTGAAGGAGACAGATATTTGAGGATACATTAAATGCAGCATAGACGTTTTTATTTGGATAGCACTTGCTCTGATTTAGGCAAGAAATTGTGGCAAAAATCTCATTATGCTAGCTGTAATGCACATGTCATACATATCCACATGTTATTTTTAATGAATAAGGTCTTAAAGGTCCCATGGCATGAAATTTTCACTTTCTGAGGATTTTGAACGTTAATGTGAGCTCCCCTACCCTGTTTAGCCCCCCTACCCCCCCAGACATTGCGAAATGTCTAAACTGAGCATTTGCGGTCCTTTTCTGCGTTACACAAAACCAGTGTTCAAACGGGCGAGTTCGGACAAGGCACCTTTTTGACGTCAGATCGGCAAATGCAGCTCCAGCCCCTCCCTCTGTCTCCGCTCAGCGTCCCTGTATATCCCGCCCATAGAGTTTGGACTGTGAATGCGCTACAATGCGAAATGCGTTTTTTTATTTGCCTGGAGGGACGTCCGAGTGTTTCTAGGCTCGCAAGTCCCTTACCCGACCCTCTGGACCTCTGAAATACCAGTGGTTTAATTTTATTTTCTGTGTAAATATACTTTTTTTCATTGCAAAGTCTCCCATCTGTCTTCCTGTGTTAAACACGGAAGCGAGCAGAGAGCGGTGCCGAGCTGCGGTGGAACCCCCCCCCCCCCCCCCACTCCTTAGCCAATCTCTCTGTCCTTCTCATTTGCACTGAAGCAGCAACACTCAGAATAAAGCATTTTAGACACATATCTAGCCTCATGAAGACTGTCAGAGTCATATCTCATGCAGTGAGTGTTGATTTTGAAGAAGGATTCATTTACAGTATTAGGGAACCATTAAGGAGCCATATAAAAGCATCAAGAAGTACCATGTCATGGGATCTTTAAGAGGTGGCACTCTCATTAGGATTAGCTGGGATTTTGCAAATATTTACACAATTTTGTCTATGCAAGATCAGATTTTATAAACCTTCACCACATATGAACATGAATGAGCTCTGGGCCTTGACATAAGCAGGTAACAGGCTATGAGGTACATGTAATGAATGGATTGTTCAGTCAGAGCTACACATGGACCTCTATAGATGTTACCTATTTTCCTTTCATATTTTGCCAAACTGAAAGGAACACAAAATTAGCTTTTTGTTTGTTGTATATTACTGACTTAAAGGTGCATTATGTAACTTTTTGGGGGGAGAGTTCGCCATCTATTTGCTTTGACTGTTCAACACAAATTATGGCAGTTAACATATTTTTCTCTAATACGTGACACCACCAGGCCAATTTACGTCAGGTCTGTAGTGAGAATTAATGCAAGTCTAATGTCAAATTCTGAAGCATTCCAGGAAAAGCAGTAACATCTCCATGGAGACAAGCAGGTGCCACTTCCCCCCCCACCAGAAAAGTTACATAGTGCGCCTTTATATGCAACAATATGCAACAAGTTTGCTTCTGTAATGATGGCAATATAAACTATGAGTCAAAATACTTTTATAATACTTTACATTTTGACTTAAACCAACAGTTGATACCACAATTCCCAGTATTCTAAACTTCATATTTCATTTGTGAATAAAAAAAAACAGTTTGATCAATACTAGTCTTGTCACATTAATTACTATATCAACTTATTAACTTACCAATATACTAGTATTTATGGATAGCAAATTTAGGGATGCACTGATCCAGCTTTTTCAATTCCGATACCAGTTTCGATACTATAGCTTTATGTATCTGCTGGTTCTCGTTATCAACCTACACCAATGGAGAAATTGAAAACAGAAAAGAGAAAAACAAGTCACTATAGAACAGCTCTGTATAAATAAAAGTTCAAACATTCGACTTTCTGGACCAACAATAGTAAACAGTCTTATTACATGAATGTATATGCCAAACTAGGATATCGACTGAACTGATATTTATAAGCCAATGCAGGAAATTTCTCGATATCAAATACCAGTATCAGATCAGTGCATCCTTAAATAAAATTGCTATAAATATTGTTATCGTGACAGGCCTAATCAAAACAAGAATATTCCAAAGATGACAAAACCAACTAGATTTTCCAATGAACAAATGAAATATAAAGTGAATCATCAGTAAATATACAACACTCTTATACAGTGTTCTCTATCTCCCTCTCTTTATCAAACAGCCTCCCACCGGTCCAGATGCCTCCGCTGCCCCTGGACGAGCGCATAGTGGTCATCCAGCGCCCTAAGACCTTGGCCCTGTGTGAATCATCCCCACAAAGCGTCCAGCAGCACTCCTCGCACATCTCCGCCTCTGCAAACGGACAAATCTCGCATTCTTCTCAGTTCCATCCACCCCAGTCCAGCTTCTACTCCTCGGGCTGCAAGTCTCTCAGTTTGGAATGCAAGCAGAGAGGATCCCGAGTGCAGAAATTCCCGGGGAGCCAGTCTGTGGTGCCGGCAGGGGTCAGACACACCCCTAGTCATTGTCATAACAACGGCACAGTCACCCTACCATCCCACACGCATACTATTGATATCAGAGTGACAGTAGATAAAGGAGGGAGAGGGCCGGGCCATAGTAACTCATTGCGGGATAGTGCCAAAGTTACGAGGGGGAAATGTGTCTTGTCACAAGCTGATCAAGAACAATGTAACAGGAAGTCACAGGTAGCAACAGGGAGATCAGATGGAGCTGAAAGATCACAGAGAAGTCACCAAAGACAATTAAGTTTATCTCCTGGAGGGGGTCTGCAGTTTGTTCCGGCACAATCCCAGGCAAAATTCAGGGGTGAAAAGGAAAGCAGCAGCTACCAGATCCGAAACAATCAGGAGTATTCTTCTTTGGGACACAAGAAAAGCTCCAAACTGGGAACAGTCCATCAAAGCCATAACACTCACAGTCTACCTTACCAGCACAGCTCCGTCCCCGTGCCCCATGCTTCAATCCTAAACTCAAATTTCATCCCTTCTCCACCCTCCCAACCTCCCCCTCCTCCCCTTGCTCCTAACCCTTTTCAACAACTCAGCCAACCTCGCCCATCCCGACCTAGAGACCCCCGCCCGCACATTCTCCATGGGTTATCCCTGTCCCCGTGCTCCTCACACAATGGCGCCTTCCCAAGTCCGGACCACACCTGCACCATCGACTGCACCCATCCTTTTAGCTGTGGTTGCTGGCGGTTGCTAAGATGCAGAGGGTGTAAAGGCCGATCGTCGAGTTGTCACGGTGGAGGAGGGAGCACGTCTACCTCGTTTTCCTGTGTTCATAATGTTGCTGCCGTCAAACGAGGAAGCAAAGATATGAAACATTTAGCTAGCTGTTTATCCACTGCTTCAACTTCCAACACCTCTTCTTCTAATAGCACTGTGTCAGATTGCCACGGAAAAATGTTTAAACCTTGTGCGTCTTGTTCTGGAGAAGCGAGCACCTACGAAAGTCCTGCTATACTTCGGAAAAGACTGGTTGGAGGGTGCTTGCCTTGTAATCCCCTGTCATCTTCTGGTCCAATCCGCGCACTGCAAAGCTGCGTAACAGGTTGCAATCCCAAAACTTCCCAAACAGGCAGCTCTACGTGCAGTTATTGCAGCAGTGATCCAATAGTTGTAACTTACAATCCTCGTAGAGCCAAACCCCCAGCAGCAAGAGCGATTGGAGGAGCTCAGCCTATGGGAATGTATGATGATGATGACTACAACGTACGCAATATCTGGCCCGAAGAACTGGCCAAAAAGATGGCGCTTTCAAAATCACAGAATCTCCGTCCCGGTATAGGAATGGGAAACACCTGTCCAAATCAAACTCAAAATATCACCAATGGAACAAGCTTGCTTTTGGACTGTCAGACCCTTCCAAATTATGGTACAGATTACGCGGGGAGACTCAGGTTTCAACAAGGAAAAATGTCCACCGCTTTGGATTTCAAAAGTTACAGATCGGGGTATAATGATGGTCACAGCTCACTCAATAGATTGATTACAAAGGAAGATACAGGACTCAGGGAGCATCTCGAAAATGACCAAGACACAGCATATCCTCGATCTCCTCCTCGCCCTAACTCTCCCCCATCACCTGTGTCTTTCTCACCCCCACCCTCTGCACCCAGCACCCTCATCAAACCCAAACCAAGGCCGCGAGATGGGGGCCACTCTCTCCCCTCCGCCCAGTCATTGCACCTGGCCTTGAACTCTTTCAACAGAGGGCAAGACGAAGAGAACAGCAGAAGTAAGCATGAGTTATTCATTCATTGGTTTTAACAACTTCAGGCGTTTTGTATCTTCTTAAGATTAAGTTTAGATTTATTTAATTAGTAGGTCTATAGATTCATTTTCTCATTTTAAGGCTACAACGCACAACACATTGTCAACTAAAAATCTCCAGGGACAGATCAATCAGAAATACATTAAAACAACAATTTCCAAATTTGCCAGCATTGTTTGGCAAGCTTCCTTTTAAATAAACGATCATACAGGCCTCCCTGATAAAAATTTGCACACCAGTCAAACAAATATGTATTCATTTTGCCCTAGATTTACATATAAAAACATAGATAATAACAGCTGTACTACAGATTTTAAATATTAAATAACTAATTGTATTATTAAGGTATATATGTATTAGATAAGATAGACAGACAGACAGACAGACAGATAGACAGATAGATAGATAGATAGATAGATAGATAGATAGATAGATAGATAGATAGATAGATAGATAGATAGATAGACAGACAGACAGACAGACAGACAGACAGACAGACAGACAGACAGACAGACAGACAGACAGACAGACAGATAGATAGATAGATAGATAGATAGATAGATAGATAGATAGATAGATAGATAGATAGATAGATAGATAGATAGATAGATAGATAGATAGATAGATAGATAGATAGATAGATAGACAGACAGACAGACAGACAGACAGACAGACAGACAGACAGACAGACAGACAGATAGATAGATAGATAGATAGATAGATAGATAGATAGATAGATAGATGGATAGATAGATAGATAGATAGATAGATAGATAGATAGATAGATAGATAGATAGATAGATAGATAGATAGATAGACAGACAGACAGACAGACAGACAGACAGACAGACAGACAGACAGACAGACAGACAGATAGATAGATAGATAGATAGATAGATAGATGGATCAAATTTGTGACATCAATATGCTTTGAAATCATAGTTTAGTACCAACTTTCAAACTGCTTGTTTTAATACACTTACACAGTGTGTAGGATGCTGCTTTAGGCTGTACATTTGTCTAAAGCAAATACATTACAGTCATGGGTTTGGCTATTTTTGGAGCCAATTGATTCACTGTTGATACTGGTGCAGCCACCAATGGGAGTATCTCTCACATAGACTTTTTCTATGCAAGCAGATGATTACTCAAAATAGTTTAATGACAAAAAAATAGATTTAGTCAAAAACAAGAACATGAAGAAAAAAAAATAAATAATTTAAATTATTTTTTTGTATTTGTGTTTTTCAGATTCTATAATGTGATGCTGTCATACTCCCAGAAGGGGGGCAAGAGACAGTTTGTCCTATTGATTACATTTTACAGATATTTTTGCCTTGAAATATCGGAAAGGCAAAATCCCAAAACTGACTGAAACTGATGTAGTGACTAGACCCAGGACCATGCTATATTATAATAAAAATTGCCATTTGAACAATTTTCATTTTAGCTGTCCTCCATCTGTATTAAATAATTTATTTATTTATTTATTTATTTATTTATTTCAGGGACAGTGCACATTAATAAACATTTGCATGTAAATATGCCAGAATTAGCCTGAGGGCTATTTTTCATCTGTTGTCCCGGACAGGTGTAACATGTCAAACCTACAAGAAGTAAAATAGAATAAAATAAAATAAAAACAGGGTTAATATTTACACTCTAAAATCCTTCATACACTCTAAAATCCTTCATACATACATTCTATAGGCCATAATAATGGCCTATAGAATGTTCTGATGTCATCTGAAACCCAGCAATAGCCACTTCTCATTGAATAGGATCCCAGGCTAGAATGTCACATAATTGATCAATGTCTAAATGCTTCATTAAATGAGAGCTCAGACGCTCAATACAACATGATTATTTCCAGCGTTTCTATAATGAATCTGATTGTAGTTGATGATATGACTATGATTTTGGTCCCACATTGTCATCCTGTAAATTGATGTTGCACTTGTTGTTTCTTTCAGGGCACCTCAACCTGCCCCTCTCCTCCTCACTGCCGGCGTCCCTGTCCGATGAGAGCGCGATGACTCCAGATGCAGAGAACGCTGTCATTAGTCCCATCCTGCCTTTCCTTTTTCTTGGGAACGAAAGAGATGCCCAGGATTTCGATCTGTTGCTGCGTCTTAACATCGGCTTTGTGGTAAACGTCACCACTCACCTGCCCCTCTATCACCAGAAGGCCGGTCTGCGCTACAAGAGGCTGCCCGCTACTGACAACAGCAAGCAGAACCTTCGCCAGTACTTCGAAGAGGTCTTTGAGTTCATTGGTGAGTTGGTGTTACCAGTCTTATTTAGATCTTCCGGTACTCAAAAAGCTCATTATTGTCTTGGTGATACTTGATGAGGAAAGTTTGAAAACCACTGTCAATGCACAGTAATAAAACACTTCAAACTCTTCATATGCTGTAACTCTTCAATATAATGGGTGACAGTAGCTCAGTGCTCAGTGAAGGTAGGTGGTGTCTGCATACACTGGTATATAAATGTGTGTCTGAATGGGGGAGAGGTTGATGTAAAGTGCTTTGAGTGCCTTGAAGGTGGAAAACGAAATATAAAATGTGACCATTGTGACCATAATCTATTTTGTTTGTCCCCAGAGGAGGCATATCAGAGTGGGCAGGGGGTCCTGGTGCACTGTCAGGCGGGCGTGTCCCGTTCTGCCACAGTGGTCATTGCTTACCTGATGAAGCACACCCTCATGACTATGACCGATGCCTACAAATACGTAAGGAGCCGACGGCCTGTGGTCTCCCCCAATCTCAACTTCATGGGTCAGCTGCTGGAGTTTGAGCGGGATCTGAACTCCGGAGTGACCCCTCGAATCCTCATGCCCAAACTGAATGGAGTGGAGACGCAGGTGTGACCAAGAAGGTAGAAGACAGGGTCAGACCAATTTTCCCACAGCCCAATGTTCCTGCAGCTTCAGGCTTGTTAGAAAACTCTGAAACAGGGGTTCTTTGCTCCCACATTTCAGCACTTTCTGTTATAGTTAGCACTTTGTTGCATGGCTGTAGCAATAGTTAGTATCTTCTTATAGAATTTTGTTTAGAGTGGGACTAAACACCTTCACACATTCACATGACTAATAGGGTGCGAGTATATGAGGAACAGTGTGATTGGTCTAACAAGTCTCACTTCAAACTCCACCCCTTCGGTTGCTTCTGGATACAAACACCTGGCTGTAATCACAGAAGTCTTGTGTGATGTCATGTAGTACATCAGTGATTTGCAGCACACAAAGCTGCAAATGTACAGTACTTTGCACTAAAATTGCCCAAAAAAGACCTAGGAAGAACAGACAATGCAATTAAAACACCATGTACACAGTGCACGCAAAAAAAATGTTGATGTATTGTTTAGATACGCTTTAAGTTTTGGGTATTTTTGCACGATAATAGCCTGGTTTTGAGATTATGGTTAAGGCTAGGGTCTGGGTGAAGGTCGGGTTTATTGAATTACTTAAAAGTGAGGAAACAGGGCTGTAGGAACATAAAGCTGTGGGAACATAGGTTTGCTCTTGAGTGTAGGCTGGAGCGCTACAAAAAAAGCCAGATTTTATAAGAAACACAACAAGATGGTGGCCTGTTCAGTAAATAGTGCACTTTTAATACTGTGAAACTGATTGGATCGCTAGCTGATAAACAAATCTTATTCCCATTACACTGTTTTATGATATTGTGCCAATGTTTTATATAGTCCTTCAGGCATCAAATAGCTCTTCCATTTTCTTTCTTTCTTCCAAGCTTCACAATTGCATGAAGAAACTAAACATTGAGACAGTTTACGGTTTCATTCATACAAAAACAGCATATGTAGCAACAACACACAAGCTTCCCAAAGCACTTTACTGCCCATCTGGTTTGTAGCTCAAAAGACAGCCTTTAATCATGGCTGTATCCAGTTTGTCCTTTATATACGTGTCACAGAGAAAATAGGACCTATGCTGAAGATCTGAATGGCATTTAGTCCAGGACAACCTTCAGAAAGCTAACTGGTAGCTCATTTGTAGTACATGGCTTAAAAAAACACTAAAACAATAATGGCAGTTTTAACTGTACGCTTCAATTGATACTTTGCAGAGACATCACGCTGGGGGTGTTCTATAATGCATTTCTATTGGCGAAATATTTAGCATTTTCCACAGTGGCACAATGCACACATCACACAAACAGACAAGAAAAAGGTTTAAGATTGTCTGAAAACTCCAAAACAAAATACAAAATGGATTCATGCAACACATTATCAGGAGCCTGTGATCATGGTCCTGTTTAGGTGTTTGATTTTCAGAGACCAAGTCCATTCTTTCTGGTCAGATTGTGTTAAAATAAAGCTCAGATTAAAGTCTAACTTGAGTCACAGAGCTTTTAACAGAGCTTTTCAGTTAGCTTCACACCCCCAGGGAATGTTGATGGCATCAGCAGCAAAGTATCAATATCGTGCTTATACAGACCACTTTAAACTGTGCACACTTAAGTTTACAATTTAAAGACCAATCCTGAGCTTGTTCTAGTTTGGATTAGTTTTCTTTACTTTTATTCGAGGTAAAGTATGTGTGCTGGAATAGAGCATGAGATGAAAAGGAAACTATTTTACGAAACACAACATTATTTTATTCGTTTGCCTTATGATCCTCCTTCCCTTTTCATTCATGACTATGCATTACCCTGACTCTAAAGGCATTTGTTTGACTGAAGTTAAATGAACTCACTGTGAGGTTTTTTATATTGTTAATGCAGGCCTCAAATCCTCTGCTTTGTAAACTGCTCTAAGTTGGTGTTCCTCAGTACAAGAAATACACTGCAACTATGATCATTTTATTAGGTTAAAATGTATTAAGTACATTAATTCATTTTTAATTATTATTATTGGATTTTGCAGTTATTGTGTTGTTGGAAAAGATAATTTTGCACATTTTTCTATCTGATGCCATAACATACTTAAATTATTAAAAATATATATAGCCACTTGCTTGTGGTTATAATAACTACACCTAATGTATAAGAAAATAAGAAAATACTTAAATTATAATGGGCAAATAGTTTATAATGAATGATTCAGGCTTAGTGACTAGGAGTTAATTAAGTAGTTATTAAGCCAGCCTAATTCTTCATAAACAGTTTCTTCATTATGAATTAAGCCTTTGTTTATGCTTTATTAAGGATAATTAAAGCATAGTTATTGTAAAGTGTTACCGTATTTTTTTTTTTTTTTGGACAGCAATTGTAAAACACATGTGAAGTGTTTATAAAGAAAAGTTTCTTAATGCATGACTGTGCAAAGCAGAAGCATTTGATTAGTTTTGTATCCATTTAATGCTGAGTTGGATTTGTACAATCATAAAAAATAAATGATGCAGATCTGCCATTAACCTTATAAGGAAATGCAAATTTGAAACTGAAAAAAAAAGTTCTTCACAGTAAATTATCATGAAATGGTAAAACTGTTACAAAGCGAGAAAACAATGCATTTGATGGTGGCTGTTTTATACATGTGTTTTGATAATGAAATGTCAAAGCCCGTTTCAGGATTCCACAGTAAATAGCTGTAAATATATTGACCTGTTCTTAAAACCAAAATGCCTTTGACTTAGCCTTGTTGGTATTACTACTCTGTGATATGTGGGGACTTATTTTAGACTGACATGGGCCCTAGATTTCCATTGCTCACAGACCTCAGACATTTAATTTATTATACCTCTCTCGCCTTGATTTGCTGGAAATCTGAATATGTGCTCACCGTCCAGTCTCTCAGCTTTGGCTTATTCTGAGTGTTTGACAAAGGGCCTGTTTTTTCTAAAGACTTTATATGCAAAGACACTGATGGGAGTCATTTGTTATGGACTTGAATCTGAGCTGACCTCAGAAATTTGTACTTGAGAGATCACAGGAAAGGTGGACCTGAAGCTACAGCGCCAGTATCTTAGTGTGTGTTGTGTGAAAAATGCTTGTATTTGGCTCTTGAAAACATCTAGAAGTGGACATTTCTGTATCTATAAGCTTATGTCTTTGTAAATCTGTGCATTAATTATACATGTCAAACTTTACTGTAATTATTGCTTATTTTGACACATGGTCGTTGTCCCTGAACCAAATACTGAATTTAAATATCTTGATAATGGGAGTACTGGTATTCTTTCATGTGAAAGGCAGACCACCACTTTTCTTCCTCTTCAGGTTTGACTATCATTCTACTGTGCTGTTTACCCCATTATGTCCTTATTGAACAGACCTGTGATCAACTGCCCTTGCCTTGCTTTTTTGAGCAAATGTAATATTTTCTTATTGTTACAACTTAAGTGTACATTTAGAACCTCCCCAGTGATTCTGTTGTTCAGAATACAGACTTCTCCAGAGGTGCACTGTGACTAAAACAATGCTGCTATATCACAGGACTATGTTTGATCAGTACAACACAAAATAACTCTCTGAAACGGCTGGCTGACATTGCCCTGATCCAGGCTCCACACTGCACCAGTGGAGCACATGTTTCTCTAAAAAATAGAGACCATGTGCACCAAAGTACTGTGGGAAAAGCCCAGCGGCTCTTTTCTTATATGTGTTCATATGTGTAATGTATGTATGTGGAATTTAAATTATAACACATACTCTAAACATGTTAGGCACTAACAAAGACTAAAACATAAATAAATTAGGCACTAGGAAAACATGTAGTTACACGCTGCAAACTGTACAACAAAATATGTTACTTTGATAGAAGCAAATGAGTAAAAAGAAACCAATAATCAGTATACAAATTTGTATGTAGCACAATATATGCAAAGTGGATGTGTAATACTTAATACATCTGTTGCTTCACAGGCAGCCAGTGGAAACTGACACACACATTATTATCGATGACTTGAATGCATAGACTGTACCGGCTTTGCTTGAATGCTGGGTCAGTTTGACTGGTGTAATTGGATTCTTCTAGCCACACAAAATAAAGGCATCATTAGATCTTCCTTCATGTTACACCCAACACTTTACCTTCTTTTTTACACTGGTGAAACAAATGTTTATTTTTCCATGAAGTGACTTAATGCTGTCCTGTCTTTTTTTCTATAGTTAAATACGATAACATCGCCATACGGTTCAAACTGATGACTGGATTGTGACGTTGTTCATGTTCATTTTAAGTAAACACACTGGAACTGGCTCTTGTAATAAAAAATAAATAAAACTAGAAAATGTGGCTTTGGTTATTGTCATCCTAGAGAGAGTGTGGCGTGAATGCAAGCCTTCAATACACCACTGGTTTGTGATTGGCTGAAAAGCACTTCACTGAAAGATCTTTGTGAATGAAACAGGATTGTCTGTTCAGAGTTATTGACCTACTGCATTAATGTCAATAAAAACACCCAATAGGGACCAACAATTCACACAAGCACCACACCACTGTTGCATAAGAGCCCTGTAGCACCCAAGGGACCAATCAATCTATGAGAGAACAAACTGACTGGCAATGACAATGCATTAAAACAAACTGAATGGCAATGGCCTGCAAATGAAAAACATTAGTGCTGAAACATACTCCACTATTGACAGCTGTTAAAAAGGTACACTCTAAAGTGCCAGTCAGTGTTTTTAGAATATTAAAAATTACAAACTCAGAACATTTGACTCCGCTGTGATGTTTATTATGGCATTCTTATCATAGAAAATGCTTTAGTTGCTTTAAATCAACAAATCTAATCTAGTCTATATTTTTCATATTAGTGCAAATCTGTCCATTTTTACAAGCCTCATACCCAAAACAGTTGAAATAAGGCCTGATTCCTCATATTATATCATAAAGTACATGTGCTGTAATTGTTTGGTAAAGGGTGGGTGAGACAGCTGTGTGCACATGATGTAAATTAATAATGACCCACTCTTTCTGCAATAAGATATGACAGACTCACCTTAACTAACCTTTTACAGGACCTTGGGTATGGGTTTGTAGGCACATCCATTTTGGTCTCCAAGGGAACGCCAGTCATTCATTTTCGACACTACTAGTCCCCATGTACTTGATGTTAATTAACAGCAGCTATTTCTTGCCACAGGTATTTAAGTGACCTTACTGCAGAGGGGGGAGGGACAGAAATAGCAGTAGGCAGCCTAAATGGGAAATATTTGTTTGATTATTTTTTGTTTGATTATCAAATTGTTTTCCCACGGTTTTCGAATTGTTTCACTTACAAACAAGGCCTGTTACTAAGATTATCCAGCAGATGGCGCCCTCAAACTGTAGTTGTGTGAGAGACTGCCTCATCTGGGTGAATGGCCAATAACGCAATAACGTGAACCCAGGGAAGAAAATACTTACATGAAATAAGTTTTTGAATTTGTTTTATTTATGTTATATTGAAGCTATTTATTTTTTGAACGATTTTGCTTGCGCGTGTGACTATTTATGCGTTTCAGCTTCCTGATTTATGGGTTTTTCACCATTCAAAAGATATAGGTATAAGATATTTGTTTTAAATTGTTAATCCCTATGGCAATGACCCTAATTATTCATAAACCCATGGATAAGCAACCTAATCCAAGTGGCCGCATTGTGACATTTTCCTCGTGTTAAAATATGATGCAAACTGATGGAACAGACTTGCAGCAGTCCCCATGGCAACCGAGAGACGGATGAATACCTGTTCAGTAAAAGAAAAAAAAAAAAAGAATGCCGAAATAAAATATCATAATTGTGCGGTACATGTTCTTGCACTCAAATAATATTACATGGCAATCATTCTGGCTGCTAATGATTTATGGATGTAATTTGAGTCCACTGTCAGTTCCTCCCTACTGTCTCCATATGGTACAACCCGCCAATATGCTTTGCCGTTCTTCCCGCCATCTGGTCCGAACCATTCACTGCCGAAAAGGGGGTGATCCATCCATCCGCCACACATCTAGTGCTCATTGTGGAAGACTCGGAGTGCACTGGACTGTACAGAGGCAGGCAGCATCCAGGCGGTGTAACTGTGAGGGGTGGGGTCCGGCTGCACTGATATTCTACCAAAAACACAAGACTGAGGGCCACAGAAGACAAGAGCGAAGAGAAGAGGGGGGAAGACTGCACCTGAGGAGGAATATATTACGGGTAAGATGCACCGGGTGGATGGAGGATAAGACGTGAGACAATGGATAGAAAGGTCCAGAATGGTTGAAATTGATGCGCTCGTGTGCGGATACCCCCCGCCCCTGTTGACAGCACAGCCTGATTTTTTATTTATTTATTTTTCTATCCTTTGAATATTTGTTCAGCTTGACACAGATTTATTTAAGTATTTATTTTCCTCCAGCCTGTTTTCATGTCTCTATACATGTTCGCAGTGATGGGATAGTGGGCCATTAACATATTATGATTATAATGGCCTGATTTGAGTTTGCTTTCATTGGAATAGATTGGGTATGCTAGCAAAAATAGCTTACTAGACTCATTCAATAGTTAATAGATGTTAATAGCCATCTATAACAATGGCAAAATGCAGCATGTAGGCCTAGTTATAACTTCTCACAGCATAAAATGTACAGTATGTGTAGACTTATAACCTAATAAATAAAGGACACTGTCAAATCTGTGCTCAAATGTTGCTGTTTTTGGCTAGGATGAAAGGAGACACCCCAGTGAACAGCACCATGAGCGTTGGCCAAGCCAGGAAGCTGGTGGAGCAGTTGAAGATTGAGGCTAGTTTCTGCAGAATAAAGGTATTGATACATTTCAGTGTCTGCCAAAATAATTTAAAACATTGATAGACTGTAGTCTGCATGTCTGTGCTTCTAAAATGCAGTAAGTAGTCTAAGTATTGTAAAATGAATAATAGATAGTAGGGAGTCCTTGAAAAAACGACCAGATAATTGGCATCTGTAACCTTGAATGCACTTTTCAGCAGCTTACTCAGTGCTGAGTCAAGTTGAATATTTTGTTCCATCGGCACTTAATTACTATGAATATGTGTTTTCTAACCAGTATGCCTAAAATCCAATATTTGTTTTGTGAATGTTTCCGTGTGTTGTGTGCAGGTGTCAAAGGCTGCGGCCGACCTCATGGCCTACTGTGATGCACATGTCTGTGAGGATCCCCTCATCACGCCTGTGCCCACCTCAGAAAACCCCTTCAGGGAGAAAAAGTTCTTCTGTGCTCTGCTTTGAGACAAATCAGGGATATAAGTGGTCCAAGTACAACTGTACACCGTGTTCTTGTATTCACAATGTGTACATGTACTTCCAAACTAAAATAAGACATCCATGTAATATAGTCACCTTGCATAAAAGCTGCCGTAGTACAAAACGTACATGTTCTGTCACTTCTAGGAATGAGTCAAGGAAACAAAAACCCTGATGATTTAACCAAAACCACAATAAAACCATCAAGACCTAGGAGAAAAAAGGCAGTGTCATCTGGTTTATCACATCTCATGCTAGCACACACTGGCAGTTACCCAGGGCAGAGCTTGTAATGTAATTTTAATGGTTCAGCAGGTTTAGCTTGTATCTTGGTGTTTGGAAAATGGTGGTGCTATATCACAGATGGTGTAAATGGTGGGATACAAAGATCCCATCATTTATACAAAGAAAGAATGTTATTTCTCTCATCCCAAGGAAAGGACTTCATGGCCTACTTGTCTTTTTTATATTGGATTAAGTCACATCTAAATTTTGGTAGTTACATGTGACTTTTGTTGTTTATAGGTAAACCTGTTTTTAAAATCTTATGGTAGAATTTAACTAATTTCTAATAGTTGCTCTAGAAAGGACGTGGAACAAGTAAAGTATGAGTGCATAGGTGCTACTGTGAATCTAGCAGCAACTTGAGCAAATTGTGGCTATTCAATTCAGATTTTATAGTTCAACAGCACATTTTATCAGTAGGTATGCAGTAAGTCTACTACTGTATTCTATGCCATCAAGCTTAATAAACAGCTGTTCTGTTATAACTTCTTTTGTAAGATATTTATCTGTTCAATAGATTCCCTTCAATGTGTAAAACCAATTTCAAGACCTCTAAACTTTGGGAAACACAACAACAGAGTGCAATAAATTGTGAAATAAATACTGTCAAAAAAGGGTTTGTGACTGGCTTGACATTTTAATATAGTTATAGATTAGAAAACACATTTTTTTTAAGAGTCTCATTCCATTGGATCAGAATTAAAAAAAAACAACAACTCTTGTACAAGTCCCCTTTACATATTTTTGGAACAAGCACACAAACACACTGTCAGGTTATGTAGTTTCTTTATTTTCACTCTAGAACATTTATGTGACGTTATGGACCAGATTTAAATAATAAGTGTTTCCTTATGTACCTGTCACAAGCGAGCACTAGAGTGCGCACACGCGCAGTGATCCGGTTATTGGTTTCGCACTGAAGAAGTCAGGCGCTATATCTGTAATGTTCCTACGTTAGTTCACACAGTAAAAACACGAAATCCAGAACCCAGTTTCTTCTTTGTTTTATATCATTGATCGTACATGATATTCAATATTCGCCAAAAGCTAAAATGACATTTGATGGAACAAAATCAACTAGTGTTGTAAGTTTTGAATCAGAAGTGTCAGAAGTTGAGGTTTGGACGTTTTCCACAGCTCTGCCAATGGTGTAGTAAGACGAAAAGTTTTTCCCAGCGCTTTGACATAGCGAGGAGGCAACTAACTGGCGTTGTGGAGCTATCGTAGTAAAAAGGCTTGTAAACGTAACGTCAACGACTATGGCAGAAGGATTCCGGAGACCAGAACCATTGACTTTTATTGGAAACATTGCCGAGAAATGGCGTGTGTTCGAGCAGGAGTACGATACAGGGGTGTAAATCAGACCCTTCATGCCGATTCGATATCGATTTAAGCCAACGATTCTATTATTTTCGATACTTGAGAATTCCCCACGATTCGATACAGTTCGATACAATGGATGCACCATTGTATCGAACTGTATCGAATCGTCACTTTTCACTTTTATGTATTCATGTTTTGAATAAATTTTATTACAGAAAAATTCGATTTGATTGTGGACGCATCGATGCATTTGGATTGTCGGCTGTAGGATCGATGTATCGATACAAATCGATTATTATTTACACAGCTAGTATGATATATACTGCTAAACTGACCTGTTCCATTTCGCAGACGCCCATGCGATCCACGGGCTGCATTCAGGGCTGAGCGAGTATGCACCGTCTCGACTGCAGGCTGAGACCACACTCCGAACCATGCACTCTCTGAATTGGGAAACGGCTACAGCCTCTGATCCAGATCTACAGAAGCTGAGCACGGTCATCATGAGGGGCTGGCAACAATGACATCAAGGCAAGCCTAGTACATCAACGTCATGCACAAAAGCAATACTATGACAAGTCCAGCAGACCTCTCAGTCCTCTACTGCCAGGTGAGGTAGTGAGAACGCAAATACGGCATGAACACGACCGCTTAGGGACTGTCAAGGAAGTCTGCAAGGAACCCAGATCATATATCGTCCAGTCAGGAGGCGAGTACAGACAGAACTGCAGACGTCCTCCCGGTCTCTGAATCACCACCTCAACACAGAGATCACCATGAAGTACCTTGAAATAATAAAAGATTTAAAAAAAAAACTCACCTGTTGTCCAGCCATCCTCAACCTGTCCCCAACAGCAGTCTCCAAGACCTGTGCAACACACTGAGGAACAGACACTCACCCACACACACAACTTACCACAAGCTCCTGTCCAGTCTCCCCATCGCCCTGCAAGTAATACTTACGTCACACGCTCTGGGAGAGTTAGCAAGCCAAACTCCAAATATAAACACTTAAGTATTAGGAGATGGACTATGGGGTGGGAGTAACATGTTGACTCATGCACACTGTATGCAAATTGATGATCTATGATTTGATGTTGACAGGGTGAAATGCTGAATATGTTCTTACCAGTGAAACGGTTAAAAGGTTTGAAATGAGTTAATGGTATTAATGCTTAATTTTCAAGCTATATTAGCATATAGATTTGTATCATTCTTTAATGTTATACTGAAGGAAGTGTTTTGTTTTTATAGCCATAGGCTAAAGAAAGGGGATGTAGAACATTTATGTAATGTTATGGATCAGATTAAAATAATAGGCGTTTCCTTATGTACCTGCCACAAGTGAACACAGCCGCAACCCATACACTCAGCAAGAGTGCGCACACTCACACAACACAACCCACAATCAACCAGTGTTGTAAGTTTTGAGGCTATCCCTGTAATATAAAAATCAATCTATTCTGTTTGAGGTTCCCAAAACCTACAACACACAATCAATAAAACAGTGTTGGACAATGTGTGTGACCAAGCAGTCAGTGAAACAAAATGTACTGCATCACATCCATTCTTCTGTAAGGCAAATTCTAAATGGGGAAATACACTACTTGTTTTTCCATTGAAAACATTTTATTGAACAAAATATTTAAAAGTTACTTTCAGTTTTAGATATTGTTTTTTGTACACGTTTTAAAATTATCTGTGCCAACAAACAAGGCCTTATTTCTTTCAATCCAAACTTTTACAAACCGTTTTTGCTCTCCGAAAATGTGAATGTGATTCTGTGAAATCAACTTGCACGGGCATTACTCTCTAATTTGAGTTTACATCTAATGAATCAAACATTTGAGATGTAAATACATGGCAACTTCTGTAGATTGTTGTATAGTACTTCATATGTAGCCTATTGTTGCTAGGGTGATTAAAAACAATAGAATATAGAGCAAAGAGGTCTACTGACGACACCATTGCTCTAGCAGTCCACACCTCTCTCAGTCATCTGGAGAGAGGAAACGCATATGTCAGAATGCTCTTCATTGACTACAGCTCGGCATTCAACACCATAATCCCCTCCAAACTGGGTCGCTAAGCTCACCGCCCTGGGCCTGGGGACGTCCATCTGCTGCTGGACATGGGACTTCCTCACCAACAGGCCACAGGTGGCGAGGATCGGCAACCACCTCTCCTCCACACATGTCCTCAGCACTGGTGCACCCCAGGGCTGTGTCCTCAGCACTGGTGCACCCCAGGGCTGTGTTCTCAGCCCTCTCCTGTACTCCCTGTTCACCTATGACTGTACCGCCAGGCACAGCTCCAACATTATCCTCAAGTTTGCTGACGACACCACCATCCTAGGCCTTATCACTAACAACGATGAGAGCGCCTACAGAGACGAGGTGAAATCACTGGCCAGCTGGTGTCAGGAAAATAACCTCTCTGAACGTCAGCAAAACTAAGGAAATGATCGTGGACTTCAGGAGACAGCGTGTAGACCAGCACCCCCCCCCCCCCCCCCCTACTGCTGCTGCTATATGAATGTATCATTGTATTTTTATTACATGTTATTACATATTTTTATTATATTTTTTACTTCTTCACCCGGCACTTTTGAATCACTTTTTTACCATGTACAATTATTGGTTGTTATTAGTACTTCTGACTATCTTAGCGAGTCAACGGTTCTTCATTGCCCTGTGTTGATTCTGCATATGACAAATAAACAATCTTGAATCTTGAAAGAGGTAATGTATTGATTTTGAAGTAAAAAAAATAACACAAGCACAGATTATAGGAAGGAATCACACCATTCCTTTAGACAGTTTGCGCAGTCCTCTGCTTGTCTGGAATTGGCACCACAGGCTTCCTTCATCCAATCAAGAAAAAGCTCCTCGTCTTTCTTTAGCACTAGAAACTGACCCAGGACAACATACGCCTGTGAAGAAATACAAAGCAAATGATAAACATGATTGCTGAATAACCAGTTAATCTGGTAGAACATACATTTCATCACCTCAGCAATCAAATGAAAGATACAAACTTAGATCATGATACTTAACCAATGGGCATGTTTATAGCTAAAAACAAAACAAAAAAAAAACCTCCAGTCTGTCTACAGCAATATGCGAGTGATGTGTGTGGGAGCAGATACTCTTTAAATTAACTTTTTGCACTCCTTTGGTTGCCTTGTATATTTTTGTATCCTGTTGTTTTTTTTAGCTATGGACTGAATAATATTTGAGTCTATAAAAAAAATGAGGTCCTAAATGTAGGGCACAATTCTTACCTTGTCAAAGCCTTTCTCCTCCAGTCTTCCACCCAGGACGTCTCCAATTCCAGCAAGAGCCGTCACAGGTTTGTCTGCCATCGGCTCTGCCACAAAGTTCCTGTGCTTTTGGGATGTGGACGACATGGTTGCTTTGAAGGCTGTTACAAATCACAAAATAAACAAATCTGAAAGATGCAAAGAAAACACACTCATTAGCCTGTATGATGTTTAAGTATAGCACCGACTGTGAGAAGAAAAAGCAAACCTTGAGCAACTGATGTTTGTTATGTTAAAAAAAAATAGCGTTATTATGCAAGGTCTTAGAAGAAAATGAGTCGTTCTTTTAGTCAGGCAAAAGTCAGTGAGGTTCGCCCGTGGGTCTGAAATGGCGTGGAGGAAACTGTTGCTTTAATTTTCCATTCACTGCTGGTTGATAAGAGGGAGTGCACTCTATTTTTAAATGCTAACTCATGGCCAAAAGGCGTTTCCCTAAACATGTTTATTATGGACTGAAAGGCTTGTGCTAAATTGCTCATTTTGGGCGCCTTCTTCAAGCTACTCCTGTTATAGTTGTTTGGGCACACCCCCTGTTGGAAATGCGCGCCCAGTGGACCCTGTGCTGCAGGCTAACGCACATTAATGGCGTGGAGGGAACTGTTGCTTTCACTTTCCATTCATTGCTATTTAATAAGAGGGAGTGCACTCTATTTTTAAATGTTAACTCATGCCCAAAAGGCGTTTGTCTAAATATGTTTCTCCCTTCAGGGAGAAAAAGTTCTTCTGTGCTCTGCTTTGAGACAAATCAGGGATATAAGTGGTCCAAGTACAAGTGTACACCGTGTTCTTGTATTCACAATGTGTACATGTACTTCCAAACTAAAATAAGACATCCATGTAATATAGTCGATGTAGTGTTCTAATATTAAAATAACCTATCGCGAGACTAGGATAATAACTCTCACGAGACTTATGGGAGAACGAATAGTTAGAGAGGCAACCATGACACACATGTACATGCCAAGTTGTATCCGTGTTCATTAAAAGCATACTAAACGGAATATTCCTCTCTTGTGTGTGATTCCTAACACACCACAACTGGCGACGAGGATGTGCCCGACAGCATAGTAGCAGGACGGAGTTACAAGCCCTCTCAGCTGTCCACGGACTTTAATGAAGGAAAAAAAAACGCATGCAAGCCACGACCATGGCGAATGGACATTAGCCACGACAAATGTCGGAGTTTCAACACCGGATCTTCGATGGACACTCATCTTTCAGGGAAGTGAAATGTTTTCTGTGAAATGCCAAAACGTTTAATCATCGAAATTGAGCGTGCATATGTCGAATTACTCCTCACGAAAACCTGTTAGAAGTCTCGTTTGAAATCGAAAGTAAAAATGGCTCAAGCTGTGGCACTCGGCGGGCTAACACCACCTCACCCATTAGACACGATGGGCGAACCTGAAACGTTACATCAACGATGGGAAATGTGGAAGAATGAACTTGAAATATACATCACTGCATCAGGAGTAGTAAATGCTGCACAAAAGCGAGCTGTGTTATTGTTAACAGGGGGAGAAGGGCTGCGTGAGATATGGAAAAATTTCACCGAGGAGCAAAAAGCCCACAGACCTGCCCGTGACCAGCAAGCTGCACAAGATGTATTTCAAGTAGCCATCCAACTCTTCGACAACACATTTGCACTGAGGGAAAATATTCCAAAATCCCGTACAAAATTCTGGGAAACAGAGGCCAATGCTGGTGAAACAATAAATAATTTCATCACTCGCCTAAAAGTACTAGTGAAAACATGCAATTTTGGCGCTGAAGCTGATAACCATGTTAGAGATAAAGTACTACTGCACATTAAAAATTCTGAACTAAAAGCCAAATTATACAGAGAAGACAATCTCACTCTGGACCGGCTTATTCAAGTAATTGGCTTATACCACCACAAGGAGGCATTAATTTTAAGCTCACCATCAAACACCAACCATGTCTCTGGCAGAGCACAGCCCAAACCAAAGGCCAAAGCACCTCCACCACAGTCTGGATGTTACAAGTGTGGTGCACATGGACACGTAGGTCGTGAGTGTATCCGATCCAAAAACCACAAGTGCAGCCACTGTGGGAAAAAGGGTCACTTTGACGAATTCTGTTTCCACAAAAACAAACCTAAGTCAAATCAAGATGATGCACAGAGCTCACAGGGTCGAAGTAAAGCCCCAGGTCGCAGCAGGGATGATTCAAAGCAAAGTAAAGGCCGAAATAAAAAGAGCCAACATAGAGTAGAGGAAGGAGAAAGCCTTGACTCACAGAGTGACTCTGAAGATTTCTACCTATTTAAGATCTCTAAAGCTGATGACACCCTGGACCTGCGCCTGAATGGTTTCACCCTACCCATGGTGATAGACTCTGGTGCTCACCACAACACGCTGTCTGTGCAGGACTTTAAAAGGTTACAGAAGGCCAGGCCTGAAGTCAGTCTGCAACCTGCCTCTACAAAACTGTATCCTTATGCCAGCAAACAAGCCCTCACACTCTTAGGCAAATGCACACTTGAAGTTGAAGTCCCAGACACACCGCGACGTGCCAGCGCATCATTCTTCGTAGTGCCCCAAGCACAAGCATCACTCTTAAGCAGCAGGACCAGCAAAGAGCTTGGACTGTTAAGAGTTGGCATTGACGCCAACATCCTCAGCTGTTCTGGAGCCGGCATATGGTCAAGCCTACGCACAAAACACCCACAAGTTTTCTCTGGGCTGGGAAAGCTCAAGAACTACCAGCTCAGACTGCAAATCGACCCAGATGTCACTCCAGTCATTCAGCCTGTGCGGAGAATTCCATACAATCGACGACGGCGAGTTGTTGAAAAGCTAAAAGAGCTAGTGGAATTGGACGTCATCGAACGAGTGACAGAACCATCTCATTGGGTGAATCCACTAGTCACTGTGGAGAAAAGACCAGAAATATCCCACAAGCGTGGAGATGTGAGAATCTGCGTTGACATGAGGAGAGCCAATGTGGCCATTGTTCGTGAACGCCACCCAGTGCCTACCATCGACGAGACCATCCAGGAAATGGCCGGAGGAAAATATTTCTCCAAAATTGACCTCAACATGGCGTATCATCAAGTAGAGCTCCACCCCGACTCCAGGGAAATCACAACATTCGCTGCCCCAGGTGGACTCTATAGGTACAAAAGGCTCCTGTTTGGAGTGAATATGGCCTCAGAAAAATTCCAGCAGATAATCAGCCAAGTTGTCAAAGACTGTCCAGGTGCATACAACATGTCAGACGACATAGTCGTAGTTGGCAGCACCGAAGCAGAACATGACACAAGGCTGGCTACTGTGGTACAACGTCTAGCTGAAAGAGGACTGACAGTTAATGAGAAGAAATGCCAGATCAAACTGACATCCATCAAATACATGGGACATGTTCTTTCACAAGAAGGTCTGAAAGTGTCAGATGAAAAGGTCAAAGCCATTGCGCATGCTCCCCCACCGACCGATGCGTCACAAATGCGCAGCTTCCTCGGATTGGCTCAGTTCTGTGCGAAGTTCGTCCCACAGTTCGCCACAATAACTGCGCCTCTCTGGGAGCTCACAAAGCAAGATGCTGAGTGGAAATGGGAAGAGGAGGAACAGCGTGCGTTTGACCAGGTCAAAGAAGCTTTAATCATGGCCCCTGTCATGGCCTACTACTCAGTTGGAAGACCGACCAGAATCACCTGTGATGCTTCCCCCATTGGTGTTGGTGCTATCCTGGAACAACAACAGACAGACGGAGTCTGGAAGCCGGTGTATTACGCCAGCAGGAAGCTAACACCTACTGAGACACGCTACTCTCAGTTTGAAAGAGAAGCCCTCGGAGTATTCTGGGCCTGTCGCAAATTCAGTCTGTATCTCATCGGATGTGAATTCAAGATCCTCACAGATCACAAGGCGCTTGTGAAAGTGCTATCGCCAAACTCACTGCCTCCATCAGCCCGAGTGGAACGGTGGTTGCTATACCTGCAACAGTTCACCTACGAAGTAGTCCACATTCCTGGCAAAACCAATAAGGCTGACCCCCTGAGTCGTCAACCCGTTGGTCACTGCGACAAGGCTGAGGAGAAAGAAACAGATGAGTACATCTACAGCATCATTAAGGATTCCGTACCTTATGCTCTAACCCCCCGCGAGGTCGAGGAGGCTTCAAAGGATGATCCGAACATCTCCAAGCTACGTCAAGCCATACAGACAAATGACTGGACCTACTTCAAAGGCACAGCATTCCAGGCGGTTAAAGATGAACTCTGGACCGCTGGACAGTTGGTGATGCGAGGAAAAAGGATCGTGATTCCCGAAGCCCTGGAAGAGCGCGTTCTAGAGTTAGGACATGAAGGACATCAAGGGATTGTAAGAACAAAGAACCGACTGCGAACCAAAGTCTGGTGGCCTGAAATTGACAGAATGGTAGAAAAGAAAGTGAAGCAATGCTACCCATGTCAAGTGATCGGCAAGAACGCTCCACCAGAAGAGTTAGAGCGCACACCATTGCCAGACCAGCCCTGGACTTACCTGGCAGTTGATCTTCTGAGCATATCTGAAGGTAACTATCTGCTTGCTGTAATTGACTATTACTCCAGATGGCCTGAAGTTGCCTACATGAAAGTCACCAATGCCACCAACGTGATTAATGCTTTGGAAACAATGTTTCAAATCCATGGCTACCCCAAGTATCTGAGAAGTGACAATGGACAACCGTTTGCATCCAGAGAGTTCCATGATTACCTCACTGCACATGGTATCATGCAGCTGAAAGGAGTACCATACTGGCCTCAGTCGAACGGAGAAGTGGAAAGGTTTAACCGGACAATTCTGAAATCAGTGAAAATTGCCAAGATCGAACAGAAAGACTGGAAGGTCGCACTGAAGAAGTTTCTGTTCCACTACCGAGCCACTCCTCACACTGTCACAGGAGTGTCCCCGGCAAAGCTGCTGATGAACCGAGAGCTCCGTGACAAACTGCCCAGTATCACCGGTATGCCTGCTGACAACGAGAAACCCCATGCCGCTGCTTCAGAGGAAATTCATGACAAAGACGCTCTGCAAAAGTTGAAGCGCAACCTTGCTGCTGATCAGAGAAGAGGAGCTTAGGATCAAGACATAAAACCAGGAGACACTGTTCTTTGCAAGAATCTACACAAGTCGAGCAAACTAGACCCAAACTTCGAATCACAACCATATGAAGTCATCAATAAACAAGGAAATGCAGTCATAATCCAACAACCCAACAGCGCACCCAAGATGAGAAATGCCGCTCATGTGAAGAAGTTCGATGGAGACGTCAGCCTCAGCACCCCTACTGGTCCAGATCCAGTCCCCTCGGCTGAGTCTGTCTCAGTCTCCATTCCCATCCCCAAAACCCCTCTTTCCCCTTCTTCCATAGGTGCAGAAGCCATGGCAGCAGTGCCGTCACCTGACGTTCCTGTGAAGTCTGCTCGTGTCAGGACCCCACCTGCATGGCAAAAGGACTATGTGATGACCTGAACTCTTACTTTACTTAAAAAAAAAAAAAAGGAAAATGATTCTTTTGTTTAAAAAGAGGGAAGGGTGAATTTGAATTTAAGTTTAAGTTTGTATAGAACAGAAGTTTATTTTGTACAGAGTAATGAACAGAGAAAATGTTTATGTTAATTCTAAGTTAAGTCTCAGCATAGCGTAACTACATTGGTGTAGATATGATTTATTTCTCAAGTCTACATTAAGGAATTTCATTATTAAAAAGAGGGAAGATGTAGTGTTCTAATATTAAAATAACCTATCGCGAGACTAGGATAATAACTCTCACGAGACTTATGGGAGAACGAATAGTTAGAGAGGCAACCATGACACACATGTACATGCCAAGTTGTATCCGTGTTCATTAAAAGCATACTAAACGGAATATTCCTCTCTTGTGTGTGATTCCTAACACACCACAGTCACCTTGCATAAAAGCTGCCGTAGTACAAAACGTTCATGTTCTGTCACTTCTAGGAATGAGTCAAGGAAACAAAAACCCTGATGATTTAACCAAAACCACAATAAAACCATCAAGACCCAGGAGAAAAAAGGCAGTGTCATCTGGTTTATCACATCTCATGCTAGCACACACTGGCAGTTACCCAGGGCAGAGCTTGTAATGTAATTTTAATGGTTCAGCAGGTTTAGCTTGTATCTTGGTGTTTGGAAAATGGTGGTGCTATATCACAGATGGTGTAAATGGTGGGATACAAAGATCCCATCATTTATACAAAGAAAGAATGTTATTTCTCTCATCCCAAGGAAAGGACTTCATGGCCTACTTGTCTTTTTTATATTGGATTAAGTCACATCTAAATTTTGGTAGTTACATGTGACTTTTGTTGTTTATAGGTAAACCTGTTTTTAAAATCTTATGGTAGAATTTAACTAATTTCTAATAGTTGCTCTAGAAAGGACGTGGAACAAGTAAAGTATGAGTGCATAGGTGCTACTGTGAATCTAGCAGCAACTTGTGCAAATTGTGGCTATTCAATTCAGATTTTATAGTTCAACAGCACATTTTATCAGTAGGTATGCAGTAAGCCTACTACTGTATTCTATGCCATCAAGCTTAATAAACAGCTTTTCTGTTATAACTTCTTTTGTAAGATATTTATCTGTTCAATAGATTCCCTTCAATGTGTAAAACCAATTTCAAGACCTCTAAACTTTGGGAAACACAACAACAGAGTGCAATAAATTGTGAAATAAATACTGTCAAAAAGGGTTTGTGACTGGCTTGACATTTTAATATAGTTATAGATTAGAAAACACAATTTTTTAAAGAGTCTCATTCCATTGGATCAGAATTTAAAAAAACTCTTGTACAAGTCCCCTTTACATATTTTTGGAACAAGCACACAAACACACTGTCAGGTTATGTAGTTTCTTTATTTTCACTGTAGAACAGAGGTCTTCAACAGGGGGGTCGCGACCCCTAGGGGGGTCGCGGAGGTACTGCAGGGGGGTCGCGAAATCTTTTTATTTCACTTTAAAATAATATAATTTTATATTTTATAGTGTAAAATACAGTATTAACCTGTGTATTATTTCCTTGTATTGGATGTACCATAACAGAGTAGCAATGTTTATACATGACGCTAAGCTCAATTTAATATAAAACACAATTCTATGCCCAGTTCGCCATCTGTTTGGGGGTCCCTGGCCTGAAAAACGTTGAAGACCCCTGCTGTAGAACATTTATGTGACGTTATGGACCAGATTTAAATAATAGGTGTTTCCTTATGTACCTGTCACAAGCGAGCACTAGAGTGCGCACACGCGCAGTGATCCGGTTATTGGTTTCGCACTGAAGAAGTCAGGCGCTATATCTGTAATGTTCCTACGTTAGTTCACACAGTAAAAACACGAAATCCAGAACCCAGTTTCTTCTTTGTTTTATATCATTGATCGTACATGATATTCAATATTCGCCAAAAGCTAAAATGACATTTGATGGAACAAAATCAACTAGTGTTGTAAGTTTTGAATCAGAAGTGTCAGAAGTTGAGGTTTGGACGTTTTCCACAGCTCTGCCAATGGTGTAGTAAGACGAAAAGTTTTTCCCAGCGGTTTGACATAGCGAGGAGGCAACTAACTGGCGTTGTGGAGCTATCGTAGTAAAAAGGCTTGTAAACGTAACGTCAACGACTATGGCAGAAGGATTCCGGAGACCAGAACCATTGACTTTTATTGGAAACATTGCCGAGAAATGGCGTGTGTTCGAGCAGGAGTACGATACAGGGGTGTAAATCAGACCCTTCATGCCGATTCGATATCGATTTAAGCCAACGATTCTATTATTTTCGATACTTGAGAATTCCCCACGATTCGATACAGTTCGATACAATGGATGCACCATTGTATCGAACTGTATCGAATCGTCACTTTTCACTTTTATGTATTCATGTTTTGAATAAATTTTATTACAGAAAAATTCGATTTGATTGTGGACGCATCGATGCATTTGGATTGTCGGCTGTAGGATCGATGTATCGATACAAATCGATTATTATTTACACAGCTAGTATGATATATACTGCTAAACTGACCTGTTCCATTTCGCAGACGCCCATGCGATCCACGGGCTGCATTCAGGGCTGAGCGAGTATGCACCGTCTCGACTGCAGGCTGAGGCCACACTCCGAACCGTGCACTCTCTGAATTGGGAAACGGCTACAGCCTCTGATCCAGATCTACAGAAGCTGAGCACGGTCATCATGAGGGGCTGGCAACAATGACATCAAGGCAAGCCTAGTACATCAACGTCATGCACAAAAGCAATACTATGACAAGTCCAGCAGACCTCTCAGTCCTCTACTGCCAGATGAGGTAGTGAGAACGCAAATACGGCATGAACACGACCGCTTAGGGACTGTCAAGGAAGTCTGCAAGGAACCCAGATCATATATCGTCCAGTCAGGAGGCGAGTACAGACAGAACTGCAGACGTCCTCCCGGTCTCTGAATCACCACCTCAACACAGAGATCACCATGAAGTACCTTGAAATAAGAAAAGATTAAAAAAAAAAACTCACCTGTTGTCCAGCCATCCTCAACCTGTCCCCAACAGCAGTCTCCAAGACCTGTGCAACACACTGAGGAACAGACACTCACCCACACACACAACTTACCACAAGCTCCTGTCCAGTCTCCCCATCGCCCTGCAAGTAATACTTACGTCACACGCTCTGGGAGAGTTAGCAAGCCAAACTCCAAATATAAACACTTAAGTATTAGGAGATGGACTATGGGGTGGGAGTAACATGTTGACTCATGCACACTGTATGCAAATTGATGATCTATGATTTGATGTTGACAGGGTGAAATGCTGAATATGTTCTTACCAGTGAAACGGTTAAAAGGTTTGAAATGAGTTAATGGTATTAATGCTTAATTTTCAAGCTATATTAGCATATAGATTTGTATCATTCTTTAATGTTATACTGAAGGAAGTGTTTTGTTTTTATAGCCATAGGCTAAAGAAAGGGGATGTAGAACATTTATGTAATGTTATGGATCAGATTAAAATAATAGGCGTTTCCTTATGTACCTGCCACAAGTGAACACAGCCGCAACCCATACACTCAGCAAGAGTGCGCACACTCACACAACACAACCCACAATCAACCAGTGTTGTAAGTTTTGAGGCTATCCCTGTAATATAAAAATCAATCTATTCTGTTTGAGGTTCCCAAAACCTACAACACACAATCAATAAAACAGTGTTGGACAATGTGTGTGACCAAGCAGTCAGTGAAACAAAATGTACTGCATCACATCCATTCTTCTGTAAGGCAAATTCTAAATGGGGAAATACACTACTTGTTTTTCCATTGAAAACATTTTATTGAACAAAATATTTAAAAGTTACTTTCAGTTTTAGATATTGTTTTTTGTACACGTTTTAAAATTATCTGTGCCAACAAACAAGGCCTTATTTCTTTCAATCCAAACTTTTACAAACCGTTTTTGCTCTCCGAAAATGTGAATGTGATTCTGTGAAATCAACTTGCACGGGCATTACTCTCTAATTTGAGTTTACATCTAATGAATCAAACATTTGAGATGTAAATACATGGCAACTTCTGTAGATTGTTGTATAGTACTTCATATGTAGCCTATTGTTGCTAGGGTGATTAAAAACAATAGAATATAGAGCAAAGAGGTCTACTGACGACACCATTGCTCTAGCAGTCCACACCTCTCTCAGTCATCTGGAGAGAGGAAACGCATATGTCAGAATGCTCTTCATTGACTACAGCTCGGCATTCAACACCATAATCCCCTCCAAACTGGGTCGCTAAGCTCACCGCCCTGGGCCTGGGGACGTCCATCTGCTGCTGGACATGGGACTTCCTCACCAACAGGCCACAGGTGGCGAGGATCGGCAACCACCTCTCCTCCACACGTGTCCTCAGCACTGGTGCACCCCAGGGCTGTGTCCTCAGCACTGGTGCACCCCAGGGCTGTGTTCTCAGCCCTCTCCTGTACTCCCTGTTCACCTATGACTGTACCGCCAGGCACAGCTCCAACATTATCCTCAAGTTTGCTGACGACACCACCATCCTAGGCCTTATCACTAACAACGATGAGAGCGCCTACAGAGACGAGGTGAAATCACTGGCCAGCTGGTGTCAGGAAAATAACCTCTCTGAACGTCAGCAAAACTAAGGAAATGATCGTGGACTTCAGGAGACAGCGTGTAGACCAGCACCCCCCCCCCCCATCTTCATCAACAATGCCGAGGTGGAGCAGGTCAGCAGCTTTAAGATCCTTGGGGTACACATCATTGAGGATTTGTCCTGGTCACTACATATAGACACTGTGGTTAAGAAAGCCCGACAAAGACTCTACTTCCTGAGGAAGTTTGGTATGAACACCAGCATCCTCACAAACATCTACAGGTGCACCATCGAGAGCCTACGATACAGAAGCCTGCCAGCATGCACAAAAAGACCGCTATTACCCCCAAGCTGTCAGACTACTGAACTCTGGATAATACTCTAAATAATACTTAACTCTCAGTAATACTGCACTAAACTACTGTTCATTATGCACAATATGATTACTGCTGCTGCTATATGAATGTATCATTGTATTTTTATTACATGTTATTACATATTTTTATTATATTTTTTACTTCTTCACCCGGCACTTTTGAATCACTTTTTTACCATGTACAATTATTGGTTGTTATTAGTACTTCTGACTATCTTAGCGAGTCAACGGTTCTTCATTGCCCTGTGTTGATTCTGCATATGACAAATAAACAATCTTGAATCTTGAAAGAGGTAATGTATTGATTTTGAAGTAAAAAAAATAACACAAGCACAGATTATAGGAAGGAATCACACCATTCCTTTAGACAGTTTGCGCAGTCCTCTGCTTGTCTGGAATTGGCACCACAGGCTTCCTTCATCCAATCAAGAAAAAGCTCCTCGTCTTTCTTTAGCACTAGAAACTGACCCAGGACAACATACGCCTGTGAAGAAATACAAAGCAAATGATAAACATGATTGCTGAATAACCAGTTAATCTGGTAGAACATACATTTCATCACCTCAGCAATCAAATGAAAGATACAAACTTAGATCATGATACTTAACCAATGGGCATGTTTATAGCTAAAAACAAAACAAAAAAAAAACCTCCAGTCTGTCTACAGCAATATGCGAGTGATGTGTGTGGGAGCAGATACTCTTTAAATCAACTTTTTGCACTCCTTTGGTTGCCTTGTATATTTTTGTATCCTGTTCTTTTTTTTAGTTATGGACTGAATAATATTTGAGTCTATAAAAAAAATGAGGTCCTAAATGTAGGGCATAATTCTTACCTTGTCAAAGCCTTTCTCCTCCAGTCTTCCACCCAGGACGTCTCCAATTCCAGCAAGAGCCGTCACAGGTTTGTCTGCCATCGGCTCTGCCACAAAGTTCCTGTGCTTTTGGGATGTGGACGACATGGTTGCTTTGAAGGCTGTTACAAATCACAAAATAAACAAATCTGAAAGATGCAAAGAAAACACACTCATTAGCCTGTATGATGTTTAAGTATAGCACCGACTGTGAGAAGAAAAAGCAAACCTTGAGCAACTGATGTTTGTTATGTTAAAAAAAAATAGCGTTATCATGCAAGGTCTTAGAAGAAAATGAGTCGTTCTTTTAGTCAGGCAAAAGTCGGTGAGGTTCGCCCGTGGGTCTGAAATGGCGTGGAGGAAACTGTTGCTTTAATTTTCCATTCACTGCTGGTTGATAAGAGGGAGTGCACTCTATTTTTAAATGCTAACTCATGGCCAAAAGGCGTTTCCCTAAGGGAAGTGAAATGTTTTCTGTGAAATGCCAAAACGTTTAATCATCGAAATTGAGCGTGCATATGTCGAATTACTCCTCACGAAAACCTGTTAGAAGTCTCGTTTGAAATCGAAAGTAAAAATGGCTCAAGCTGTGGCACTCGGCGGGCTAACACCACCTCACCCATTAGACACGATGGGCGAACCTGAAACGTTACATCAACGATGGGAAATGTGGAAGAATGAACTTGAAATATACATCACTGCATCAGGAGTAGTAAATGCTGCACAAAAGCGAGCTGTGTTATTGTTAACAGGGGGAGAAGGGCTGCGTGAGATATGGAAAAATTTCACCGAGGAGCAAAAAGCCCACAGACCTGCCCGTGACCAGCAAGCTGCACAAGATGTATTTCAAGTAGCCATCCAACTCTTCGACAACACATTTGCACTGAGGGAAAATATTCCAAAATCCCGTACAAAATTCTGGGAAACAGAGGCCAATGCTGGTGAAACAATAAATAATTTCATCACTCGCCTAAAAGTACTAGTGAAAACATGCAATTTTGGCGCTGAAGCTGATAACCATGTTAGAGATAAAGTACTACTGCACATTAAAAATTCTGAACTAAAAGCCAAATTATACAGAGAAGACAATCTCACTCTGGACCGGCTTATTCAAGTAATTGGCTTATACCACCACAAGGAGGCATTAATTTTAAGCTCACCATCAAACACCAACCATGTCTCTGGCAGAGCACAGCCCAAACCAAAGGCCAAAGCACCTCCACCACAGTCTGGATGTTACAAGTGTGGTGCACATGGACACGTAGGTCGTGAGTGTATCCGATCCAAAAACCACAAGTGCAGCCACTGTGGGAAAAAGGGTCACTTTGACGAATTCTGTTTCCACAAAAACAAACCTAAGTCAAATCAAGATGATGCACAGAGCTCACAGGGTCGAAGTAAAGCCCCAGGTCGCAGCAGGGATGATTCAAAGCAAAGTAAAGGCCGAAATAAAAAGAGCCAACATAGAGTAGAGGAAGGAGAAAGCCTTGACTCACAGAGTGACTCTGAAGATTTCTACCTATTTAAGATCTCTAAAGCTGATGACACCCTGGACCTGCGCCTGAATGGTTTCACCCTACCCATGGTGATAGACTCTGGTGCTCACCACAACACGCTGTCTGTGCAGGACTTTAAAAGGTTACAGAAGGCCAGGCCTGAAGTCAGTCTGCAACCTGCCTCTACAAAACTGTATCCTTATGCCAGCAAACAAGCCCTCACACTCTTAGGCAAATGCACACTTGAAGTTGAAGTCCCAGACACACCGCGACGTGCCAGCGCATCATTCTTCGTAGTGCCCCAAGCACAAGCATCACTCTTAAGCAGCAGGACCAGCAAAGAGCTTGGACTGTTAAGAGTTGGCATTGACGCCAACATCCTCAGCTGTTCTGGAGCCGGCATATGGTCAAGCCTACGCACAAAACACCCACAAGTTTTCTCTGGGCTGGGAAAGCTCAAGAACTACCAGCTCAGACTGCAAATCGACCCAGATGTCACTCCAGTCATTCAGCCTGTGCGGAGAATTCCATACAATCGACGACGGCGAGTTGTTGAAAAGCTAAAAGAGCTAGTGGAATTGGACGTCATCGAACGAGTGACAGAACCATCTCATTGGGTGAATCCACTAGTCACTGTGGAGAAAAGACCAGAAATATCCCACAAGCGTGGAGATGTGAGAATCTGCGTTGACATGAGGAGAGCCAATGTGGCCATTGTTCGTGAACGCCACCCAGTGCCTACCATCGACGAGACCATCCAGGAAATGGCCGGAGGAAAATATTTCTCCAAAATTGACCTCAACATGGCGTATCATCAAGTAGAGCTCCACCCCGACTCCAGGGAAATCACAACATTCGCTGCCCCAGGTGGACTCTATAGGTACAAAAGGCTCCTGTTTGGAGTGAATATGGCCTCAGAAAAATTCCAGCAGATAATCAGCCAAGTTGTCAAAGACTGTCCAGGTGCATACAACATGTCAGACGAC
Source organism: Paratrypauchen microcephalus (assembly GCA_036785185.1). NCBI lineage: Eukaryota > Metazoa > Chordata > Actinopteri > Gobiiformes > Gobiidae > Paratrypauchen > Paratrypauchen microcephalus. Next base: position 1,698,800 of record JAVJIX010000034.1, read on the forward strand.
ATAGTCGTAGTTGGCAGCACCGAAGCAGAACATGACACAAGGCTGGCTACTGTGGTACAACGTCTAGCTGAAAGAGGACTGACAGTTAATGAGAAGAAATGCCAGATCAAACTGACATCCATCAAATACATGGGACATGTTCTTTCACAAGAAGGTCTGAAAGTGTCAGATGAAAAGGTCAAAGCCATTGCGCATGCTCCCCCACCGACCGATGCGTCACAAATGCGCAGCTTCCTCGGATTGGCTCAGTTCTGTGCGAAGTTCGTCCCACAGTTCGCCACAATAACTGCGCCTCTCTGGGAGCTCACAAAGCAAGATGCTGAGTGGAAATGGGAAGAGGAGGAACAGCGTGCGTTTGACCAGGTCAAAGAAGCTTTAATCATGGCCCCTGTCATGGCCTACTACTCAGTTGGAAGACCGACCAGAATCACCTGTGATGCTTCCCCCATTGGTGTTGGTGCTATCCTGGAACAACAACAGACAGACGGAGTCTGGAAGCCGGTGTATTACGCCAGCAGGAAGCTAACACCTACTGAGACACGCTACTCTCAGTTTGAAAGAGAAGCCCTCGGAGTATTCTGGGCCTGTCGCAAATTCAGTCTGTATCTCATCGGATGTGAATTCAAGATCCTCACAGATCACAAGGCGCTTGTGAAAGTGCTATCGCCAAACTCACTGCCTCCATCAGCCCGAGTGGAACGGTGGTTGCTATACCTGCAACAGTTCACCTACGAAGTAGTCCACATTCCTGGCAAAACCAATAAGGCTGACCCCCTGAGTCGTCAACCCGTTGGTCACTGCGACAAGGCTGAGGAGAAAGAAACAGATGAGTACATCTACAGCATCATTAAGGATTCCGTACCTTATGCTCTAACCCCCGCGAGGTCGAGGAGGCTTCAAAGGATGATCCGAACATCTCCAAGCTACGTCAAGCCATACAGACAAATGACTGGACCTACTTCAAAGGCACAGCATTCCAGGCGGTTAAAGATGAACTCTGGACCGCTGGACAGTTGGTGATGCGAGGAAAAAGGATCGTGATTCCCGAAGCCCTGGAAGAGCGCGTTCTAGAGTTAGGACATGAAGGACATCAAGGGATTGTAAGAACAAAGAACCGACTGCGAACCAAAGTCTGGTGGCCTGAAATTGACAGAATGGTAGAAAAGAAAGTGAAGCAATGCTACCCATGTCAAGTGATCGGCAAGAACGCTCCACCAGAAGAGTTAGAGCGCACACCATTGCCAGACCAGCCCTGGACTTACCTGGCAGTTGATCTTCTGAGCATATCTGAAGGTAACTATCTGCTTGCTGTAATTGACTATTACTCCAGATGGCCTGAAGTTGCCTACATGAAAGTCACCAATGCCACCAACGTGATTAATGCTTTGGAAACAATGTTTCAAATCCATGGCTACCCCAAGTATCTGAGAAGTGACAATGGACAACCGTTTGCATCCAGAGAGTTCCATGATTACCTCACTGCACATGGTATCATGCAGCTGAAAGGAGTACCATACTGGCCTCAGTCGAACGGAGAAGTGGAAAGGTTTAACCGGACAATTCTGAAATCAGTGAAAATTGCCAAGATCGAACAGAAAGACTGGAAGGTCGCACTGAAGAAGTTTCTGTTCCACTACCGAGCCACTCCTCACACTGTCACAGGAGTGTCCCCGGCAAAGCTGCTGATGAACCGAGAGCTCCGTGACAAACTGCCCAGTATCACCGGTATGCCTGCTGACAACGAGAAACCCCATGCCGCTGCTTCAGAGGAAATTCATGACAAAGACGCTCTGCAAAAGTTGAAGCGCAACCTTGCTGCTGATCAGAGAAGAGGAGCTTAGGATCAAGACATAAAACCAGGAGACACTGTTCTTTGCAAGAATCTACACAAGTCGAGCAAACTAGACCCAAACTTCGAATCACAACCATATGAAGTCATCAATAAACAAGGAAATGCAGTCATAATCCAACAACCCAACAGCGCACCCAAGATGAGAAATGCCGCTCATGTGAAGAAGTTCGATGGAGACGTCAGCCTCAGCACCCCTACTGGTCCAGATCCAGTCCCCTCGGCTGAGTCTGTCTCAGTCTCCATTCCCATCCCCAAAACCCCTCTTTCCCCTTCTTCCATAGGTGCAGAAGCCATGGCAGCAGTGCCGTCACCTGACGTTCCTGTGAAGTCTGCTCGTGTCAGGACCCCACCTGCATGGCAAAAGGACTATGTGATGACCTGAACTCTTACTTTACTTAAAAAAAAAAAAGGAAAATGATTCTTTTGTTTAAAAAGAGGGAAGGGTGAATTTGAATTTAAGTTTAAGTTTGTATAGAACAGAAGTTTATTTTGTACAGAGTAATGAACAGAGAAAATGTTTATGTTAATTCTAAGTTAAGTCTCAGCATAGCGTAACTACATTGGTGTAGATATGATTTATTTCTCAAGTCTACATTAAGGAATTTCATTATTAAAAAGAGGGAAGATGTAGTGTTCTAATATTAAAATAACCTATCGCGAGACTAGGATAATAACTCTCACGAGACTTATGGGAGAACGAATAGTTAGAGAGGCAACCATGACACACATGTACATGCCAAGTTGTATCCGTGTTCATTAAAAGCATACTAAACGGAATATTCCTCTCTTGTGTGTGATTCCTAACACACCACAGTCACCTTGCATAAAAGCTGCCGTAGTACAAAACGTTCATGTTCTGTCACTTCTAGGAATGAGTCAAGGAAACAAAAACCCTGATGATTTAACCAAAACCACAATAAAACCATCAAGACCCAGGAGAAAAAAGGCAGTGTCATCTGGTTTATCACATCTCATGCTAGCACACACTGGCAGTTACCCAGGGCAGAGCTTGTAATGTAATTTTAATGGTTCAGCAGGTTTAGCTTGTATCTTGGTGTTTGGAAAATGGTGGTGCTATATCACAGATGGTGTAAATGGTGGGATACAAAGATCCCATCATTTATACAAAGAAAGAATGTTATTTCTCTCATCCCAAGGAAAGGACTTCATGGCCTACTTGTCTTTTTTATATTGGATTAAGTCACATCTAAATTTTGGTAGTTACATGTGACTTTTGTTGTTTATAGGTAAACCTGTTTTTAAAATCTTATGGTAGAATTTAACTAATTTCTAATAGTTGCTCTAGAAAGGACGTGGAACAAGTAAAGTATGAGTGCATAGGTGCTACTGTGAATCTAGCAGCAACTTGTGCAAATTGTGGCTATTCAATTCAGATTTTATAGTTCAACAGCACATTTTATCAGTAGGTATGCAGTAAGCCTACTACTGTATTCTATGCCATCAAGCTTAATAAACAGCTTTTCTGTTATAACTTCTTTTGTAAGATATTTATCTGTTCAATAGATTCCCTTCAATGTGTAAAACCAATTTCAAGACCTCTAAACTTTGGGAAACACAACAACAGAGTGCAATAAATTGTGAAATAAATACTGTCAAAAAGGGTTTGTGACTGGCTTGACATTTTAATATAGTTATAGATTAGAAAACACAATTTTTTAAAGAGTCTCATTCCATTGGATCAGAATTTAAAAAAACTCTTGTACAAGTCCCCTTTACATATTTTTGGAACAAGCACACAAACACACTGTCAGGTTATGTAGTTTCTTTATTTTCACTGTAGAACAGAGGTCTTCAACAGGGGGTCGCGACCCCTAGGGGGGACGCGGAGGTACTGCAGGGGGGGGTCGCGAAATCTTTTTATTTCACTTTAAAATAATATAATTTTATATTCTATAGTGTAAAATACAGTATTAACCTGTGTATTATTTCCTTGTATTGGATGTACCATAACAGAGTAGCAATGTTTATACATGACGCTAAGCTCAATTTAATATAAAACACAATTCTATGCCCAGTTCGCCATCTGTTTGGGGGTCCCTGGCCTGAAAAACGTTGAAGACCCCTGCTGTAGAACATTTATGTGACGTTATGGACCAGATTTAAATAATAGGTGTTTCCTTATGTACCTGTCACAAGCGAGCACTAGAGTGCGCACACGCGCAGTGATCCGGTTATTGGTTTCGCACTGAAGAAGTCAGGCGCTATATCTGTAATGTTCCTACGTTAGTTCACACAGTAAAAACACGAAATCCAGAACCCAGTTTCTTCTTTGTTTTATATCATTGATCGTACATGATATTCAATATTCGCCAAAAGCTAAAATGACATTTGATGGAACAAAATCAACTAGTGTTGTAAGTTTTGAATCAGAAGTGTCAGAAGTTGAGGTTTGGACGTTTTCCACAGCTCTGCCAATGGTGTAGTAAGACGAAAAGTTTTTCCCAGCGGTTTGACATAGCGAGGAGGCAACTAACTGGCGTTGTGGAGCTATCGTAGTAAAAAGGCTTGTAAACGTAACGTCAACGACTATGGCAGAAGGATTCCGGAGACCAGAACCATTGACTTTTATTGGAAACATTGCCGAGAAATGGCGTGTGTTCGAGCAGGAGTACGATACAGGGGTGTAAATCAGACCCTTCATGCCGATTCGATATCGATTTAAGCCAACGATTCTATTATTTTCGATACTTGAGAATTCCCCACGATTCGATACAGTTCGATACAATGGATGCACCATTGTATCGAACTGTATCGAATCGTCACTTTTCACTTTTATGTATTCATGTTTTGAATAAATTTTATTACAGAAAAATTCGATTTGATTGTGGACGCATCGATGCATTTGGATTGTCGGCTGTAGGATCGATGTATCGATACAAATCGATTATTATTTACACAGCTAGTATGATATATACTGCTAAACTGACCTGTTCCATTTCGCAGACGCCCATGCGATCCACGGGCTGCATTCAGGGCTGAGCGAGTATGCACCGTCTCGACTGCAGGCTGAGGCCACACTCCGAACCGTGCACTCTCTGAATTGGGAAACGGCTACAGCCTCTGATCCAGATCTACAGAAGCTGAGCACGGTCATCATGAGGGGCTGGCAACAATGACATCAAGGCAAGCCTAGTACATCAACGTCATGCACAAAAGCAATACTATGACAAGTCCAGCAGACCTCTCAGTCCTCTACTGCCAGATGAGGTAGTGAGAACGCAAATACGGCATGAACACGACCGCTTAGGGACTGTCAAGGAAGTCTGCAAGGAACCCAGATCATATATCGTCCAGTCAGGAGGCGAGTACAGACAGAACTGCAGACGTCCTCCCGGTCTCTGAATCACCACCTCAACACAGAGATCACCATGAAGTACCTTGAAATAAGAAAAGATTAAAAAAAACAACTCACCTGTTGTCCAGCCATCCTCAACCTGTCCCCAACAGCAGTCTCCAAGACCTGTGCAACACACTGAGGAACAGACACTCACCCACACACACAACTTACCACAAGCTCCTGTCCAGTCTCCCCATCGCCCTGCAAGTAATACTTACGTCACACGCTCTGGGAGAGTTAGCAAGCCAAACTCCAAATATAAACACTTAAGTATTAGGAGATGGACTATGGGGTGGGAGTAACATGTTGACTCATGCACACTGTATGCAAATTGATGATCTATGATTTGATGTTGACAGGGTGAAATGCTGAATATGTTCTTACCAGTGAAACGGTTAAAAGGTTTGAAATGAGTTAATGGTATTAATGCTTAATTTTCAAGCTATATTAGCATATAGATTTGTATCATTCTTTAATGTTATACTGAAGGAAGTGTTTTGTTTTTATAGCCATAGGCTAAAGAAAGGGGATGTAGAACATTTATGTAATGTTATGGATCAGATTAAAATAATAGGCGTTTCCTTATGTACCTGCCACAAGTGAACACAGCCGCAACCCATACACTCAGCAAGAGTGCGCACACTCACACAACACAACCCACAATCAACCAGTGTTGTAAGTTTTGAGGCTATCCCTGTAATATAAAAATCAATCTATTCTGTTTGAGGTTCCCAAAACCTACAACACACAATCAATAAAACAGTGTTGGACAATGTGTGTGACCAAGCAGTCAGTGAAACAAAATGTACTGCATCACATCCATTCTTCTGTAAGGCAAATTCTAAATGGGGAAATACACTACTTGTTTTTCCATTGAAAACATTTTATTGAACAAAATATTTAAAAGTTACTTTCAGTTTTAGATATTGTTTTTTGTACACGTTTTAAAATTATCTGTGCCAACAAACAAGGCCTTATTTCTTTCAATCCAAACTTTTACAAACCGTTTTTGCTCTCCGAAAATGTGAATGTGATTCTGTGAAATCAACTTGCACGGGCATTACTCTCTAATTTGAGTTTACATCTAATGAATCAAACATTTGAGATGTAAATACATGGCAACTTCTGTAGATTGTTGAATAGTACTTCATATGTAGCCTATTGTTGCTAGGGTGATTAAAAACAATAGAATATAGAGCAAAGAGGTCTACTGACGACACCATTGCTCTAGCAGTCCACACCTCTCTCAGTCATCTGGAGAGAGGAAACGCATATGTCAGAATGCTCTTCATTGACTACAGCTCGGCATTCAACACCATAATCCCCTCCAAACTGGGTCGCTAAGCTCACCGCCCTGGGCCTGGGGACGTCCATCTGCTGCTGGACATGGGACTTCCTCACCAACAGGCCACAGGTGGCGAGGATCGGCAACCACCTCTCCTCCACACGTGTCCTCAGCACTGGTGCACCCCAGGGCTGTGTCCTCAGCACTGGTGCACCCCAGGGCTGTGTTCTCAGCCCTCTCCTGTACTCCCTGTTCACCTATGACTGTACCGCCAGGCACAGCTCCAACATTATCCTCAAGTTTGCTGACGACACCACCATCCTAGGCCTTATCACTAACAACGATGAGAGCGCCTACAGAGACGAGGTGAAATCACTGGCCAGCTGGTGTCAGGAAAATAACCTCTCTGAACGTCAGCAAAACTAAGGAAATGATCGTGGACTTCAGGAGACAGCGTGTAGACCAGCACCCCCCATCTTCATCAACAATGCCGAGGTGGAGCAGGTCAGCAGCTTTAAGATCCTTGGGGTACACATCACTGAGGATTTGTCCTGGACACTACATATAGACACTGTGGTTAAGAAAGCCCGACAAAGACTCTACTTCCTGAGGAAGTTTGGTATGAACACCAGCATCCTCACAAACATCTACAGGTGCACCATCGAGAGCCTACGATACAGAAGCCTGCCAGCATGCACAAAAAGACCGCTATTACCCCCAAGCTGTCAGACTACTGAACTCTGGATAACACTCTAAATAATACTTAACTCTCAGTAATACTGCACTAAACTACTGTTCATTATGCACAATATGATTACTGCTGCTGCTATATGAATGTATCATTGTATTTTTATTACATGTTATTACATATTTTTATTATATTTTTTACTTCTTCACCCGGCACTTTTGAAACACTTTTTTACCATGTACAATTATTGGTTGTTATTAGTACTTCTGACTATCTTAGCGAGTCAACGGTTCTTCATTGCCCTGTGTTGATTCTGCATATGACAAATAAACAATCTTGAATCTTGAAAGAGGTAATGTATTGATTTTGAAGTAAAAAAAATAACACAAGCACAGATTATAGGAAGGAATCACACCATTCCTTTAGACAGTTTGCGCAGTCCTCTGCTTGTCTGGAATTGGCACCACAGGCTTCCTTCATCCAATCAAGAAAAAGCTCCTCGTCTTTCTTTAGCACTAGAAACTGACCCAGGACAACATACGCCTGTGAAGAAATACAAAGCAAATGATAAACATGATTGCTGAATAACCAGTTAATCTGGTAGAACATACATTTCATCACCTCAGCAATCAAATGAAAGATACAAACTTAGATCATGATACTTAACCAATGGGCATGTTTATAGCTAAAAACAAAACAAAAAAAAAACCTCCAGTCTGTCTACAGCAATATGCGAGTGATGTGTGTGGGAGCAGATACTCTTTAAATCAACTTTTTGCACTCCTTTGGTTGCCTTGTATATTTTTGTATCCTGTTCTTTTTTTTAGCTATGGACTGAATAATATTTGAGTCTATTAAAAAAATGAGGTCCTAAATGTAGGGCACAATTCTTACCTTGTCAAAGCCTTTCTCCTCCAGTCTTCCACCCAGGACGTCTCCAATTCCAGCAAGAGCCGTCACAGGTTTGTCTGCCATCGGCTCTGCCACAAAGTTCCTGTGCTTTTGGGATGTGGACGACATGGTTGCTTTGAAGGCTGTTACAAATCACAAAATAAACAAATCTGAAAGATGCAAAGAAAACACACTCATTAGCCTGTATGATGTTTAAGTATAGCACCGACTGTGAGAAGAAAAAGCAAACCTTGAGCAACTGATGTTTGTTATGTTAAAAAAAAATAGCGTTATCATGCAAGGTCTTAGAAGAAAATGAGTCGTTCTTTTAGTCAGGCAAAAGTCAGTGAGGTTCGCCCGTGGGTCTGAAATGGCGTGGAGGAAACTGTTGCTTTAATTTTCCATTCACTGCTGGTTGATAAGAGGGAGTGCACTCTATTTTTAAATGCTAACTCATGGCCAAAAGGCGTTTCCCTAAGGGAAGTGAAATGTTTTCTGTGAAATGCCAAAACGTTTAATCATCGAAATTGAGCGTGCATATGTCGAATTACTCCTCACGAAAACCTGTTAGAAGTCTCGTTTGAAATCGAAAGTAAAAATGGCTCAAGCTGTGGCACTCAGCGGGCTAACACCACCTCACCCATTAGACACGATGGGCGAACCTGAAACGTTACATCAACGATGGGAAATGTGGAAGAATGAACTTGAAATATACATCACTGCATCAGGAGTAGTAAATGCTGCACAAAAGCGAGCTGTGTTATTGTTAACAGGGGGAGAAGGGCTGCGTGAGATATGGAAAAATTTCACCGAGGAGCAAAAAGCCCACAGACCTGCCCGTGACCAGCAAGCTGCACAAGATGTATTTCAAGTAGCCATCCAACTCTTCGACAACACATTTGCACTGAGGAAAATATTCCAAAATCCCGTACAAAATTCTGGGAAACAGAGGCCAATGCTGGTGAAACAATAAATAATTTCATCACTCGCCTAAAAGTACTAGTGAAAACATGCAATTTTTGGCGCTGAAGCTGATAACCATGTTAGAGATAAAGTACTACTGCACATTAAAAATTCTGAACTAAAAGCCAAATTATACAGAGAAGACAATCTCACTCTGGACCGGCTTATTCAAGTAATTGGCTTATACCACCACAAGGAGGCATTAATTTTAAGCTCACCATCAAACACCAACCATGTCTCTGGCAGAGCACAGCCCAAACCAAAGGCCAAAGCACCTCCACCACAGTCTGGATGTTACAAGTGTGGTGCACATGGACACGTAGGTCGTGAGTGTATCCGATCCAAAAACCACAAGTGCAGCCACTGTGGGAAAAAGGGTCACTTTGACGAATTCTGTTTCCACAAAAACAAACCTAAGTCAAATCAAGATGATGCACAGAGCTCACAGGGTCGAAGTAAAGCCCCAGGTCGCAGCAGGGATGATTCAAAGCAAAGTAAAGGCCGAAATAAAAAGAGCCAACATAGAGTAGAGGAAGGAGAAAGCCTTGACTCACAGAGTGACTCTGAAGATTTCTACCTATTTAAGATCTCTAAAGCTGATGACACCCTGGACCTGCGCCTGAATGGTTTCACCCTACCCATGGTGATAGACTCTGGTGCTCACCACAACACGCTGTCTGTGCAGGACTTTAAAAGGTTACAGAAGGCCAGGCCTGAAGTCAGTCTGCAACCTGCCTCTACAAAACTGTATCCTTATGCCAGCAAACAAGCCCTCACACTCTTAGGCAAATGCACACTTGAAGTTGAAGTCCCAGACACACCGCGACGTGCCAGCGCATCATTCTTCGTAGTGCCCCAAGCACAAGCATCACTCTTAAGCAGCAGGACCAGCAAAGAGCTTGGACTGTTAAGAGTTGGCATTGACGCCAACATCCTCAGCTGTTCTGGAGCCGGCATATGGTCAAGCCTACGCACAAAACACCCACAAGTTTTCTCTGGGCTGGGAAAGCTCAAGAACTACCAGCTCAGACTGCAAATCGACCCAGATGTCACTCCAGTCATTCAGCCTGTGCGGAGAATTCCATACAATCGACGACGGCGAGTTGTTGAAAAGCTAAAAGAGCTAGTGGAATTGGACGTCATCGAACGAGTGACAGAACCATCTCATTGGGTGAATCCACTAGTCACTGTGGAGAAAAGACCAGAAATATCCCACAAGCGTGGAGATGTGAGAATCTGCGTTGACATGAGGAGAGCCAATGTGGCCATTGTTCGTGAACGCCACCCAGTGCCTACCATCGACGAGACCATCCAGGAAATGGCCGGAGGAAAATATTTCTCCAAAATTGACCTCAACATGGCGTATCATCAAGTAGAGCTCCACCCCGACTCCAGGGAAATCACAACATTCGCTGCCCCAGGTGGACTCTATAGGTACAAAAGGCTCCTGTTTGGAGTGAATATGGCCTCAGAAAATTCCAGCAGATAATCAGCCAAGTTGTCAAAGACTGTCCAGGTGCATACAACATGTCAGACGACATAGTCGTAGTTGGCAGCACCGAAGCAGAACATGACACAAGGCTGGCTACTGTGGTACAACGTCTAGCTGAAAGAGGACTGACAGTTAATGAGAAGAAATGCCAGATCAAACTGACATCCATCAAATACATGGGACATGTTCTTTCACAAGAAGGTCTGAAAGTGTCAGATGAAAAGGTCAAAGCCATTGCGCATGCTCCCCCACCGACCGATGCGTCACAAATGCGCAGCTTCCTCGGATTGGCTCAGTTCTGTGCGAAGTTCGTCCCACAGTTCGCCACAATAACTGCGCCTCTCTGGGAGCTCACAAAGCAAGATGCTGAGTGGAAATGGGAAGAGGAGGAACAGCGTGCGTTTGACCAGGTCAAAGAAGCTTTAATCATGGCCCCTGTCATGGCCTACTACTCAGTTGGAAGACCGACCAGAATCACCTGTGATGCTTCCCCCATTGGTGTTGGTGCTATCCTGGAACAACAACAGACAGACGGAGTCTGGAAGCCGGTGTATTACGCCAGCAGGAAGCTAACACCTACTGAGACACGCTACTCTCAGTTTGAAAGAGAAGCCCTCGGAGTATTCTGGGCCTGTCGCAAATTCAGTCTGTATCTCATCGGATGTGAATTCAAGATCCTCACAGATCACAAGGCGCTTGTGAAAGTGCTATCGCCAAACTCACTGCCTCCATCAGCCCGAGTGGAACGGTGGTTGCTATACCTGCAACAGTTCACCTACGAAGTAGTCCACATTCCTGGCAAAACCAATAAGGCTGACCCCCTGAGTCGTCAACCCGTTGGTCACTGCGACAAGGCTGAGGAGAAAGAAACAGATGAGTACATCTACAGCATCATTAAGGATTCCGTACCTTATGCTCTAACCACCCGCGAGGTCGAGGAGGCTTCAAAGGATGATCCGAACATCTCCAAGCTACGTCAAGCCATACAGACAAATGACTGGACCTACTTCAAAGGCACAGCATTCCAGGCGGTTAAAGATGAACTCTGGACCGCTGGACAGTTGGTGATGCGAGGAAAAAGGATCGTGATTCCCGAAGCCCTGCAAGAGCGCGTTCTAGAGTTAGGACATGAAGGACATCAAGGGATTGTAAGAACAAAGAACCGACTGCGAACCAAAGTCTGGTGGCCTGAAATTGACAGAATGGTAGAAAAGAAAGTGAAGCAATGCTACCCATGTCAAGTGATCGGCAAGAACGCTCCACCAGAAGAGTTAGAGCGCACACCATTGCCAGACCAGCCCTGGACTTACCTGGCAGTTGATCTTCTGAGCATATCTGAAGGTAACTATCTGCTTGCTGTAATTGACTATTACTCCAGATGGCCTGAAGTTGCCTACATGAAAGTCACCAATGCCACCAACGTGATTAATGCTTTGGAAACAATGTTTCAAATCCATGGCTACCCCAAGTATCTGAGAAGTGACCATGGACAACCGTTTGCATCCAGAGAGTTCCATGATTACCTCACTGCACATGGTATCATGCAGCTGAAAGGAGTACCATACTGGCCTCAGTCGAACGGAGAAGTGGAAAGGTTTAACCGGACAATTCTGAAATCAGTGAAAATTGCCAAGATCGAACAGAAAGACTGGAAGGTCGCACTGAAGAAGTTTCTGTTCCACTACCGAGCCACTCCTCACACTGTCACAGGAGTGTCCCCGGCAAAGCTGCTGATGAACCGAGAGCTCCGTGACAAACTGCCCAGTATCACCGGTATGCCTGCTGACAACGAGAAACCCCATGCCGCTGCTTCAGAGGAAATTCATGACAAAGACGCTCTGCAAAAGTTGAAGCGCAACCTTGCTGCTGATCAGAGAAGAGGAGCTAAGGATCAAGACATAAAACCAGGAGACACTGTTCTTTGCAAGAATCTACACAAGTCGAGCAAACTAGACCCAAACTTCGAATCACAACCATATGAAGTCATCAATAAACAAGGAAATGCAGTCATAATCCAACAACCCAACAGCGCACCCAAGATGAGAAATGCCGCTCATGTGAAGAAGTTCGATGGAGACGTCAGCCTCAGCACCCCTACTGGTCCAGATCCAGTCCCCTCGGCTGAGTCTGTCTCAGTCTCCATTCCCATCCCCAAAACCCCTCTTTCCCCTTCTTCCATAGGTGCAGAAGCCATGGCAGCAGTGCCGTCACCTGACGTTCCTGTGAAGTCTGCTCGTGTCAGGACCCCACCTGCATGGCAAAAGGACTATGTGATGACCTGAACTCTTACTTTACTTAAAAAAAAAAAAAAAGGAAAATGATTCTTTTGTTTAAAAAGAGGGAAGGGTGAATTTGAATTTAAGTTTAAGTTTGTATAGAACAGAAGTTTATTTTGTACAGAGTAATGAACAGAGAAAATGTTTATGTTAATTCTAAGTTAAGTCTCAGCATAGCGTAACTACATTGGTGTAGATATGATTTATTTCTCAAGTCTACATTAAGGAATTTCATTATTAAAAAGAGGGAAGATGTAGTGTTCTAATATTAAAATAACCTATCGCGAGACTAGGATAATAACTCTCACGAGACTTATGGGAGAACGAATAGTTAGAGAGGCAACCATGACACACATGTACATGCCAAGTTGTATCCGTGTTCATTAAAAGCATACTAAACGGAATATTCCTCTCTTGTGTGTGATTCCTAACACACCACAGTCACCTTGCATAAAAGCTGCCGTAGTACAAAACGTTCATGTTCTGTCACTTCTAGGAATGAGTCAAGGAAACAAAAACCCTGATGATTTAACCAAAACCACAATAAAACCATCAAGACCCAGGAGAAAAAAGGCAGTGTCATCTGGTTTATCACATCTCATGCTAGCACACACTGGCAGTTACCCAGGGCAGAGCTTGTAATGTAATTTTAATGGTTCAGCAGGTTTAGCTTGTATCTTGGTGTTTGGAAAATGGTGGTGCTATATCACAGATGGTGTAAATGGTGGGATACAAAGATCCCATCATTTATACAAAGAAAGAATGTTATTTCTCTCATCCCAAGGAAAGGACTTCATGGCCTACTTGTCTTTTTTATATTGGATTAAGTCACATCTAAATTTTGGTAGTTACATGTGACTTTTGTTGTTTATAGGTAAACCTGTTTTTAAAATCTTATGGTAGAATTTAACTAATTTCTAATAGTTGCTCTAGAAAGGACGTGGAACAAGTAAAGTATGAGTGCATAGGTGCTACTGTGAATCTAGCAGCAACTTGTGCAAATTGTGGCTATTCAATTCAGATTTTATAGTTCAACAGCACATTTTATCAGTAGGTATGCAGTAAGCCTACTACTGTATTCTATGCCATCAAGCTTAATAAACAGCTTTTCTGTTATAACTTCTTTTGTAAGATATTTATCTGTTCAATAGATTCCCTTCAATGTGTAAAACCAATTTCAAGACCTCTAAACTTTGGGAAACACAACAACAGAGTGCAATAAATTGTGAAATAAATACTGTCAAAAAGGGTTTGTGACTGGCTTGACATTTTAATATAGTTATAGATTAGAAAACACAATTTTTTAAAGAGTCTCATTCCATTGGATCAGAATTTAAAAAAACTCTTGTACAAGTCCCCTTTACATATTTTTGGAACAAGCACACAAACACACTGTCAGGTTATGTAGTTTCTTTATTTTCACTGTAGAACAGAGGTCTTCAACAGGGGGGTCGCGACCCCTAGGGGGGTCGCGGAGGTACTGCAGGGGGGGGTCGCGAAATCTTTTTATTTCACTTTAAAATAATATAATTTTATATTCTATAGTGTAAAATACAGTATTAACCTGTGTATTATTTCCTTGTATTGGATGTACCATAACAGAGTAGCAATGTTTATACATGACGCTAAGCTCAATTTAATATAAAACACAATTCTATGCCCAGTTCGCCATCTGTTTGGGGGTCCCTGGCCTGAAAAACGTTGAAGACCCCTGCTGTAGAACATTTATGTGACGTTATGGACCAGATTTAAATAATAGGCGTTTCCTTATGTACCTGTCACAAGCGAGCACTAGAGTGCGCACACGCGCAGTGATCCGGTTATTGGTTTCGCACTGAAGAAGTCAGGCGCTATATCTGTAATGTTCCTACGTTAGTTCACACAGTAAAAACACGAAATCCAGAACCCAGTTTCTTCTTTGTTTTATATCATTGATCGTACATGATATTCAATATTCGCCAAAAGCTAAAATGACATTTGATGGAACAAAATCAACTAGTGTTGTAAGTTTTGAATCAGAAGTGTCAGAAGTTGAGGTTTGGACGTTTTCCACAGCTCTGCCAATGGTGTAGTAAGACGAAAAGTTTTTCCCAGCGCTTTGACATAGCGAGGAGGCAACTAACTGGCGTTGTGGAGCTATCGTAGTAAAAAGGCTTGTAAACGTAACGTCAACGACTATGGCAGAAGGATTCCGGAGACCAGAACCATTGACTTTTATTGGAAACATTGCCGAGAAATGGCGTGTGTTCGAGCAGGAGTACGATACAGGGGTGTAAATCAGACCCTTCATGCCGATTCGATATCGATTTAAGCCAACGATTCTATTATTTTCGATACTTGAGAATTCCCCACGATTCGATACAGTTCGATACAATGGATGCACCATTGTATCGAATCGTCAGTTTTCACTTTTATGTATTAATGTTTTGAATCAATTTTATTACAGAAAAATTCAATTTGATTGTGGACGCATTGATGCATTTGGATTGTCGGCTGTAGGATCGATGCATCGATACGAATCGATTATTATTTACACAGCTAGTATGATATATACTGGACTGCTAAACTGACCTGTTCCATTTCGCAGACGCCCATGCGATCTACGGGCTGCATTCAGGGCTGAGCGAGTATGCACCGTCTCGACTGCAGGCTGAGGCCACACTCCGAACCGTGCACTCTCTGAATTGGGAAACGGCTACAGCCTCTGATCCAGATCTACAGAAGCTGAGCACGGTCATCATGAGGGGCTGGCAACAATGACATCAAGGCAAGCCTAGTACATCAACGTCATGCACAAAAGCAATACTATGACAAGTCCAGCAGACCTCTCAGTCCTCTACTGCCAGGTGAGGTAGTGAGAACGCAAATACGGCATGGACACGACCGCTTAGGGACTGTCAAGGAAGTCTGCAAGGAACCCAGATCATATATCGTCCAGTCAGGAGGCGAGTACAGACAGAACCGCAGACATGTCCTCTCGGTCTCTGAATCACCACCTCAACACAGAGATCACCATGAAGTACCTTGAAATAATAAGATTAAAAAAAAAAAAAAGACTCACCTGTTGTCCAGCCATCCTCAACCTGTCCCCAACAGCAGTCTCCAAGACCTGTGCAACACACTGAGGAACAGACACTCACCCACACACACAACTTACCACAAGCTCCTCTCCAGTCTCCCCATCGCCCTGCAAGTAATACTTGCGTCACACGCTCTGGGAGAGTTAGCAAGCCAAACCCCAAATATAAACACTTAAGTATTAGGAGATGGACTATGGGGTGGGAGTAACATGTTGACTCATGCACACTGTATGCAAATTGATGATCTATGATTTGATGTTGACAGGGTGAAATGCTTAATATGTTCTTACCAGTGAAACGGTTAAAAGGTTTGAAATGAGTTAATGGTATTAATGCTTAATTTTCAAGCTATATTAGCATATAGATTTGTATCATTCTTTAATGTTATACTGAAGGAAGTGTTTTGTTTATATAGCCATAGGCTAAAGAAAGGGGATGTAGAACATTTATGTAATGTTATGGATCAGATTAAAATAATAGGTGTTTCCTTATGTACCTGCCACAAGTGAACACAGCCGCAACCCATACTCAGCTAGAGTGCGCACACTCACACAACACAACCCACAATCAACCAGTGTTGTAAGTTTTGAGGCTATCCCTGTAATATAAAAATCAATCTATTCTGTTTGAGGTTCCCAAAACCTACAACACACAATCAATAAAACAGTGTTGGACAATGTGTGTGACCAAGCAGTCAGTGAAACAAAATGTACTGCATCACATCCATTCTTCTGCAAGGCAAATTCTAAATGGGGAAATACACTACTTGTTTTTCCATTGAAAACATTTTATTGAACAAAATATTTAAAAGTTACTTTCAGTTTTAGATATTGTTTTTTGTACACGTTTTAAAATTATCTGTGCCAACAAACAAGGCCTTATTTCTTTCAATCCAAACTTTTACAAACCGTTTTTGCTCTCCGAAAATGTGAATGTGATTCTGTGAAATCAACTTGCACGGGCATTACTCTCTAATTTGAGTTTACATCTAATGAATCAAACATTTGAGATGTAAATACATGGCAACTTCTGTAGATTGTTGTATAGTACTTCATATGTAGCCTATTGTTGCTAGGGTGATTAAAAACAATAGAATATAGAGCAAAGAGGTCTACTGACGACACCATTGCTCTAGCAGTCCACACCTCTCTCAGTCATCTGGAGAGAGGAAACGCATATGTCAGAATGCTCTTCATTGACTACAGCTCGGCATTCAACACCATAATCCCCTCCAAACTGGGTCGCTAAGCTCACCGCCCTGGGCCTGGGGACGTCCATCTGCTGCTGGACATGGGACTTCCTCACCAACAGGCCACAGGTGGCGAGGATCGGCAACCACCTCTCCTCCACACGTGTCCTCAGCACTGGTGCACCCCAGGGCTGTGTTCTCAGCCCTCTCCTGTACTCCCTGTTCACCTATGACTGTACCGCCAGGCACAGCTCCAACATTATCCTTAAGTTTGCTGACGACACCACCATCCTAGGCCTTATCACTAACAACGATGAGAGCGCCTACAGAGACGAGGTGAAATCACTGGCCAGCTGGTGTCAGGAAAATAACCTCTCTGAACGTCAGCAAAACTAAGGAAATGATCGTCGACTTCAGGGGACAGCGTGTAGACCACGTTATTACATATTTTTATTATATTGTTTACTTCTTCACCCGGCACTTTTGAAACACTTTTTTACCATGTACTATTATTGCTTGCTAGTCAACGGTTCTTCTTCATTGCCCTGTGTTGATTCTGCATATGACAAATAAACAATCTTGAATCTTGAAAGAGGTAATGTATTGATTTTGAAGTAAAAAAATAACAAGCACAGATTATAGGAAGGAATCACACCATTCCTTTAGACAGTTTGCGCAGTCCTTTGCTTGTTTGGAATTGGCACCACAGGCTTCCTTCATCCAATCAAGAAAAAGCTCCTCGTCTTTCTTTAGCACTAGAAACTGACCCAGGACAACATACGCCTGTGAAGAAATACAAAGCAAATGATAAACATGATTGCTGAATAACCAGTTAATCTGGTAGAACATACATTTAATCACCTCAGCAATCAAATGAAAGATACAAACTTAGATCATGATACTTAACCAATGGGCATGTTTATAGCTAAAAACAAAACAAAAAAAAAACCTCCAGTCTGTCTACAGCAATATGCGAGTGATGTGTGTGGGAGCAGATACTCTTTAAATCAACTTTTTGCACTCCTTTGGTTGCCTTGTATATTTTTGTATCCTGTTCTTTTTTTTTAGCTATGGACTGAATATTATTTGTGTCTATAAAAAAAATGAGGTCCTAAATGTAGGGCACAATTCTTACCTTGTCAAAGCCTTTCTCCTCCAGTCTTCCACCCAGGACGTCTCCAATTCCAGCAAGAGCCGTCACAGGTTTGTCTGCCATCGGCTCTGCCACAAAGTTCCTGTGCTTTTGGGATGTGGACGACATGGTTGCTTTGAAGGCTGTTACAAATCACAAAATAAACAAATCTGAAAGATGCAAAGAAAACACACTCATTAGCCTGTATGATGTTTAAGTATAGCACCGACTGTGAGAAGAAAAAGCAAACCTTGAGCAACTGATGTTTGTTATGTTAAAAAAATAGCGTTATTATGCAAGGTCTTAGAAGAAAATGAGTCGTTCTTTTAGTCAGGCAAAAGTCAGTGAGGTTCGCCCGTGGGTCTGAAATGGCGTGGAGGAAACTGTTGCTTTAATTTTCCATTCACTGCTGGTTGATAAGAGGGAGTGCACTCTATTTTTAAATGCTAACTCATGGCCAAAAGGCGTTTCCCTAAACATGTTTATTATGGACTGAAAGGCTTGTGCTAAATTGGGCATTTTGGGCGCCTTCTTCAAGCTACTCCTGTTATAGTTGTTTGGGCACACCCCCTGTTGGAAATGCGCGCCCAGTGGACCCTGTGCTGCAGGCTAACGCACATTAATGGCGTGGAGGGAACTGTTGCTTTCACTTTCCATTCATTGCTATTTAATAAGAGGGAGTGCACTCTATTTTTAAATGTTAACTCATGCCCAAAAGGCGTTTGTCTAAATATGTTCATTATGGACTGAAATGCTAGCGCTAAATGCTAAATTGGGCATTTTGGGCGCCTTCTTCAAGCCATTTCCTCAAAGAATTACAACACTGACAATAACAGAACACCGAGTAAACAACGCACTTTACATAGCACAAACAGACAAATACAAAACTCCTGCTTACCTTGCTAAAGCAATGTGTCTAATCCGAACAATCCAGACAGAAATACACGATCCGTGCAGTTGAAAGTAAGCTTTCTGTCCAGCGACCCACAATGCAGTGCGGCAGACAACGTGATGACGTGGCACAATTTGATTTCGCCCGTCGACCGTCTAAAAAACCCGGATTTTACACTCGTGGGTTAGTGCCATAGACGTTTAAGATTATGCAAATCAAAACTAGAAATTCTTACACACCCAGGAAAATAAATAGATAAATAAATACATAAATAAAGTGTATTTATCTTTGATCTCTTGATCAAGGATCAAGAGATCAAAGATCAAAGTCAGCTTTATTTATTTATTTATTTATTTATTTATTTATTTATTTATTTATTTATTTATTTATTTATTTATTCATTCATTCATTCATTCATTCATTCATTCATTCATTCATTCATTCATTCATTTATTTATTTATTTATTTATTTCCTTCCTTCCTTCCTTCCTTGGTGATTTCTCTCTGGCCAAGTAGTGCAAAAAGACAAGTGTACAAAATATAATATAAAGACAAAACAAAAACTATATAAGACAAAAATCTAACAAACAAAATCTAAGATCTAAAATCTAAAAGCAGTGCAACAGAATAAATAAATACCTATTTACAGATGTCCAAAAAATGTGCAGTGTGCATCAAAATGTGCAAGAATGTGCATTGAAAGTAAAGATAAAAATAAATGTGCAACTGTAGTAATTCCAGTGCAATAACAGTAGTAAACAACAGTACAACAGTAGTAAAATTCCAGTAGTAAATGTGCAATAACAGTAGTAAACAACAGTACAACAGTAGTAAAATTCCAGTAGTAAAACAATCGTCCTAAGCAGCAGTTTTTAAAGTTTTAAAGGTTATGTCCAGGAGGGAGGGGAGAGAGACACCAATGATCCTCCCAGCTGCATTCACTATGCGCTGCAGGGCTTTCCTGTTCTGTTCAGTGCAGCTCCCGTACCACACAGTCATGCAGATGGTCAGGACGCTCTCAATGGTGCCTCGGTAGAAGGTGGTCATGATGGGTGGGGGGCTCCAGCTCTCCTCAGTTTGTGGAGGAAATAGAGGCGCTTCTGAGCCCTCTTTGCCAGTGAGGCAGTGTTCGGGCCGCTCGCAGGACCCGGACACTAGAAAGTGCAATCGCGCAACGTAGACGTCCAATGAGAGCATCCCTTTGTCTATCCCGTCTATCCTTCCCGGCCAATCGCGGCTCGGGATCGTCTAGCGTTCTGAGCTGGGCGGGGCCCCCCGTGCCGGGACTTGCGAAATGATAAACCTCTCATATAGCGTTTACCACGGAGAGGAGAGGACAAGAGGAGAGATTGATTCGACTGTTTAAGGTAAGAAGCGTATTTATTTTTGGATAGTGTGATAATTTAAAACGGGCCGCTTTTTACGTAGAGGGACAGGAGAGCTCACAGACGTAAATACGATAGACAGTTGTTGCTGTCATTGGCCTACTGGAGTCTAAGTTTATGTACTGGAGACCTGTGGATTGGTCTGGGAGTAATAATACAGCTTATGATATAGTATTGTAGTTATAATAGTCATAATATGTTATAATATATATAATAATATATAATACACGTGTTTATCATAAGTTATTATGATATAGCAGTATAGTTATAATATAATCCTGCGGCATGGAGGGATTTAAGATAAGATAAGATATGCCTTTATTAGTCCCACAGTGGGGAAATTCCAGTGATGCAACGCACAGATCAAGAACAGTAGGAAAAAGTAGCATGCAGTAGAACAATATAATAAATAATATAATAATTTCTATCCAAACATTGAAGTGAGCTTACAGTCTTTGTCTTCCCAGAAGAGAATGGATCTGTTCTGTGCATTCTGGACCCAAGTGTGCCCAAAGACAGGCAACAGTGCATCCTGAAGACAAACAAGGAGGCCAGGACACCTACGCCCGCACAGACCGACAGCAGGCTGAGAGAGCCCAAGCTTATGAAGAAGGTAATAGCTGGAGTCACAGATGCGTGTCTGTCTGAGCAGACTATGTACATATTGTATATTTATTGTTATTTTTTGTAACATTTTCTACTCTGTCTGTTACCACCATGTTATTTGTTATTAAGTATTTTATTATAAGTATTTATATACTATTTATTTCTTATTAAGTGTTTTACTGTTTTATACTATTTATACTTCCATCATATTGATTCTTCCCATTGTTATTGCTATTACATTGTTACTGTTACTGTGTAACTGCAAGTTTATTGTCTGTTGTCTCACTGTCTATTCATTGTCTTTATTTATTGTATTACTTTTTTTTTTTTATTGCCTGAAACTGCACTGTTACACTTTTTATTTGCGCTACCTGCTTTGTCTGTTGTCTCTCTGTCTATTTATTTTATTGTATTTATTGTAAATAATATTCAGTCTTATTACACTTAAATGCCCTGCTCCATAGATGTTGCCTTTCTACTCCCTTCCTGTTTGACCAATAATGCAACATGTGCACTGACATCATTTTGTAGTAATGTCTTTTAATGACTTAAATATGCCTTATACTGTTTAGTTTTCTTTACATCATGCACTTTAATCATTAAAGTGTCTTGAATTACTATAACAGCGTGTTGTGTCATTTAGTAATCTTATATTTTTTATACAGATGTGTGAACAAGTGTGATTTCAGTAATTATGAGATGTAATGTTCTTTGCACAGCTTTGTAGCCTAGTGTTTAGTGGTTGTGTTCATTAATGTCTTAAAACATTTTAGACTACCATAAATCAATCTCCCGCCATAGGGACCTCACCTGATATCAAACATGCCATTTCTAAAAGTAACTAAAACAACAACAATAGTTTAATAAAACTTTTTATTGATTCCAAGCAGGACCAAGACAGATAATGTTACAGGGGTTGTTAAAAAGTCTCATTTTGTTCATACACAAATAATCATACAGCCCTCAGCAGACATCAAAAGCACATCCTTTCTAAAAATAGCCACTACCACAGTGTATTAAGTTTTTGTTGTTGTTGTTGTTGTTTATTCCAAGATGTTTCATGGGTGACATGTCATTCAATCATGCATTGTACTAGAGCATATAATAAAATAATAAATAAAATAAAACAAACATTTGATGTTCAGCACCAACACTTATGCAATATACTTATATAAAAATGTCACAAGTGTCTAGATTCAGCACTTCCAGTCCCAGTATTATGTCACAAAGCACTCCCAGTCCCAGCACCTGGTCCCGCCTTGTTGACAGCTCACAGACCTATGAGAGCACAAGAAAGGTTTTACGTCCCGCCACAGATTGACTGCACACCCCACCTATCACGTGGGGTATTCGTCTAAGAGTCTAAGTTGGAAATTGCACATCATTCTGACCCAGGGCCCGGACCCAGGGCCGGCCGCAGGAGAGGTCCTCACTGATGTGCACCCCCAGGAATTTGGTGCTGCTCACCCTCTCTACAGCAGCACCGTTGATGGACAGTGGGGCCTCTCCGGAAGTCAATAACAATCTCCTTGGTCTTTCCAACATTAAGAAGGAGATTGTTATCACTGCACCACTTGGTCAGAAGGCTCACCTCACTCCTGTAGTTTGTCTCATCATTATTGGGGAAGAGACCCACCACAGTCGTATCATCCACAAACTTCACAATGTGATTGGTGTTGAAGGTTGGTGCATAGTCGTGGGTCAGCAGAGTGAAGAGCATTGGACTGAGCACACAGCCCTGAGGGGCTCCTGTGCTCAGTCTAATGCAGCTTGCAGCCAATTACACAGTGAGGTCTGAAGCCCCAGGTGGTCCAGTTTGGTGATGAGCTGCTGTGGGATTATGGTGTTGAATGCTGAACTGAAATCTATGAACAACATTCTCACATACGAGTCCTTATTGTCCAGGTGGGTGAGGGCTGGGTGAAGAGCAGAGCAGATTGCATCCTTGGTGGAGCGGTTGTCCCGGTATGCAAACTGGAATGGGTCCAGGGTACCAACATTCATGCTGGGTTTTCATGCTCCATGGGGACATTACACTGGCCTATATTCCTTACTGTTACCTGGTCACTTCTTGCCTAACCATAACCTATTTTGTTGTATAGTCTAGGATTTTAAGCCATATCTCAGTCAGTGGTCTGTATACAGATTTTAGCCCATACAATATGCAATCATTCTGAGCCCACACACATTTGGACACATTGGGTTCTCTTGTTGACATATGGCGTTTATTGCGTTCAATTAAGCATTTTATGATACCAGTACCATGAAGATTTGACCCCCTTCAAGTATATGATAGTTGTGCATATTTGTTTTCTGTACACCCAAACACTTCCTACTGGCATTTGCATCAGAAAGCAACTTGGCATATAGCCTACAATTCACACTTTTACTGTATCTACAGCTCAGACAAAACTGAGGCAGCCAGACTGCAAGTCAACCCTGTTCCATCAGGTTCCACATTGATCTTCTTCACAATACCATCCTCAACCAGCATAGCATATCTGTAACACAGCACGTGTTACAACTCAAATGCATGGGTCAAGGTAATTTAATCATATTAAACACAATTTTAAAATACCTCTTTGATCGTTTATTTCCAAGAACCTGTACAAGCTGCTCACTGTCAAGTATCAGGTCAACTTCCTAAAAACAAATCGAAAATTAAAAAGTTAAATAAAAATACAAGAACAGCAGCCTAATAATAATTGAAGAGTTACTTTAGTAAAGGCTCCAGTGGGGTCAGCCAACATTCGGACCTGTGGAATGAAACAGCATTGCAGTTATGCACTGCATTGCAATCATTGTTTTTATACCATTAATTTTATTCCCCATATGTGACAGTAAACACCTTGCCATCAGCTCCCTGGTCCTTTCCCCAAGCTGCCATGACAAATGCATCATTAACTGAGATGCAAGCGATCTCTTGAATTCCTTTAGCCTTCATTTCGGCTGCCTGTTGCACAAAACCTGGTAGATGTGTCTGAAACCAGTACCAGCAGTTAAGAAATGTATGAAAATACAATGTGAGTCAATATTCAAAGATGAAAGTGATCAAACCTTAGAGCATCCAGGAGTAAAAGCCCCAGGAACAGCAAAGAGAATTCCCTTCTTTCCTTTGAAAAGTTGATCCATTGCCACTTTATTTCCAGGCTCACCCTCTTGGACCTCCACAGCTGGAAGAGGAGCACCAACCTGGCAAGATAACAGGGTGAAAATAAAGCACATTTGAAACCAGACGTTCTGAAAACACCAAATGAGGAAAAACTTCATTAAACCACAATGTCCTGGACAATGGCAGGTTTTGGACACTGGGGGGCACCAGACATTAATCTAACAAGGGCTTACTGTAGGGATAGACTTTATTTTGCCTTGTTTAAAAAGACCTCATAATACACTCCACTCCATAATACACTTTCACTGGTCAAACTGGAGCATTGGATATGAATCAGGTGGAGGGCCCATCGTGTCTAATGGTCTCTACACCAGGGAAGCAGTAGCCTTGTCTGAAAACACGCTGCTCAATTTGTCGAAATTGCCAATGATTTAAATAGCCATCAAGAGCTATTTACCAAAGATCAATGTGTGGAAAAATAAAATATAAATATGATCTATTTAAAGTGCTGTAGCCTACAGTAGAATAAACAAAACGCAAGAAAACGCTGAGGGCATGTTTACAGTCCATGTTAGAGATTCAGTTTGGTTTAGGCCAACATAATAATACTCTACACAATAAAATATGCGCACGAGTTCAATTTGCTCCCTGATTAAAAAAAATAAAAAAAAAATACAAATAAATCGAGGTGAAGTTGTGCCATGGTGATTCAGTGGGTGATAGGCTATGCTACTACGAAGGCATGGAGATAACTAGACTCGACGATACAACAATTTCATTCATAAGGTCCTTCGGTTAGCATTGCGTAAAGGGCAAAATGAGAGTAGTCCAATTATATTCTCGATGAACGGACTAACCTGAATCGGCATTTTGGCGATAAAAGAAGTATGCAGCGGCCTTGCAAGGTGGACAGCCCGTGAGCTTCTCAAGAGCTTAATAGAAAACATCGCGACTCGTCCTATGCGCTTATGTACACTAGTTTTACGCACGGACTGCAGAGCGCGCCGTGTCCAGTTGGTGGACACTACTGGACCTATTCGTGTCCTCTGTTTCGGGCAAACCACAAGTCTCAAGTTTACGGAGTGTCCTACTTGAGGTTGACTTTTAACTTAACCTAGCTCCCAGACAGACACGGGCCAGCTAAATGTTTCACTGCGCCATCTGCTTGCCTGTACATACACTGCATGATTAGAACTCATTTGGTCTAACGAAATTTGACTCTTGCAATTAGTTAATTAATGCAACCTGCTCATAGAAGGATACTCAATTTATATAGACCTCACCATATTTTTCTCATTTCTCACATTCGCTCATTCACGCGTAATCACCCATAGGAATAGACTGTGGTGGTGTGCCAATTTATTACAACACAAAGCACCTACAAATAACCCACTCTTTGTGACAGAGTGATAGAGATCACTTTTCACAGTGATTTTGATGTGAACATGTTCAGACAAAGACAACAAACAAATAAAATTCTCTACACATTGACATTTACAACCAATACCACACAGAAAATAAACCAGGTTCAAAAACATTAAATTGAGTAAAAAATAGAATTTAATCAATTAAATAGTCTTTCAAAGTACAAACATTGATTTGAAGCACTACATAATAAGTAGCTATTCTTTCATAGCTTGCCATGTTAAATTTGCACTGACTATACAAATATATGAGGTTTGGTAAATTATTGTATTGCTTGTTTATTTTAATGCGCACATATTATATAGACCCTACAAATGACTTATTTTGCCCTCTTCAAATCTCACCAACATACAAAGTGAACCAGGCTCAACATCTAGATTCTGACTGATACTGAAAACAAAACCTGTGATGTGTATCAGTGAACATTATCCTGCTGTTTGTTGGAGAAAATACGAGAAATTAAAAATAGAAAAAAAGGTAATGGAGAAGATTCACAGTAGTTTAGAGCTCGTAATAAATGACCTGCAGTGCTCTGAGCTACTGTCCAAGATGATATATTTAATAACTTAACAGTGTAGAATGTCAGCCAACATTATGTGAAATGTCATACCATGTTCAGTGAAGATGCAATAAGAAAACAAGAGAAAGTTAGTTTGAGAGATGAATTCCAAACATCAAATACCTGAACAAAATGAAAACACTAGTTGTTTGGCCATCTGGCACACTGCTTTCTGAGGTAGCCCTGTAGCCTGATCCCAGACAATCACGTTCAACAAAGATACAACTTGTATTAAAAAAAAAAGAGAAAAAAAAAAAGAATTCAAAACATTCAGTTTGATCAACTTAATCGTAGTACCAAACCCAAAACAGTGTCGATACTGAAGCAAAAATACCGTCACATGAATGCAGTTTAGTCACTTTATACAAATTTTAGTACGCCAAAAGTTGCATGGACACAGTACAAATAACAGGGACATTTAGAACATATGCTGGCTTTATTCTTCCATAATAAATTGCATGTTTTTACCAATTTAAATGGAACTGTGGATGGCTAAGTAACTACTGGCCCCTGGGCCTCTATGTACACTACTGCTTCTGATGTTCATATCAGATAGCAGTAGAAGTCATTTGAAACTCTCATGTCAACTGTGAAATAAAAAACTGAAAGAGGGATTTGAGGATTGACAGAATGTTAACATCTAAAATGTATCATAGTTTTGCTCTTACTCTGTTGGCCTGCACTCATTATAGACATGTTTGTTCGACCAATGTAAAGGACATAAAAGGATTCTCATTTAAAACGCCCCATTACTTGCTGCAGAAAACTGTTACAACCTCTGGAATCTATTATACATACAGGCCTCACCAAACCGGTCACCTACACTTGTACAAACTCTAAAAAGTATCACTGCTCAAATTAAAGTTTAGAACAAACATTTTTTTAAAAAGCGTCACCTTTCGGTTATTTTGCTCCTGGCTCCACAGGGGGTCACTGTTTTGAACATATCACCTCCACCTATTCAGTTTGGCAGTGGGACTTATAGAAACTACAGTGAATATATTACTATGGATAGAACTCATTACCTGTGCATATATTTTTTATATTTATACGCACATCGACAGATCTCTTCAATTGCACAGTTTTATAAAGCATTATGTTGTACACAAAAGGTTTACAGCTCTGGCTTCAAAGCTGAGCTTTGCATCTATAAACCAGCGATTCAAGCCCAAACAAACAGCTCTTGGAGTTTTGAGCAGTTGTAAACAACTGTATATGGGCATGAAAATCTAATCCTTTATCCACATTTTAAATGTGACAACAATTAAGCCATTATATTGCTTTTACTATACTGCAAGTAATTCCTATGAATTTGCCTACAATGGCACACTAATCTACAGTGAATACAAGCACTTTATGTGCATGTCAGTCTGACTCTTCACTGGACCCTCTTTTGCTTAAAACAACTGATTATGGCTTCTATGAGGAGATTGCATTGTTATAAGTCTTACAGCCATGATTGCAGTTTGCAGCTCCTCCAGTGGTTCATTGTTGTGAATACAAAATAAAGTAGTAGGTCAGGTGGGGTTCCAACATCGGTTGTTATTAATCATTTAGAAGCCACATAACCAAGTTTGCCGGTGACCATCTCGCCAGAAGCAGCCAAAACTAAGTTCTTGGACTAATTTTATTGTAGCAGCTCAAAGGGGAATGTTCTGCTGCTTAATTATTCCCTAGTGTTATTTCATCTTCCTCTTGAATACCTCTGTTGGTCTCACAAAGTCACTACTGTTCTGCTCTAAGGAGAGTCCATCATGGCTTCCAGCATTTCCAGGAATAGTTTGTGCATGGGTACCCCTCCTCGTGTCTTAATGCTGTAGAAGGTGGTAAGCGCGCGGCCTGCAGTCTGTCTTAATAGAGGCAATGTTAAAAGGAGGCGTCCAGCCCGCTGGGGGTCGTCTGGGCGTCGCTGACATTCAAGCTCCAGCAGAGCTTGATGCAGTAGGTCCCGCAGCTTCTGCACAGCTTCCATGTCCTCAATGTAAACAGAATCTGCCACAACAGAAACATAGAAGCAAGTTATTAATGATCTATCATTAACTCCTTCATTTTTACTTTCATCCCACACAAACAAAGCCTTCACCAAATTGTCAAAGGGACAATACCTGAGTTGGTAAGAGCTATGGCTTTTAGCATAACAAACTCCTCCCGGTCCAAGTTGAGGGCGCGGAAGCGTCGGGCCAGTTGACTAATAGCTGCATTTAGCTCGGTGAGTCCCGCAGCTCGTGACATCTCTTCATCAAGGACAAAGTCCTCCGCAAACACTACCTCATCCTCACAGCCCAGGGAACGATACGCAACGCCTAAAACCAGTACCTCCAACCAAACGGACTGCAGCACCGACATCTGGTCTGCCAGAGACAGTGACAAGAAGCCTGCAGGAGGCCAGACAGATGGACAGAAGATGCAATTTCAGTGCACAGCAGGGAATATATCATTAGTTTCCCTATGCACATTGACTTACTTTTTCCTATGGCTTGATAAAATATGCATTTCCTTACTGCTTTCTTTAAAAAAAGATTTGGTTTATTATCGATATACCTTCCTCACTCTCAGCCAAAGTTTGAGAAGCATTATGCAATGGATGGATCATGCATCAGGCAGTTAATTTACATTGGCCTCAACAGTACTTAAATCTGATCAAGTTGATTTTAATTTCCAAACTTTTACACTGATATTAATTACCATTTTTATAGAACATAGAATTAGGGTTTTGCACTTGAATGTTTGCACTGAGGTGGGAGAGGACAGCAATTTCATCTGGGCTATATATTCTTGTATGTATATGCACATGTGACAATAAAGAGAAATTGAATTGAATTGCAGAACGAGTCATACCAGGAATGTGTTTAGCCCAGCCGATGATGACAACCAGTTCTCGGTCGGCCAGGTCACAGAGGGTAGTTAGTGTACGCTGAGCTGTGTCAGGCTGCAGAGGATCAGGCATGGCAAATAATTTTTCAGGCTCTGCCACAAGCAGATGGGACACAATGATGTTGGAGGAACCTAGGTGACAAGATGGAAAAAAAAAAAGAAATCATGAGTATAATAGAAAAAACATATACAAGTGTTGTCAGAAAAGTCATGTCACCTTTTTCACTCTCCTTGGTGAGGGGCAATGGGGCATTCTGGTATGTAGCATTTTCCACATCCGGTCGTCTCTTGTACTTTTGTCTTCCACCTCTGACTCTATCAAGGCGAACCCCTAAATAATAAGAGCATTTAAATCAAATACAAGAAAGTTAATCAAAGTTATAAGTCATATCATCATATGCATGCCATCTGCACTCACCCTCTTTTAGCATGCCTACTTTCAGGCACTTGGTGAAGCGGCATGCCTGGCAAGCCTTTCTACGCCTTTTTGTGATTTCACACTCATTTGATGCTGGACAGCTGTACTCAATGTTACCTAAAGTGGAAAGGGAATTATATTGTGAAAAAGGCTGGGTTAGGCTAGATCACCCACTAGATAGATTAGGCTCATTGTTTCAACTAGTTATTGTATACTCTTGATGATAATAATAATAATAATTATTATTATTATTATAGTAATAAGTAGTAGTATTACAGTAAAATTAAACATTTATGCTATTATTTTGATTAGAAAAAGCTACAGATGTCACACTAGTACTTTCCAGATACAAAACTGACCTTGGATGGTTCTCTTGAAGAAGGCTTTGCAGGCTTCACATGAGGCAACACCATAGTGGTAACCAGAGGCAACATCACCACAAACTAAACACAGCCGTTTGGGTAGTGTGCTGAGGGCGTACTTGCAGCGACCTGCCCCATTTCCAGTGGAGCCTTCTTCTGCTACATCACCACCTTCGTCCTTAAAGTGACATCGTAAAGCTGGTGTATAAAGAGGAGGAGAGTACCGCTTTGCACTGTCTCCTCTGGTGCCTCCACCTCCACTCTGTGATGAGTCTGAGGAGGCTCCACCAGGACTGGTGCGCCCTCCTCCACCTCCCTCTGGACTGCTGGGCTCTGCCTTTATGTAAACGTCAGAACGGCGCTCTCTGGAAGACATGATGCCTGCAGGAAATAAAAACACAATGAGTAAGAATGATTGACACAAGGGATCATTCAAAATAGTTCGATTCGCTGTGCTAGCATTTTCATTAAAATGTAGTGGCCAACTGTAGTGATATCTTGTTTATTCAATGCAAAAGATAATCAGTAATTACCCAACAGTGACAGCATAAAGGTCACTACTACCCCCAAAACACCCCTAGTTCAATGTTTTGAGAGACATAGAGTCCAATGAAATAATGTTTTGAAAATGCACTCACACTTTATCATTTTGCAGACATATTCTGTGGGGTCAGCTCTATGCCCCTACAGTGTCAGATTATGGATATACTTTTAAAAGTTTAGACCAAAAGGACTCCACAGCAATATTTTCCATGAACCATGGGAATATAGAGCAGTGGTAACAGAGGTAGATGTAGGTAAAGCACAAAAGCAGCAACGTAATGTAAATCATAACTTGGAGTTTGCCCTCAGCTCATAACTGGCAGTGGAGAGTCAATGCTGTTTTTATGTAGTTTTAATTCATCTTAACTCATTGGTTCACTTTAGGCGCCAGTTTTATTGGAATGCAATCCCAATACTCACAACACACTGAAGAAACTTAAAATAAAAGTCAACACGTTTCGAAAATTATAATAAAAAAACACATGGGCCATATGTGCCACGGGACAGTTCAACGATTACGCTTAGGCGCAAACACGAGGGCGAGTACAACATATAAAACAACTCAACAGGAACAGAGTTTATTTCACTTAATTTTATTTTCTACTAATATCTATATTTGTTATTGTGCAATTAGGCCGAGTGTTGTGTCATAAAAGGGTGACATTAGCAAGCGTTACGGGCTGCTTGTGGCATCAAATGCGAAAGGGGAACAGGCTTAGCAGCAGATAGCCACAGCTAGCTAGATAGCTTTTGTTAGCTAATGCTAGTGAACTGAACCTGAGACATCAAAGCAATGCGAGGTAACTCTATCCACAGTATTTTATTGTGCAATGCATTAAATTACATCTCACCTGGCGTGGCGCTGCCTAGTTTCAATGATCGGCTCGCACTCCCGGTTTCATTGTTCAGATTTATAAGATTTTTGCCCCTTGCTTGGCTAACTCGTGTCGGGTTATGTTGTGATGGGCCGGGCTACAGTCGGCTTTCTATAACACAGCTGGGAAGTAAAAGAGGCTCAACTAACTTATATTGCGCTCTTCCCTTTATTTACAGGCAACACCACTTTGAGCACGTTGTTTCACCCCACACAAACTCTATTGTCTCATTATATAGTACCAAATATAGCTAGTTGATTAACATTTAACCTTTGTTATTTGGATTGCTTATTATTTTTTACTATATTATAGCTATATTTTAGTTATTATTATTATTTAGTGTCTATATTCTAGTTATTACTATTATTATTTAGTGTTTTATATTTGCACCTCATCACCAAGACAAGTTCCTAGTTTTGTGAATTCTGTTCACTTGACAATGGCAATAAAAGTCTTTCTGATTCTGATTTAACTAATCACCAAGTCAAGAACTTGGATAAATATGAATCTGAAATGAAAAAGACCCCATAAGGTGCTCTTGTTGTCTTTGTTTACTTAATAATTAATAGATTTAACTGTCTCTATGCCACTTCATAAACAGATAAGATTTATTTTGTCCTTTGTCCCCTTCAAAGTGATGTCTTATTTAGTTTTCAGTAAATGTGTCTGTTCTTCAGATGATCTGGAAATCCAAGGTGACTTTCCAGGCACCGTGTGCCCTTCTTTGTAGAGGGTTATCAACCACTGCACAACGGTAAGCATATTAATCTTCTGCACCAGTCTTCAGTCAGAATGTGGTTAGAATAGCATGGTGTATAATGGATTTTGTTTAGATTATCAGTATAACATTGATTTGAACCAAAACTGTATGCGCGCTAGGAATCTTGATAATTAAGACAATATTTAAACAAAGTATCAGAAAGATGCTAAAATGGATCTGTAAATGTCTTGATTGAGGTTCAAATATTGCACAAAAATGAATAGACCATAAAATTATCTCTTTAGACCCATGTTTGGAAGGTTTCATTTTTTTATATAGTTTTTGTACTTGTTATACTCTTGATTATCATTTTGCAGCTCCAAAACAACAATTTTGATTTATTTCAATTTTATTTCGATTTATCTCCCACCTCTAATGTGAGCATCACACTGGATAACTAGGCCATGCTGAAAGTTGATGTCACATTATTGTTTATAACAGTCTGCAGTATTGCCATGCAGGCATTAAACTGAATACTGGCTGCAAGGCTTTAGTGTTTAGGGTTACATGATGTGCACTGACCTGGAGTAGGAAGTTTATGACAGCTTTGTCCAATGATAGCTCAGTGAAATGTGATTGTTTCGAAGGTCAGGACATCTGCAAAAAAAAAAAAAGAAAAAGTGTCATTAACTTAACCAAGGATGTCACAACCATGTTAAGCAGTGATTATATTACACAAGGGAATAAGGTAAGTGTTACGCTTGTATGCTAAAGTTTGTATGCCAAAGTTCACACTTCTAAAAAAAGTATTTATGGTCCAGTCTCGAGGCAGTTTGTTATTACAACACCTAACAAAATGTATGTGTACAGATTTTGCACAAGTCCTGGTCCCTCCCCTTAACATGCACCACACACTCCAAAGGTCACAGCCACAGGAATGCTTGAAGGACAGTCAGAGTGAAGCCAACACCTTGTCCCTCACTCATACAACCTTGTATTGGTTGAAGTTTAGTAATAGCCCTGTAAATAATTAAGTGGCTTTGATACTTTTTTAGAGATAACCCAACTTTGCCCATTCCGTTGTCACTTCAGAGTGATTCTCTCAAGACAAGATTAAACACTGTGGAGAGTGCTAGAACGAATGCTGCTATTACAATCATGAGATGCATTATCTTTCTGGACAACTCTACACATTTCAATAGCCACATGCAGGCTCAAAACAACATTTTGAATTCTTAAATTGCCCTGTACTTTTATGCTACAGAAATGCCTAAATAGCTTAAAGTATTTATAGTTCATCTCTTAGTTGCCATCACAGGTTGGGGACGTAGAGCTGGTCTTTATCTCAGACAGGCACCGATTAAACTACATTAAAGTCTGAATCAAGATTATACATGCGGCGCACGGGGGAGACAAGGAGAACAGCACCCAAGGGTGACCTTGCCTACTGATCTCGGACCGGTGAGAGGTTAATTGCCAAAGTGGATTACACCTTGGCTATTATACCTTAAGATCAGCAGTCTCAATCCTGGTGCTGAAGGCTTTGTAACTATGAAATATCAGTGTTTCAGGACAAAGAGCGAAAATACCAGCGCTGCAAAGCCCGACAAGTAAGCGGCTGGAGTTTTAAGTGCAAAACGGTAAGAATAATTAAATAAACACGTTTTAGCGGCTCTTTTGGATTCACATAGCCACACATAATTAAAATAACCATGTGTCAAAGCCGAAGACAATGTGACACTGTAATTTATAGGCTCTTAGGTGTAGTGTCAGCTGGTCTCTTGCAGCTTTTAGCCTAATGATAATTATTTTCACACAATATGCGCGTCTGCTGCATTTCCTACGGCTGCCATACCCCCAGCAGCGCAGTCTGTCCTCACATACTTCGCACTTAGCTTCTGTCTCAACAACCAGCATCGCAATAACTGGTTCACAAATGTAAGCACGATATTTATTGACAGTATGCCAGGTGATGCTACTTACTGGTGCATGCAGAAACATCGCAGTCTCGCTTGGAACGTGAGTCCAGTCCACGGTAGGGTTAACCGATGTGAGACCACCACGGCAGCATCGCAGTGGGGTTTATGGTGTCCGTAAGTTGTCTGTTCAGTCACGGCCCGGCTACCCGCTGTCTTTACCCGTCTGTTCGGATCCGTACAGCGGCGTTATAAATTACCTTCTTCTGCTGCCGACACTGACGAGGTGGTCTGAGCGCTTCTGGACCTTTACCGTGGCAGTTTTTGTGTATCCGGTGGGCTTTTCAAAATAAAATATGGGCCTGTGCACACGCTGCGCAAACATAAAATGCAGTACAATAAACAGCCAAAAATAATAGTGTACATTGTTAGTACATTTACGCACACAGTTGTGACATTTGACACTTTAAAACCGTAAAATAAAAGACAATATAGCATTCGCAGGGCTTTTATTTCAACACAGTTCAGACTTGTTCCGGTTGTTGGCGTGCGCTTCACTTTTGATGACGTAGAACCGTGTCTCCTCCCTCTTCACAATTTGCGTACTTTTCTTACGTTTGTGCGCTCCTTCCATAGCGTCACTCATCATTTTCAGTTTTTTAAGAGATATTAGCGTTATGTTATACAGTAGACCTACTATATCTGCAGCATAGGCTAAATTTACTACTCTTTTTTTTATTTGAGCCTATATAAATTGTTGGTTATTATTGGAAACTAAAATGAGCATGTGTCTTCCAATAGAGAATGACATGCAGTCAGAATATAGATCTTTTATATTTGCTAGAATGTTCTTATGGGTGCAGTTTTTGCCCCTATGGAAACTAGTCGTGCTGTTGGTCTTGTGACACTGACCCGTCTCACTCAATCCACCACTACACCACTTGGACAGTAGCCAAAACAGAGGCCACCAACCGGATCGACGCAATGGGAACAGCCTGGCTATGCATTTCATAACCCATTCTTATGTCATTATAATAGCATACAAGTCATTTTATTCCCCATATAGACAGCCTAAATGTTGTTTCAGTCTTTTCTCCTAAAATAGTCAGCCCCCCTGCTCCCTAACTTGCCTAGAAACAGCTGGCACAAACAGAAAAGCGTGGTTGAAGCACTGACGGGCTTACCCAGTGAATTATAGAGGGACATCAAACATTTCCCTGCTTGAAGGTTTGATCATGGACAGACAAGCTTTGGTTCCGACCAGGATTAATCTAATAAGTGGTCATTACATTTGCCTGGTGGTGTCAAAGAGCAGGACAGACGCTGCTGCTTGTGACTGTGGTGGTCACATGCAGACCACTACGCAGGCTGTAGCTGTAGAGTGCGCACGAGAGGAAAAACTGACGGCAGTGTCACTACGACCTTGAAGCAAGGTCATTGAGTCTCTGCTGCAGACACTGCAATTCTGCGGATCGGCACCATAATGGTGCAGTACATTATAGCCACACAATATTAGAGGAAAAAATATGATACATGTGTTTTAAGATTTACATTTATTTACAAGCTAAATTTCCCTTTTTATTCAGCTGCATCATCTAGGTTATCAGCAGAGCGTGTTTGAAGGGGATTACAAGCCAAGCAGAGACAGGCGGTTAATGCCGGCTTGGGACCCTAGGGTGTTTCTTACAACAGGCCGTGACCTTAGACAGGTGTCAGCTCAAATGCCAAGAAGTCATTGTAAGGTAGGCTACTGAAAAGGTATAAGCCGTTTCATTATGTAGTCTTAACCACAGCACAATTGATAACCAAGTCTCCATGAGTAATATAAATAAAATAACAATAATAACAACAACAATAACAATAATAATAATAACAATAATAATAATTTAAACTAAGATTAAAGTGTATCATACAGTTTTATTGGTCCAGTGAATGGTACAGTGTGAGGTCTGTATGGGTAATTCATATGTAAATACGTTTAGTGTCCATTATCACTCGATTCCAGACTATGCTGATGTAACAGTGAATTATTTATTTTCTGAGTTTTGTATTAGCCTACCTAACTTGCAGAAATGCCTTTTTGAACTTTATTGAATTTTCCCTTGAAATAAGGTCAAACTCTCCTTCGCCCCTCAGTGGAGCAGAGAGCACATTACAGCCGCGTGCCTGATGACGTTATGGCAGTAGCAGCAGACTCGAGTGTCCTCCGCTCCGCTAAAGGTCACGCACTGCCACTGTACATCACTGCTGCCTGCTAACTTCCTGATTTCAAGACAAGGCCATGGCTTTCCTTTGTGTAGATCTGCAGCAAAGTGTCACATTTCCAAAGAGCAACCAACATTCAAGTAGCCTCCTTAAATACTTAGGTGAGATCTGGAGTCTGCCAGGTCTATGACACAAAAATGATACCACAACAAGGCCCACTCATCACAGCCAAGTTAACAATCGTATTTGCATATGTGGAAGTTCAGTAAATGTTTGATCACATGTTAAAGTGTGCCCTCTACTGGTTATATGAGGACAAACACGTTAACGCACAGTGGATTCAGGATGAGCGTTTATATTTTTTTAAATGTTCGTCCTGAAAAGTCATCACAGATATTCTGGAAACAAAAGAAATATGTCCTTGTTTCCACTCTTCTCTTGCCCTTGATTCCATTTTCTGATTAAAACAGATTGAGTTTCCAGAGAAGTATCGTTTACAGATCAGTTGGGGAACATACACTAGGCCATATACCCCCTCAAGGTCATCAGACAACACCTCGACTTTCGACTTTCTCCACTATTGTGATTTACAACCATCAAACATATAAATAAAAAATTACCTTTTATGTTGGCGTAAACTCTAAGAAAAGTATCATCTATGCAGAATATAACCAACTCTTCATGTAAAAATAAAACAATAGTAGTTGGGTAACAAAAGTACATGAAACAAAAGTGGAAAAACTACAATTTAAACACTTCCTATAGGCAAAACCCAGCACACATTACAGTGTGAATGATACACTACCCATTTACTGGTGTCAAATATTCATTTAAACATGATTTACTCCATCTCATTCAATTTAATGATCTGCATTTCAGTCCATACATACTTATTACTTGAGCATGAGCATGCCTGCAAAAAGAAATCATTGCTGCCACCAAGAGGCTGCCTGAATGATCACGGTATACAGTGCAGTAAACAGTGATTGCCCCAACATTTTGCTTTGTGGTGCAGAGTTTAGACAAATACTTGTACTGTTAACGGGTTTTATTTAATATATGCAGTATACATGTGAAAAGTAGCACATTAGCCTCCCAAAATGCACATGTATTTCACAATATAAAAAAGACACAAAAGTGTAACAGCATGTTTAGTACCCGTTTGTTGGTTGGCAAAGTTAAGGTTTTTGTGAAAGGCAAGTTTTGACCTAGAAATCCGTTTTGCATATGTTCCCTCTGTGTTTGAGAGCAACTTAAATAAATAGTGCTGTAGTTAGTGCATTTTCAGTAAGGCCCAGTAGAGAGCAGTCTCTCTATTTTATTTAGGCAACAGCAGTTTAGAATAATTTCATTATGGTTGGTTGAGGCATAAACACCCGCATGCTAAGAGCTTCAAATGCAAACACAAGACTTCCATTAAGTGTCAGTAAGTAAGTAATACACACATAAATTGTGAAATTATCTTTGAATGCATCTCATTTGATTTGATAAGTCCCTTGATACTTGTGCTAGTAGTGGAGTTCCTGCAGTCAGTTACTAAGGCTTAGATGGTGGATCTGAAATTGGCTTTACATTTCCATTGGGTTCTTTAAGCTCAGTGATGGTGGTAGTGTGGTTGTTGTGATGGCTGCTTCTGTGTGGGACATTCCTCCTATGGCGTCTCCTCTTTGGGTGTCGTGGCCGCATACCGTTTGGTTGTGCTGGATCTATGAGAGGATCCACATGTAGTTTTCCACTCTGAGTATCTGAGGATTCGTCAATAAAGGCAAGGTTTTCCCCAAAGTAGTCCAGAGGCTGAGACAAGTGGACTGGTGCAGCTGGGGGCTCGACAGGCTTTTCTTCAGGGACTCGGTCTGTTTGGGTTGCTTGGGAGCCAGACTCTGAACCGGATTGGGATTCCTCATCGGATGTATAGGAAGATGAGGTATATGATTCAGACTCAGATTGGCTCCCTTCCTGGTCCTCTTGGTTCCCACCTGGACCTGTTGCTGACACACTGTGGCTATGGCTCCGGTGGCTCCGGCCACCATGACGACGCCTTCGCCTGCGACGCTTGAACGGATCGTCAATCTTCCCGGGAATCTTGAAGTCCACCGACATGTTCTGGATGTTTTGTGTCCAGTCAGAGGCATGGGCCCGCAGCTCCTCCATCTGATATGAGATACCACAGATTATAAGGGCTGTGCAAAAATATAAAAATATAATTATATCATGATCCTAATTTGGTGTTAGAGTATCGTTATCCTGGGCTATAACGCCAAGACTATATATTTTTTTAAATATTTCTTTGTAAATTATTTTGTAACAGTGCTACAATTTGGAAACTTGTTCATACAATACAAGACAATGTGATGATTAAAATAAGTGTAATATTTCATATTAGGTGTGTGCATGTAGTGGATTAACAAAGATAAACATTGTTTTAAATCTATTTTGTTCTTAAAAAACACAGATATATCATGCAGCGTATGATCACATACAGTACAGTACAGTGTATGTGTGAATATATATATATATGTATATATATATACATATAAATTACTATATATATATATATATATATATATATATATATATATATATATAATTACAGTATGTGTGTATATATATATATATATATATATATATATATATATACTATATATATATATATATATAATTACAGTATATAGTATGAAAAAGTTTGGGCAATTGCTATTATTTTAATTTATAAATCATTGGGTGTTTGGGTCCACAACGTCATTTTGACACAGGACTCCTTTTGCAAAAAGTAACAGCCTCTCCTATAGCCACTAAAGAGTGTCTGGATCCTGGATGAAGGTATACTGGACCATTCCTTCTTACAAAACATCTCTAGTTCAGTGAGGTTTGATGGTTGCTGAGCATGGACAGCCTGCTTCAAATCATCCCACAGATTTTCAATGATATTCAAGTCTGGGGACTGGGATGGCCATTCCTGAACATTGTACGTGTTCCTCTGCATGAATGCCTGAGTAGATTTTGAGCAGTGTTTGGGCCATTGTCTTGTTGAAATATCCAGCCCTGGTGTACCTTCAACTTTGTGACAGATTGTTGTTCTCAAGAACCCGCTGATATTAAGTGGAATCGATGTGACCCTCAACTTTAACAAGATTCCCAGTACCGGCACTGGCCACACAGCCCCACAGCATGATGGAACCTCCACCAAATTTTACTGTGGGTAGCAAGTGTTTTTCTAATAATGCTGTGTTCTCTTGCCACCATGCATATCGCCTCTTGTTATGGCCAAATAACAAAATTTTTGTTTCATCAGTCAACAGCACCTTATTCCAAAATGAGGCTGGCTTGTCCAAATGTGCTTTTGAATACCTCAAGCGAAACATCACTCTCCTGTACAGCCTTTCCTTGTGCAAATTGCACTGTATTGTTGACCTATGCACAGTGACACCATCTGCAGAAGATGACCTTGCAGGTCTTTGGAGGTGATCTCTGGATTGATTTTTGACCATTCTGATCATCCTTTATCTTTGCCTGTCTGATATTTTTCTTGGCCTGCCACTTCTGGCCTTAACAAGAACTGTGCCTGTGGCATTCCATTTCCTCACTATGTTCCTCACAGTGGAGACTGACAGCTGAAATCTTTGAGATAGCTTTTTGTAGCCTTCCCCTAAACCATAAGTGCTGAACAATCTTTGTTTTCAGGTCGTTTGAGAGTTGTTTTGAGGCCCCCATGTTGCCACTCTTCAGAAGAGAGTCAAAGAGAAGAAGAACAACTTGCATTTGGCCACCTTAAATACCTTTTGTCATGATTGGATGCTCCTGTCTATGAAGTTCAAGGCTTAATGAGCTCATCAAACCAATTTTGTGTTCAAATTACTCTGTGTTGATTAGTTACAGGTATTCAAAGCAACACAATTACAATGGTGCCCACATTTTTCACATTTGATTTAATTTAATACAAATTAATATTACTACACTTAAAATCTGTGTCTGGAAAACCAACCAGTCCTCAGCTTTTATGGGAAAATGAATGACATGCCACTGTGATCATTTTCTGTGAAGACAGTCAATTAATTATTATTAACCTCAGAGGG
The DNA here is from genome assembly GCA_036785185.1 of Paratrypauchen microcephalus. Taxonomy (NCBI): domain Eukaryota; kingdom Metazoa; phylum Chordata; class Actinopteri; order Gobiiformes; family Gobiidae; genus Paratrypauchen; species Paratrypauchen microcephalus. The sequence goes on from JAVJIX010000034.1 coordinate 1,738,951, forward strand.
GTGCCCAAATTTTTTCATACAACTGTATATCGCTGTATCACGATATTATTGTATGGTAAGCCACATATCATATCACATCGAATCGTGAGAGATTATGAAGGGGCTGGATTGTGGTATTGGAAAAGCAAAAGAGCAACGTAACAAGAAAGTACCTCAGCTCGGGTTTTCTTTGACAGCACTCGGAGCCAGTTTCCAATCATGGCCAGAATGGAAGCAAAGTATGCAAGACCCAGGAGGATCCAAAACCAGACCAGCGGCTTGTACCAATGATCACTGCCTTCATATCCAGAATCACCTGAGGACAAATCAGACTGGCGTTATTACATAGGAGGAAATAGACCCCAGAGAAAGTTATTTCATTGTGAATTATCATTTGTTGTTATTGCAAAAGCCATTATTATTATTAGTAGTATTAGTAGTAGTAGTAGTAGTAGTAGTATTAGTATTAGTATTATTCATTCATTCATTCATCTTCTTCCGCTTTTCCATTTTCTGGGTCGCGGGGGCAGCAGTCCAAGCAGATCTGCTGCCCAGAACACAATGCACCAGCCCCCATGAATCCTCCCGCAGGTGGTGGGTCCACGGGAGGATTTGTATTATTATTATATAAATTTATAAATAGGTATTTGTCTCATAGTCTCATTTTGCTTTATTACTTCATTCTTATTTTCTTGTATGTTTTCTAAAGCTGTCCTTCTTTGCTGTTTATTTATTTTAATTGACTATACATATTAATCATCAGTATGTCAGCAAGCAGTTTCAATAGCTAGCTAGCTTTTGTTGTTAGTGCAGCTTCTCCATTGTGATCAAAACAAACACTTCTGATCTTATTTTCTTATCTTATATCCTGTCATTTACTGCGATACATATATGTTCTGCATTATTACATTACCTGCAACATAGTCACCAAAGCCAACCGTTGTAAGTGTGATAACTACAAAGTATGCTGACTCAAGCAGAGACCACCCCTCCACTTCTTGGAAAATCAGGATGGGCACTGCCACAAAGAGCAGACATCCCAACAGAATGGACAGAACAGCTGAGATGACTCGTACAATAGTGGGGCTCACACGGAATTTCTATAAGCAAAAAATACAAAGAAATGATTGGAGCAAGTGAGCTCATACACACAAACAGTTAGAATGGGAACTGACCAGGAAGATTGTCTCGATTTTAAGCACAGCCTTTCTCAATCCAGTACCAAGATGGTCTCCAACACCAGCGAGCAGGATACCAAAGAGGGGGATTCCCACCAAGGCATAGAAAATACAGAAGAGCTGGCCTCCATCGGTTTTAGGAGAAATGTTCCCAAACCCTAAGAGTATATCCACATAAATTCAATAATGTACCAAACATATAAAGGTACACTAATTACAACAGTACTCACCAATGGTAGTGATAATGGTCCCTGAGAAAAAGAAGGCACTGGCAAGATCCCACTGACTCACAAAGGATGCATTACCTGTGGCTTGCACTCCAGCACCAATGGCCTCCACCACCTCCTGAAAAAATATTCATGAGAGACTTTGTGTGAGTAGATAAATATTCATCAGTATCCATCTCATATATGGATGTGTGATTTGTTTGATAGCCTAATTAACAAACATAAGGCTTCGCTGTATTTGTATCAGGTTGGCAGTGCAATTCCAGTTCCCACAGATGAATTTTGTCATTGTGTCCTTGGGCAAGACTTTTAATCCATCTCACCCCCAGTGTCTGCGTACATTGGTGTATGAATGTGTGGGCAAGTGGTTCCTTGATGTAAAGCTTTGAGTGCCTTGAAGGTGGAAAAGTGCTCTATAAAAATGTGACTGTTTACCAGTAATGAGATTTTCACAATCTATTCTCTTGTTTTGTTGACTGGAGGAAAACATTATAATTTAATCTACTTATTCTATACAGTATATTATATACCTGACTAGAAAATTTGTATAATGAACATTAGACACCACTTTTTCGTAACCTAATAGTTTCGTTAACTTTTTATACTGAAACACATTTACGCATAATGATCCTCATCAGAGAGATGCTAGTTGAATGATTTTTGGGTTTGCTTCTATAAGATTCTTGAGTCTTGGGTAGATTATATGAGTCCATTAGAAAGCATCCTCTGACAGCATATCTCATTCCTTCCGCTGGGAGTTTTCTGGCACAGGACGTCGTTAACAAATTAAGCTACAGAAAAAAACAGCTGTAAAAACATAACAGCAAAGATGGGAAAAGGCATTTTTGTGAAATAAACATTGTGCACACATCTGGAAAATTATCATAAGTTTTTTTCCCCTCAAGGTTACAGTTTCTCAAGGTTACACCTTTTGTGAACCTGTAGCTCCGACAGTGCTACAATGACAGGAAAAACATTAAGTAATTTGTTATAATAAATAATGTCAAAATTTTGTCTCGTTCTTGTGGACCTATTGACCTATGTCATGTCTCATGGAAATTGTGTCCCATACCCAACAAGCAGTAATGATCGCAATTTTGACATTGTTGATAAATACTTAAAGGGATATGCCACCCCCAGGTCAAATTTTGGCATCTCCCCACAGTCCAGAGACTAAAATAAGTGGTGGAAAGCGTTTTCCTGCTCACCCAGCCATTGTCCGAGTCTGTCGCCACTGACCGCCACGGTATCTGCAGCTCCTCCGCCTTAGACTGGAGTCTAACGTCGCCAGAGAAAGATTTCGGCCAAAAGGAATTAATTTGCTCGATGCGTTTCCCAATTACTTTATGTGTAGTGCGCATTCATATCAAGTGCAAATAAATGTGCAAATCAACACAGAGAGCTTGCCTTGGTCATTTTGGGTGGGAACTATTTTCCAGTGCGGAAGAATAAAGCCGAATCACGCAGCACGCTGCCAGGGGAATCCCAGTTACGCACCGGGAAGGGAGTTCCCCTGTTGCACAACGTGGTGCGTGATTCGGCTTTATTCTTCCGCACTGGAAAATAGTTCCCACCCAAAATGACCAAGGCAAGCTCTCCGTGTTGATTTGCACATTTATTTGCACTCGATATGAATGCGCACTACACAGAAAGTAATTGGGAAACGCATCGAGCAAATTAATTCCTTTTGGCCGAAATCTTTCTCTGGCGACGTTAGACTCCAGTCTAAGGCGGAGGAGCTGCAGATACCGCGGCGGTCAGTGGCGACAGACTCGGACAATGGCTGGGTGAGCAGGAAAACGCTTTCCACCACTTATTTTAGTCTCTGGACTGTGGGGAGATGCCCAAATTTGACCTGGGGGTGGCATATCCCTTTAAGATCCATTACAGGTCAGTATGCTTATACTTTGTTGGTTAAATGAGAATTAACTTTTTTTTTTTTTTTTACAATCTAAGCCTTATTTCAGTAAACAAGTTGTTTTACTCACTCATAGCACTTTGGTGTCATTTGTAGCATTTCCAGAGATGTTTTAGATTTGCGATATCCGTAACGTGAGTTCTCGGGGCATATGTTTGCAGTCTCCAAATAACACAAACTTTAGCACTTTTCAAATCATAGAAACTCAATACGCACTGGCCTCTTCATCTACTCGAAATTATGGATAAATCTCGGATTACAGGCCACTTTTGACTCAAACGAAAGTGTAGACTAAGACATTGAGCTTCTATGATTTGAAAAGTGCAAAAGTTTGTGTTATTTGGAGACCGCAAACATGTGCCCCGAGAACTCACGTTACAGATATCGCAAATCTAAAACATCTCCAGAAATGCTCCAAATGACACCAAAGTGCTATTGATTGTAAAAAACGTTAATTCTCCTTTAAAGGGATAGTTGTTTTTTTTTTATGTGAATCTGTATGGCATCCCCTTCAGCAGTGTCATGCATTAACACTGGCTTACCCCTGAGCCGAGTTCTGCCGCTGACAAAAGTAGGTCCGGCAAGTTAGCGGGGACAGTTAATAAAGCTTGTTCATTCATCATTCATTTTCTTCCACTTTTTCCATTTTCTGGGTCGCGGGGGCAGCAGTCCAAGCAGTGTTCTGCTGCCCAGAACACAATGCACCAGCCCCCATGAATCCTTCCGCAGGTGGTGGGTCCACAGGAGGACGGCTCACGTCACAACAGGCCTTGATGTACTTCTGGGGGCTACCAGTATCCACTGGCACTGGGGGCGAGGTGGGGTTAAGTGTCTTGCCCAAGGACACAACGGCAGCACTCATCTGTGGGAGCTGGGATCACATGCGGTCATGTGGGATCACATGCGGTCAGAGCGGGATTTGAACCACCAACCCCTGGATCACAAGGCATATGCTCTACCAACTGAGCTACTGCCGCCCCACATATAAAGCTTTCTTCTCAAAACAATATTTGTCCCAAAGTGATATATTTGCGTCACAAAACTGTTGCACACGAAAATTTCAGCAGTCTAAATCGCTTGGTGCTATTTTCCCTCGAGTCCTATCACTGCGTGCCTATTGCTATTGTTATTAGCTTGTTCACTTGTAAACATCGCCACTTACACTTTTTGGACAGATATTGTTTTGAGAAGAAAAACAAGCTTTATTAACTGTCCCCGCTAACTTGCCCGACCTACTTTCGTCAGCGCCAGAAGCGGGGCAGAACTCGGCTCAGAGGATACTGTCAGGGGTAAGCCAGTGTTAAAGGGATATGCCACCCCCAGGTCAAACTTGGGCATCTCCCCACAGTCCAGAGACTAAAATAAGTGATGGAAAGCGTTTTCCTGGTCACCCAGCCATTGTCCGAGTCTGTCAGCACTGACCGCCGCGCGCAGCTGCAGCTACTCCGCGTTAGACTGGAGGCTAACGTCGCCAGAGAAAGATTTTGGCCAAAAGGAATTAATTTGCTCGATGCTTTTCCCAATTACTTTCTGTGTAGTGCACATTCATATCGAGTGCAAATAAATGTGCAAATCAACACGGAGAGCTTGCCTTGGTCATTTTGGGTGGGAACTATTTTTCAGTACGGAAAAACAGAGCCGAAGCACACACCACGCTGCGTAACAGGGGAACTCCCAACGTGGGGAACTCCCCTGTGTGCTAAGAATCAGGAGACCAGAACATCAAAGGAAAGATCAAAGGGTTACTAGGCAACTTGCCTAGGCAACTTGCCTAGGCAACTTGCCTAGGCAACTTGCCTAGGCAACTTGCCTAGGCAACTTGCCTAGGCAACGCAAAGCAATTCCTATAGGGTGCCTAAGCACCTTCGGTGCTTGGCCCCCTAAAAACAAACTATCCCTTTAAACTGCTATTTTTCAGACATTACATGGTGATTGCCCCTAAATGCTTTGGGCCGTAGTGTTCATTGTTCACATAATAGTAGTTGACAAATAGACATCATAACACAGCACAGTGAAAAGGCCATCCCAGAAAAGCCTGGCCTGTTGTAGTCTGTGAGGTTGTCATGTGATGAGTTATGGACAGTGTGTCTGGGACAACAAAGACGTGTTGACTTTGATGAGCTGAAACCTGAGGAGCCTGCACTGTGCTGGAGAGAATGTAAACCGTTAACAGTATCTGAAGAATGACTATTCCGCAGCTGTTTGGGTCTCTCACATTGTTAGGACTTAATGTTTACAGCGTGCGGATCACCCATTTAGTAGTAAATGCAAGCTTTCTAAGCAATACTCCAGTCCACAGCCAATCACTTGTAGACAGTCTATGAAGTTTGACATACATTTGCACTTAATAGACTAGAGCCTGTTTAAACCTGGTCTGTCATCTGCATAGAGTTATATTTAAAGTGATAAAACTGTGGTTTACTGTCTACATAATGGAGTGGAGACAAACATTCAGAAATCACATCACAGTTCCTAAGTGAGGAAGTGGATCAGCTTTCAAGTTTCCCCACTGCCCAGAGCTGCCCTGTCCACACCACACCTGTCCTTTTGGCCCTGGCCCTGGACCTCAAGTGTCTAAATAAATGACCATACATCTCCAAGGAGCCTTTAATCAAAATAGTTTTAATGTGGGAAAGTAGGTGACTTGTTACTCCTCAGACTTTGTGGATATCTATTTAACTATACTGACGGGTTTCTCTCTTCCAAGATCACAAATGTATGCTTTGTTGCATAAATGTGCTTTACCTAAAGTGCATGACAGATTAGACGACTTATTAAAAATCTTCCCTAGTTTGACCATTTTTGTCAAGTTTCTTTTTTTTTTACTTCCTGGTTGGACATGGGCAGCAGATGTGAGACATACGTATTTCATAACTATAATGTTATTAAGGGCCACATTTGTCTAAATTACACAACAGTTACAGTTATGATGATTATTTTGTTACATTAATGGTTAAACTGCCAGAAAAATGTGTTCCTTGTGTGTAAATTTAGTTTTTTTTATTTATTTTATTTATTTAAAACAAGAACAGTGCATAGAAAATATTAAACTTAAAAAGATGCTGTGTGACAGATTTAGCTACAAGCTATTTTCCATCTGCAGTCCTCGGTTGGGTACAAAATGCATTACGGAAACTATTTACATTCTAGCATCAACATTTCATCATTAGCAGTGTCTCCTTAAAATAACCACTATCCAGTTCATCCTTAAACATTTAAAACATTCAAAATTAATTAATTCTAATTTCCATAATTGCAACATCATTATCTTTTTAAAAATGTAATTGTCGTCAATATCCTCTAAAATGTACATTTACCAAATTCATCAGTATTATTATGCTCTAAAATACCATTCATCAACAACAATACCATCAAGGCAAATGTCATAAGTCAAACACAGTACATTTACGTCTACACAACATATCTATAGTACAATCAGTCAGAATGTTTAAACGTTTGAAGAAGCCTAATGTTGACACACCTGTCTGCTCAGAAGCCATTGTTTTAGCCCATGAGAGAAAGTGTGGTAGTTGGTACCTCTAAACCCATCTACTTCCTGTATTTTTGTACTTTTCTGAAACTTAACTGATGTAAAACTATGGTAAATATTCACCACAGGTACGATCCCACCAAACCTAGTATTCCTTAGAAAAACATGAGAACCTGTCATGTGCACTTTTGATACCAATACCACTTAACACAGTCCTCTTCATTTAGATTTATCTCTGGACAGAGTCGTCACCTCTGGTTTTATTACAAACACTGACCTGGATTTGCCTGATAGAATGGCCTGCAGTGCATTTATGGAGCAGCCACAGAGGTCAATGAAAGTGGTTCAAATGAGGTCAGGAACCCCACACCATCTTAAAAAAGGTTTACAGCCTCTGCAATTGGTCAGGTCCAGATGAACAAAATCATAAAAACACAGCAAGACTGTATCGTATTCACATCTGATATGTGATGTATATTTTTTTTCCCTGTGTCCACAACGGCCCTGAGACAACATACTGAAGGAGCAGCAGCTCTATCCAGAGATGCACCTCTCTCTTAGGGAGTTTTAAGTCACCCAAGGGAGGGCCTGATGGTCATGATCATCAGAAATATTCCATTGTAAAATTCCCAATACATTGATCATATTAATGTATGTATGAAAGTGTAGTATTGTAAATGTACTGTAGCATTTCAGCTGTACGATGCATTGTTGTACCTCTATGAACTCCTGCAGATTCTCATAGTCGACGCAGGTGAAGTTGGACAGAAATTCTCGTCTCGCCCTCTGCAGCTGCAGGTGTTTGCCCTCCTCTCGTGGAGTCTCCAGGGCCCGGAACACGACAGCCCCCAGCACCAAGTACAACAACACCCCTGTGAGGATGGCCAAGAGCGTGGAGCAGCGCATTGTCGCCCGCCCGCCTAGTTCTAAACTCACTGACTGTTTGGGTTTGCCAGTCTCCGCACTTGGTGTCTGCTCACAGCTACTGTAATAAAAATAAAAGAGGGGGTAGAGCAGCCAAAGATTAGCCAAAGGTGGTGCTGTTAAGAGTACTGTTATTTCAAAATAATATGACTCAAGTAGAAGTAGAAAGTAGAGACAATTTAAAGCAGCTTTGCTTATTTGACTATTTTCATTATATATATATCTAAGAATAGGTCCTGAATGGCTATGCTAACATGACCCCACACTCCAACTGTATATTGAATAATTGAATAGGCTTATTAACTAACAGAAAGTGAAAACAATAGGTGTGATAGTTTCAGAGTAATTTCATTGTAGTTAGCTCCTCCCTGCAGACTGTTATAAGCAGTGTCCACCAGCACTCTAGCCAGAACTGAAGAAGTAGCTTGGATGAGCTGCGAAACGTATTCAACCAAATAAACTATGTCCAGTTGAGAAATTGAATTTCTCCTTTTGCCATGGATTCTACCTGGATGACTGAAGGATTCTACACACATCAAATAAGAATACTATTACACTGTAAAATATATTCATCAAGTAGGTGTAAAAGCATGGTGTCTGAAAACTACTTATAGAAGTATGTTTGTATTAAAAAGTCACTTAAATACATATTTTGACTAAGAGTACTTCCCACCTCTGATCAACAGCTTTTATTGGTGATAACAGCTCATAGTACCCTAGTTTTTCAGTTGCGCACGAGGCACTAAATGGACATGGGCCTCACCATAGTGCTGACACAGAGTAAATGCAGCTTCCCAATAAACAGGCAGACCTTCCTTACACTTTGGCAGGCTAGACTGTACAGTGTAATAATTGCTTTCCTACAGATCTCTCACTTGTTACTTGGTCCTCGCCTTCGTCTTTTCCAGTCCTTCTTCTCCCCGGGCTTGAGAATGGAGTCTTTGGATCCACAGCCACTAGGCACTGCATCCGCCTCACAGTCTGAAGTAGGGGACACTAGACACATGGTACAGAATAAATTAAGGCATTAAGACACATAATTCAGAGCTTGTTGTTTGGGCAAGTGCTAAATGAGCCGGCAAATACAGTCATGGGGATGATGCTGCTAGAAACATTCATCTGCTTTGGGCATAAGCAGTCCTTCGTGATTTGAAGGATTTGGCATAGCAACAGTGGCTTTGTTTACCTGCACACCAATATCTGATCATTATCTGATTTCTGGACCTTTAAGATGATTTAAATGACATGCAAACTGCAAAAACGAATGTGAGTAATCAGAGCGACCAAGCTCAGAAAGAAATAATTTGACTATTCTTTTATAACTAGAAAAATTGTGCATGTAACGGCAGTCATTGTTATAGCAGTAACACACAAATTTAAGTATTTTATCCTTTGAATGGCGAAAGGTTGAAACAAAATCCTTCATATCAGGAAGGAATCATGTGTCTGAAACCCGTGAACCGAAACCAAAATACTGAATTGGCAAAGACAGCATAGAGTTAATGCTGAAAGACGGGTTGTTTCTCTTAACCAGGCCTATATTTACTGTTAACATAGACGCCATGCAATGTGGTAATAAACTCAGATTCATGACCCGCAACAGATATTACATTTTTATATTGCAATAAAACAATATTTATCAGGAATAAAGACATCTCGAGGACTATAAAATATTAAAGTCACATAAAGCAAAGAAAAACTATCATATCTCTATTGGGGTGTGACCTGCCTGGGTGCTTTCTTATCCGTGGGTTTCAGAGGGATGAAAAATTAACATTGTTGCCATAGCATTTAACAATTCAAAGCTAAATATTCAATATCACTTTATAATAACTATACCGTAATTAGCCTGAATAAAACATGAACAAAGACTTATTTCGAAACATAACAAATAGTTTATTTAAAATGATTCATACTTAGTAATTTCTTAATCAGGGGGTCAGGGTAATGATGAAGTAGTAATTCATTGCAAAGTCATTATAAAGTCTTACCAAAAAAGTTGAAATCCATGTATAGCAAGAGTAAAATCTTGTGATGGACTCATTTTAATAATTGCTTTTAAAACATACAAAATATATTGAATCTGAACATGAACATGTTTATTGCAGAAGGCTAACTCCACTCTTTTACTTAGCAAATCATTTGGTGTGTGTCCAAACTCAAAGCCATAAACTGTCACAATCTCGTTGAGAAAATAAACACATCGACTTTCAACAGTTTTACAGCTGCGTTGAAAAAACCAAAACAAAGATACAATCCCATTACTAAATTGGATCTGGTGATGTCAAGCGTTGAGTAGCATTTTCATTGTCCTGATTTTTACTTTGAAAAATCACTTTACACATTTAGACTGGAAGAAATAGTGATACAGTATACAGTTACACATAGTCTTAAAGGGACATTTCGAGAAACACTGTGTGGGCTAAAGGCTAGTGAAGAAAGAAATAGCCGTACAGTATACATTTACACTAATGAAGCTAATGAAGAAAGCCACATAACCCAATCAGGACTAATCATTAAGTATTCAGACATCTATCCTATTGTATCCAACCTCAGGCTATTACGCACAACTCCAGACTCCTTACTCAGCACTTGATAAAGAGATGGTTTACTCTAAACATACTACTGCAACCATAGTAACGGCGTATAGTCCATTTTATTGCCTCTTTAACTCCCTGTATAAGTCACATGCTCTGCTCAGTGCATTAGCGTGTCCATGCAAAGCTTACCTCAAATTAAAATGGTAACACAGAGTCCATAGTATGAGACACCTCCTTATGCGGCGTGCGTTGTGAACTGCATCCCTACGGTGTGAGGGTGTGTGCGGACAGGGGCTGTTGCTGACTGGGTGCACGAGAGCAAAAAGGGCTCTCAATCAAACTGACTTTTAATAGAGTCGTGTGAATGCCAAGGGGAGATGGTTAAGGAGGAAGCAGCACATTCACAGTGTAGTTCTCTAATAGTATATATCATAGTTTTATTTTTTATTTTATTATCAATATAAAGGGAGGTGTAAGCATTTCTATTCAGGGTGACCACCTCAAATTGTAAAGAAAAGAGGGACAGGGATAGGATTCATTCAACTGTAATAACTGTTTGATTTTGATTTTTTATCAAGAGAGAAGGAGAAAGCGAGATTGGAATGGCAATAGGTGGCAACGTATTAAAACCCCGAATGCCCATACACGCAAAAAGTGTTGATGTCTTTGCAAGAAAAAAAAAAAAAAAGTAAAAACATCCTTGTAACTTGTGAGGCATCAATGAAAAATTGGAACATTTAGTTTTATATATTAACTTTAGTATATTAATTAGTATTTGAAATTGTGCTGTCAGCCATATTCACATACTAATCTTAATTCATTATTATTAGCATCATTATTATCATTTCATTAAATTAATCATAACCTATAATATTGAAACTACAGATAGATACTCATTTGAGCAGGTACTACTAGAAAGTTACATAATTGGACCTTTCTTGATTAGTTTTAGAATGGTCATATATCATGACATGTAAAAACCACAAGATCATATTTAAAAAAAATGCCAAATAACTACCATTGCTTACCATTAGAATAAACATTCTATTAAAATTGTGTTTTAGCTTATCATGGTTAATTATGATTCACTCTGACTACTTAAGGGGTTAGGAGTTCGGGCTAGGCTACTAATTAATCAATAAAACCCTGAATCATTATACAGTATATGAAGTCTTTGTACAAGCTTTACTGAGGCTGATTAAGGAGTAGTTATTAAGTGTTGCAGTTACTTTTGAAGACTGATTGTTGATCATATTTTTGAACTATCCTGTACAAACATTGTCTATTGGCCTCATAGATATATACTACTATGCTGCCTTATCATTGCAAATACGTGCTTGATACTGTACACACTTTATTGCGTGCATATTTCTTTGTTTATAGGCACAAATACATAATCGGTGTTCTGGCAGATATCAATATTTCTATAGGACCATATTGAATATTTATAAGATCCAGTGCAGCGTTGTCTCAGTGCTGAAGAATGCATTCTCAGCTGGCCCCTCCAAACTGATTTCCTCCTACCATCTGATCTGACCAGTGCTGCAGCCCAGTTTCTGTCTGACTGCGCAGATACAATGTTAAGTTTGAGAGACTGGGATAAGGTTGCTCATTGCTCAAGTGTATCCATAACTGAACTCTTAAATATTGGTCTCACACATCTTGAGTACCAGTTAGGTCAGTTCATGCTCTGGTCCAGTATGTGATGAGTGGTATCTCTCATAAAAGTCTAAATATAATAGTAGCATTAATAGGGAACAAACAACAACAAGTTATTTAAAGATGACATAATGCTTTTTTCAATTACATAGTATTGAGCTATAGCATAAATAGATCAACAGTTTACATTTTGTTAATTGTAAACCACCAAATTTATCTTAAAGGGCTCATATTCTTTCTTTATTAGTTTATTTGACAGGGACAATGTGCAAAAAACATTAAAGATGCTTTACACCAGATTATAGCTGAAGCTAGTTTCCATCTGCAGTCCCTGAGCAGGTGAGAAATACAATATAAAACGTAAACAATATAATCAATACACACTCACACACTACAAATTACCAATTATTACACAATAAAATATTACAATAAAATCTCACTCAGATTATAACATACCAGTTATCATTCTTAATGCTGACACTGCTGATTCTCTAATAATAATTTCTTAACGTTAAATGAAAAGTTTTTCATGTCAGAGGAAAGTTTCAAACTTTGTGGCAATTTATTCCATTCTTTGATGGCTTTGAAAGAAAAAGCTGTCTGTGCAAAGGCCGAGCTCCGTTTAGGTACTCTGCAGTCATTGTGACTTGTGGACCTGGAGGTCCTGGTTGTTTGTTCAGAGCAGAGCTGTACAAATTTTTTCAATGGAGGAGGCGCTGTGTTATTTAAGATTTTAAAGACTAATCGCACATTTGAATAGGTGATTAAATTGTCAAAGTTTAGCATTTTATGTTGTGCAAATATTGGACAATGATGATATCGCAGTGGCTTTTTGTCCAGTATCTTAACAGCCTGATTATATAAGGACTTTAAGGGTTTTGTTGTTGTCTCACATGCTTGAGACCAACAAGTTATACAATAATTAATATGTTACACTATTAATATTACACTATTTTCTGATTATCTATGTTATAACATTGTCTCCCCATCAAAAACATACCTGGAGTTGTGTGGATTTTTCTTAATATCTCTTAAAATCCATGTAGATTAAGATTAAGATAAAGCCTTTATTGATTTCACACATTGACACACGGGATAAATTTTACTTCTGCATTTGACCCATCCTTTCAGGAGCAGTGAGCAGCCATCTTTCCAGTGCCCGGGGGGCAGTACCGTGAAGGGTCTTGCCCAAGGACCCACACTGGCTTGATCATTGCCAGGGGGGATTTGAACCCCATGTAGTCGGAAATACAGCCAATGCAAGCTCAGTGTCTCTTCTGTGCCCATGTTATGATTTTTGTGCAGACTCACACTATGTGCTCATTGTTCAGCCATCTGTGACTGACATTTAAAGGTTCAGTGGTCTTATTGTCTATTATGTACAGTAGTTCTAGCTTGTTTACCTAGTGGATGCTTTGAATGTGAAAGTCATATTTTTCACAAAAACGTGCTCTAGTTATATCGAGTAAACCTTTTATTTGAAATCATAATTACAATTTTGTATTCTATGCTTTAATTACATTTGATGCTGTTTAATATTGGCCTTGAAATCACTATATACCTAAATCATACAGCTCTGGAAAGAAATAAGAGACCACTGCATTTTTTTTCTGAAATTAGCATCTCTACATGTATTACAGCCATTCCATTTCAGCGTCTGTTGAATTCCAACACAAACACAAAGCTGAGCTACTTCAGTTCTTGCACCAGGAGTGGAATAAAGTCACCCAAGAACAATGTGAAAGACTTGTGGAGAGCATGCCAAGACGCATGAAAGCTGTGATTAAAAATAAGGGTTATTGCACCAAATATTGATTTCTGAACTCTTCTTAAGTGTAAACATTAGTATTATGTTGTTTTAAAAATGAATTTGATCTTGTTTCTTTGCATTGTTTGAGGTCTGAAAACATGTATCTTTTTTGTGATAACAGGAGAAGTTCAATTTGTCAACTGGACAGGGTCTAACTACCCTGTTAGACCTTGTCAGACTCTGTTAGACCCTGTCAGACTCTGTTAGACCCTGTCAGGCCCTGTTAGACCCTGTCAGACCCTGATAAACCCTGTTAGACCCTGTTAATCCCTGTCAGACTCTGTCTATCTAAACCCCAGCACCTGCAACAAGGTTATTATAGTTTATGAAAACTGTCAGACCCTGTTAGACCCTATCAGATTCTGTTAGACCCTGTCAGACGCTGTTAGACCCTGTCAGACTCTGTTAGACCCTGTCAGACGCTGTTAGACCCTGTCAGGCCCTGTTAGACCCTGTCAGACCCTGATAAACCCTGTTAGACCCTGTTAATCCCTGTCAGACTCTGTCTATCTAAACCCAAGCACCTGCAACAAGGTTATTATAGTTTATGAAAACTGTCAGACCCTGTTAGACCCTATCAGATTCTGTTAGACCCTGTCAGACGCTGTTAGACCCTGTCAGACCCTGTTAGACCCTGTCAGATTCTGTTAGACCCTGTCAGACGCTGTTAGACCCTGTCAGATTCTGTTAGACCCTGTCAGACCTTGTTAGACCCTGTCAGACTCTGTTAGACCCTGTCAGACCCTGTTAAACCTTGTTAGACCCTGTTAAACCCTGTTTCTGAGTCTGACAGGGTCTAACTACCCTGTTAGACCCTGTCAGACTCTGTTAGACCCTGTCAGACTCTGTTAGACCCTGTCAAACCCTGCATGCGGCCTACATGCTGAGGCCTACATGCACCTTCGGTGCTTGTCCCCACATTGCTGCTTGCAGCTATATTATTTTATTTGGAATTTGCGGGAAATGTTGTCAGTAGTTTATAGACTCAAACAAAAATGTACCTTTTGCCCAAACACAAACCTATAAGTAGTAAAATCAGAAGAACTGAACATTTTTGCAGTGGTCTCTTATTTTTTTCCAGAGTTGTATAATAGACCTCATACTTTTGATATTGTCAGCCAGGACTCATGTAGATCAGTATTTCTCAACCTTTTTTGTCTTGTGTACCCCCTGAGCCTTTTTGTCATACCTCGAGTACCCCCTCACTCATACGTGTTGATAATTCTCCAAAAGTAGAACGTGACACAACAGATTATTAAATGAAAATCATTTTATTTCATCTCCTTAATTTGAAAATTGAATTCTCAGGTCTTTAACTCAAATTAGAATTTAAAAATCTCCCCCTGCGCCTGGCAGCGACACTGCCGAGTACCCCCTGGTTGGGAAAGTCTGATGTAGGTTATAAAAATCAAACAACTGCAGGTAACATGGGGTAAATTAGGCACCAGAATCTAACTAATAGATTAAAAATATGGTTACGTGATAGTTTGGTAGGCCATTAAGGATGATTTTTAAGCCCCTGTCCTCTAAAACCTGACACAATAAAAGAAACAAACATTATTATTTCTACAGTATGAGGCCAGTGTAGGATAGAGAAAGTGACCCCACCCATGTGCCAGGTGCCAGCTGACCATAGATAAGGACTGCACGGTTACACCATACGCATGTGCATGTGATAGGAAACACTTAGGGAGAAAGAGTGTTCCCATTAGCCGACAATGCTGTGGTTTGTGGTGCTGGGGTCACTGAGGGGAGAGGGCCAGCTGTTCAGATGTGTCACTATCACTTACATGGGATGGATTGAAGTTTTCTACAGTGTTTTTTAAATACAAATGATATCCCACAACTGTAATTATATCCCAATGACACCTAAATGGCCAAATTGGAAGATAAAAGTGCACTGTTTTATTGTCATTATTTTATTGTATGCCTATAAAATTCCAAATTTTCACCAAAAACATTACTGAGTGAGGTCTAAAATTACATTAATTATAAGTGATGAAGTGATGGCATAGTTTCCATATCAATTAACAATTAAAGACAAATAATATGTTTTTTCAAGCATTTCGTATTAAAGGCACAAACTTTTCTGGTGGAGGGTCCAGAGATGTTATTGTTTAGTCTAGAATGTTCCACGTTGTGATATTAAACATATCCATGTAGCATTTACTCATCACGGGGTGTTTCTATTGCTAAAAAAAAAAGATAATTCCTTCGGTGAATAGCGGAGACTCTCCACAGATCTGAGCTGTAATGTAGTGTAGTGCTGTACCCCGCTTGTCTCCCTTGTGATAGATAGGTTTGATCTATACTATGGAACATTCTAGACAAAGCAATAACATTTCCATGGAGACAAGCAGGTGGCGGACCCTCCACTAGACTAGACTTTAAACTATTAACATATGTAGATCATGATTTTATTTTGTTAATTCTAAATATTAATTTAATGCTGATTAACAATTGAAGCGGCTCTATTGATTTTCTGTTCCAAAGCATTTTACTATGGGTTAATTGACTCAAACATGCAGGAATCAGTCAAAATACAACTCTTGAGTAAGCTAAGAATGAGCGGACACCATTAAAACACAGTTAAAAGATCACAATCTCAATTTTACATAATATACCACTTTAAACAAAATGCTTTATACTTTGAATGGCGATAAGTCTTCAAACTGTCACCTACTTACTTAACCAACAAGTAAAGTAAAACCCAATGCAAAAAAACAAAACAAAAAGTCAACAATATTTTTAGGAGAACAGGCAGAAATGTGTAGGTTGAGCACTGGACATAGGCCACAGCCCTGGTCATAAACAAATATGTATTTATAGGCCAGCATTATGAACAAATGTGAGACAGTAGTAAATCTGGTCTATTGTGTTCTGGCATCACTACAGCTGTTCTCTGAGAGCAGCTGAAATATACACAATGGCATGTACTACACAAGAAAATGCTTAAATAAATACATAAATACACTTATAATTATTATGGTATATTTTGACATATTTATAGCTACTTACTTTGATGTAAATTGAGCGAATGCAATTACTTATTTCAAAGGGCGGGCTTGCGGTAATTGCTGTTACAGAAACCTCCTCGTAAGGATTTATTTCGCTGTTCAGCTGAGCCATAATGATGGCTTCCAAAACTACGAATCAACTCGAACAAATGAAAATGTTCTGAAATGTGTTATGTATGCAATATTACAAATATGAACGTGAAACAAAGAATAAGCCCAACTATATGAGTACTAGACAATGAATTAAAAAAAAAAAACTCTTACTCTTTGTTCTCCTTGAATCGAGTGATGATTTAATCCAAAATGTTGTTGCTTTGTTTGCCAAAATGAAACAACTTAAAGGTCCATCGGGTCAAAGAAAGCTGTTGACAAGTTTTTGGAAGACTTCCGAACTGATGTAAATATTTGCAGGGTAACTAGGAAACATTTGCACTGATTGAAGAGACTACAAATTATAAGGCCAAGAAGGTGGTAGTAAATAAAAGTAAAAGGGGCGGGTGGGGGGCATGGGAGGGGCAGGTCAGCTGGATGACTACACGGCTATTATGAGCACTTTATTTTCAATTAAGCCCTTGTGTGTGTCTACTAGGAGCTCACTTTGTGCTATTTTTGATGATGCAGGGACTTCTCAGCCTGGAAATTGATTGGTTAAGCAAACGTCGGCAACTTTGCTCATTTAGGCAACATTGCACTTTGACATTCATAAAGTAAATGAAAATGTTTAAGGAAAGACAAAAAATTAGACACAAAAATGGTTTTCCCTGAAGCTCATTGGGCTTTGATATTACAAGCAAATAATCTGTCTCTTTATTTATTTGTATTTGTAAGTAAAAATGGCTTTCAGTATGAATTCCCTGAACATTACCAATACAGACATTTCATAATTGCTGTTCATCAGAGCTGTAAGTGAACTATATTCATCTTAATGCCTGGTGGTGCCACTCAAGATCAATGCATTCCTGAAATTTAAGTGTTATGTCTCTGTATGTGACCATTACTTTAAATAGAAGTGACCAAGGTAAAACCTGACCTAAGAAAAATAAAAGTCTAATGGCTTTAGTTCAAAGGTCAATGGAATTTTACGACTGTGTAACTCTTAAACACAACGTATAAATAGAAAGACTATAAAATATGAAATAGACTTAGACTTAGACAAACTTTATTCGGATACAGTAGCTCACTCATCACAATAATAACAGAGAGTAGCAAAAATAGATGATAAAGCAAAAATGATAGCAAGAGACCAGTGTCAAATGAGATGAAATTGTAAAAAATAAAATAATAAAAGTATATGTACAAGTCAAAATAAAATAGAAAAATAAGTAATAAAATAAAATATAAAATCACAGTTCTATACAGGAGACCAGAACGGCAGTGCAATAATGTATTGATTGACAGAGCATGAGGTTATCCATTACTTAAGATTGAGTTGTTGTACAGTTGTAGGGAGGATTATCTGTTACATAAGGGTGAATTGTACTGTATAGAGTATGACATGAATGTAATCCTGTTTCTCTCACTGTTTGAATAGAGGAGTTTTAATGTAGGACTACAACCGATGGAGTGGGCACAGCATCTTTTTATAGGGTTCATTCATAACATGACATACACAAGTAAGGATGCAACTAATGATTATTTTAGTAGTTGATTAATTAGTGATTATTTTTGATTAATCGTTCCAGCCCTATACACAAGCTTAGTTCAGCTGTCTTGTAGTCTAACGCTGTTATTGCTGGGTTTCTGTGGACATCATAACATAAAAGGCTATGTGTGTAGAATCCCACAGTCATCCAGGTAGAATCCATGGCAAAAGGAGAAATTCACTTTGTCAACTGGACAAAAGTTTATTTGGTCGAATACGTTTCGCAGCTCATCCAAGCTGCTTCTTCAGTTCAGTAGGATGTACCAACACAGATGAGAGAGCCAGAGTGGACCTCAATCTGCCGTAGATCTCCACCTAAAAGCCTCGAGCCACTCCTTTGAGGACTGTGAGGTACAGATCTTGGCCAGAGAAAGAATTAGTTTGAGAGTTAAAGAGGCTATTTTGTCAAGAAAGAGAATCCTTCCGTGAACAGAAATGGAGGTCTCAGACATCATTTGTCTTCTCAAACAAAGAGTGTAGTAGTTTCAAAGTAATTTAATTGTAGTTAGCTCCTCCCTTCAGGCAGAAGGCAGTGTCCACCAGCGTCTGACCAGAACTGAAGAAGCAGCTTGGATGAGCTGCGAAACGTATTCGACCAAATAAACTTTTGTCCAGTTGACAAATTGAATTTCTCCTTTTGCCATAAAAGGCTAATCATATTTATTACAGATGGTGGAGAGTTAAAATGCTGATTATTTTTGTAACAGTGATTTCCAGAAAATCTTACTCTTGCCCCCATCACTGCATCCACATTCTAAATCTTCTGCTTTTGTAAGGCCATCATTTGTTCTAGTTGCATTTAAGTGAAATAATGAACTAAGATGCCCTCTCCTTGCTCATACAGTATGTGTTGCAACCTGAGTTTGTCATGCGGCAGTAGCTCAGTTGGTAGAGTGTTTGTCCACTGATCCAAAGGTTGGCGGTTCAAATCCCGCTCAAATCCCCAGAAACATCAGTGGTTGAGCGGTCAGATCCACTGACCCACAGGTTGGTTGGTACGATTCCAGCTCCCACAGATGAATGCTGCCATTGTGTCCTTGGGCAAGACACTTAACCCTCCTCGCTCCCAGTGTCTGCGTACACTGGTGTGTGAATGTGTGTGTGAATGGGTGATTGGTTCCTTGTTGTAAAGCGCTTTGGGTGCCTTGAAGGTGGAAAAGCGCTATATAAAGATGTGACCATGACCATGCAATATTTTCATTTGTTGAACAATTTAGCTGCTTGTTTCCATGGAAACATAATGTTCCACAGTACAGATTAAACCTATCTATCTTGGGGGAAACAAACAGGTTACAGCACTACATTACATTAAAATTCAGATCTGTGGAGAGTTGTCCCTATTCACAGAAGGAATTGATATATTTTTGAGCAATAGAAACACCCAAAGGAATAAATGCTAGCTTAATATCTTTAATGTCATTCCAGGCAAAGCAAAAACATTGCCATGGAAATGTGCCGGTGGTGGATTCTCTACCAGGAGAAATTGCGCAGTGTCCCTTTAAATAGCCAGTTTAATTGTTCAACACTTTCCCACTCCTCTAAGGATTATGTTCTATGTCTATGCATGCACACAACATAAAATGGCTGTCTTGGGTCCTCTTAAGCATCTACAAAGAGTAGATTTTAACTTGCATTATGTGTATAGAGGCCCAGTTGAATCATTCTGATAGAAAAGAGACAGATGAGATCACATTCTTCCCAGCATCACTCAGCCTAAGGTCCAGAAGAGTGAGAAATCTGAAAACATGTGTCTCGTGTGCATTAGAAAGACTGAAATCCATGAGGCAGTACTGAGTTACACCTCTAATGGATTCACCAAGGAGTCCACTTTACACTTTAATCCAATCCCTGAGAAAGCTTTTCAGCCGTGAGAGGAAGTGGACATAACTAAGAGGGTGTCAAGTAAGAGGAGTGAGACAATAACATGGGCAAGTGTATTAGCAAGTCCATAGTTTAACTCATTAGATTACAAGAATGTGGCATAGAATTAAAACACCTTCCACTGGGAATATACTCTATGTAAAGGAACCCTGTGTAAAGTTTAAATTTTAAAGGTGCACTATGTCATGTTACTCAGTATTGTGAAATCTATCTATTGCGCGTTTAAAGCATAGATTCTTAGTGTGAATAGTTCCACCTTCTTCTTTCCATGGGAAAAGACAGATTTACACACTGTGGAACACTATGGAGATAAACAGATACCATAAAAGTCCGTCTTTTATATTCTGTAAACCAATTCAAATATTGCCATTTTGTAAGAATTAGTTTGTAGTTACAAAAACATTGGACTTGATGGCCAAGTTGCTTGGATAATTGTCTTGAGAATCAAATTGCCAAATTTTAACAATCAGAAAGGAGCCTCAAGAGTCTCACATTTAGGTTACCAGTTAGTGTTGAAATCCATCTATTTTCTTCCGCTTTCTCTGCATTCTTTGTGAAATACTTTACACTTAATTTAATCCTACCTGTACATTTGTAATTAACATTTTTTATTATATTTTTTACCTTTTCCCGTGCACTTTTTGCAACACTTTTTTACCATGTACTATTATTGCATGCTATTAGTACTTCTTGACTATCTTAGCGAGTCAACGGTTCTTCTGATCCGAAGTACTTCATTGCATTGTTGACCTCGTGTTGATCCTTCATATGACAAATAAACAACCTTGATCTTGAATTCTCCACACATTCTCCACATTTCGGGTCGCAGGGGCAGATCCGCCACCCAGATCACACAATGCACCATTCAAATCCAGTTGTTTGAAACCTAAAACGATTCTTCTGTGATCTGAATTCTCCGTACCTAAACCCCAGCACCAGCAACCAATCATAAACCAGTGCTAGTGCAACCTCTGAATTCTGGAGGTTCTGAGCTTTCACACAGACTGTCCATATACTGAGAATGAGTGTCCTCTATATGCAGACTAAGACACTGGCAACCAAGTTTTTTAAATTGCACAAGCTGCATACAGTTTAATAAACTACTGCTTTTCCATTTTCTGGGTCGCGGGGGCAGCAGTGTTCTGCTGCTCAGAACACAATGCACCAGCCCCCATGATTCCTCCCGCGGCTGGTGGGTCCACAGGAGGACGGCTCACGTCACAACAGGCCTTGATGCATCTTCTGCCATGGGGGCTACCAGTGTCCGCAGACACTGGGGGCAAGGTGGGGTTAAGTGTCTTGCCCAAGGACACAACAGCAGCGCTCATCTGTGGGAGCTGGGATCACATGCGGTCAACCCGTCAAGAGCGGGATTCGAACCACCAACCCCTGGGTCACGAGGCATATGCTCTACCAACTGAGCTACTGCCGCCCCTACTGAATATTTTAAATAAATAAAACAAACATCTCTTTGTTATCTTTATTATTGATAACAAGTCCCAAATGGAAAAATATGAGGTACATATCACCATTTACATTTTCACATTTTTATACATCTCCCAACGTCATAGTGACATTTTTGTGGTTAAAAACTATGTTAAGAAATAATACAAGAGGTACATCTAAACTGAGCTTAAAATTTCTGAATTGATTTTTTTTTTTTACAATACACTACTCACTTTTATGTCCTTACAAAAGCCAAAACAACTTTTATGTTACAGATACCTTCTTGAATACAGTGAGAAGATAAAACTGCTACCGTGGAATGAAATAAAGGACTATTTTTCCCTCTGCACAAATCCAAAAGGTGAATAAATACAGATGATTTGGAATGAAGCATTTAAATCAAGTCTAAGAAACTGGTACGATTGCAGTGCAAACACAGCCATAAGAAAGCCTTGCTGGTGAAATGTTCTTGGAGATGTTTTTCAGTATGGATTCCTATAAAGTATTCAAATATACATCTCCCTTGTGGTGTTGTGACCTATAGGACAACATGGGAATGACGAAGATGGATCAGAAGAGCTTGATGATGCTCTCCCTGGACTTGCCAACTCCAACCCATTTGACTAAAAACAAACAAACAAACAAACCAAAAAAACATGTTAAAAGGTTAGCCAAAGCACTGGGATAAGTTTGTATATATTTGTATATTAGTGTATATGACAGATTTTCATGTTTTTCTAATAAATACTTGCTTTGGTGGGATAGTAGTATCTATCATAGCTTTGCATTGGTTAAGTGCCAGTTTGTGGACACAGGTTGGAAAGAAGAGTACAGTATTACAGGAAGTAGCAGGAAGTGGAAGTGAAGCTAATGTCATCTGTAATGATTGTCTATTTTTTTTCTGTGGTTGTTTTTAATGTGTCATGGTGTACTTAGAACTTTGAGCAGATGTTATTCCATTGTGGTTTTCAACTACTAATTTCAAATAGACCAACCTAACTCAACTACCTGTCCAAAATTAAGTGAACAGTACGGAAGCCCTGAGCGGAGGGTCATTTGGGCTCCATTTTCCAAGTGTTTTCTAAAAGTGCTTCAGAGCCTAAATGTTTTCCCAGTATATTTGTTTAAATGCCAATGTTCAGCACAGAAGAATATGTGATGTGGAGGTATTGGGTTAGAATGTGGGAGACTGAGGTCTGAGACTTCCCCCAATTGTGTATGAATTCACTTTAGCTGAAAGCATCAGTTTTTAGTTCTTGTGTTCTCTTTATGAGTTACATGGGAAGTAAGATCGATGCATCACTGATCACAATACAGGCACAAAGTGCTGTAACTAAAGTACAACTAACGGTTGTGCTGTTAGTTGTACTTTGTTGATGTTCTCGTGTTTAGCTTATGTGGCAAAGTGCTGCATTTGTAAAGGGGTTGGGGTTTGAGTTTTAAGATAGACGGGTTATTTTTTGTTTTTGCCCATGTTTTCCTCGTGGAGTGGCGCTCAAAATGCCCAGTGAAGCTCATTACTTCCCAAGCCCAGGCACCAAAGGCAAAGCCGTGGGCAGGTGAGCGAATCTAGGCAGTGCGAGATCCACTGCTCCAGGCAGCTGGACAGAACGCGGCACTGGCTTTAGTAGGACGGGGGTGCGCCCTCCTCAGCTACACTGGGGCTGACGTGGAGAGCGGCCGGGGTTCCCGGACTGTCAGCTGACGCTGCTGCTTGCCACAGGGAGCAGACACTTTGCGCGTTGTTGTTGCTGTGAGATTTGTGTGGATTTGTCTTAAAACTCTGACCCCGTTACGCAGTAGTGCAGCACACTGTGCATTGCAGGAGAACATCAGCAAAGTACAACTAACAGCACAACTTAAGTACAATAGAAAAACAGCATCTTATGCCTGTATTGTGATCAGTGATGCATCAATCGTGAATTCATACACATTTGGGGAACAGTCTAAATATTTAACAAAACAAAAGTCAGGTAATTTATGTTTACTAGTGTACTGTAATTTTGGCCCTTGTAAACATTGTGGTTGCTAGGTAACATAAGTTATGAAATTACCGCTGCATACACATGTCACATCCGATGCCCATGTAAGTAAAAAAGGAAAAAATTATAAACTTCACCAAAATTATTCTAGAAAAAGGCAAAATGTTTAGTAAAACCTTGAATCTAATAATGTCAACTCTTTTGTAGTGAAACGCGTAGTCTAACCTGTCATATGCACTTAATAATGCTTAAGATGATGGCTCTTTACAAACCTGGCACTTGCAGAAATTCCTCAATAAAGTGAATGTAATCTTGTGCTTGTGTTGGCAGCTCTTCAAAGCTCCGCGCTGCCTCTGTACTGCAGCACCAGCCGGGCAGGGTCTTATACTCTACCTCCACTTTGTTCAACACATCCATATTGGCTATGATGGAAAAAAAACAACAATAAATAACATTTAGTTTGTGTAAAAGAAAACATTTAAAGTAAATTAAAGTCTTAAGTGAATTGTTAGCATTTCATCAAGTAGTTGGCACTGAAAGAGCAGATCTATACAAATCAATACAACACAATTTCAAGAAAGGAACTTGCCCGGAAAACTTGGAAGAGGCTTTCCATCAACATTATAGGCCACGCCGACTTTGATCTCAGGTAATGTGTCCAAAATGTCCAACTTGGTCAGAGCAATTCTACAGAAAAGATGAGAAATAGACGAGAATTAATTATAGGAGCCACTCAAGATAAAGATGCACTGTGTAACTTTTCTGGTGGCGGGTCAGTCAAATACTTTACTTTTCTCCATGGAGACGTTATTGCTTTGTCTGGAATGTTTCACAGTATGGTATTAAATAGGGATGTAACGATATCCAAACCTCTCAGTACGATATTTTCACATATGCATCTCACAGTACGATATTTATTGCAATATTTTGTGAATATGCTCCTTTCTCTTGTCATATCCAAATAATTAAGATTTAAAAGTTCTTAATAACCAATTTCAGCATGTAGACTAGACTGAAACAGAGCAAAGGATCATCGTCTATGTCAGAGGTCTTCAACAGGGGGGTCGCGGAGGTACTGCAGGGGGGTCGCGAAATCTTTTGATTTCACATTAAAAATAATATAATTTTATATTTTATAGTGTAAAATACAGTATTAACCTGTGTATTATTTCCTTGTATTGGATGTACCATAACAGAGTAGCAATGTTTATACATGACACCAAGCTCAATTTAATATAAAACACAATTCTATGCCGTGTATATAGTAGGGGGTCCCTGGCCCAGTTCGCCATCTGTTTGGGGGTCCCTGGCCTGAAAAACGCTGAAGACCCCTGGTCTATGTAGTTTTGTTTTCTTATTATTAAGGTGCTATTGCTGCACCTTAACAGGGACTTTAAGCAAAGAAACTTATAATTTGATATCTTGTGATGGCCCACAGTATTACTATGAGACTTTTGACAATACAATATATTTCAGTCAGTCATCCCTAGTATTAAACCCTTCTATGTTCACAGAGACCAAACCAGACCAAGTTACAGATCAGATCTGTAGAGGTGACCCTGCTCACAGTCAGAATGCCTTTTTTTCTAGGCATTTTTGAGCTATAAAATCACCTATAATTGAATAAATGTAAAATAGAGCCATTTAATGTCATGCTGTGAAACATTCCAGGCAAAGCAATGACATCTCCACAGAAACAAGCAGGTGATGAACCCCCAACAACAAAAGCTACATAGTGCACTTTTAATGTAGAGGGATGTGATGTAACTTACGCAGAAAAGCCGTTGACCATGTGAGCATATCTGACCAAAATGAGGTCCAACCATCCACAGCGTCTCCTCCTCCCTGTCGTCACGCCAAACTCTCTGCCCCGGGACTGCAAGAGGTCCCCAATGTCCTGCAGTACAAATGTAAACATGAGTGAACAACTGGACTATAGGAGGAAAAACTCCTGGAATCCAGCCACAAATTAACTGGCTGGTCTGAGCCCAGATTTCCCTGTACGTGGCTCTGGCCGGTCCGGTGCAGACCCACATGGAGCATGCCTAATCCTCCGCCATCTCACACTCTCACACAATGACGTTAATTCCCATTTTAAAACATGTACTAGCCTATGTGACTTTATGATGCCTGGCCAGTTACAACTAAAGATAAATGTGCAAACAAATGAACGAGAGCTGCACATCTGTCCGTCACTGGACCTACACGCACTTCACTTTCCCCATATACCACTTTATATTAAAGCCAGCGGAGCGGACCACGTGCTTTTTGTTTTGATAAACAACTACACTTTTACTACCCGGGTTACCTGGGCATTATGGCGAACTTTACAAACTATTTGTTTCTTTACACAGACACATGCTTCTCACTGGAGAATTCACATTTAGGATTTAGGAATTGCGGTTTCACCAGGAAACTTGGTGAAAAAGCGATTTTGGCGTTTGAGTTTGGATCATATTATTTGTTTGAGTTCAACTTTATGCGGACACTGCAGACTGGTTGTGGATTTATTATTACGCACAACAATTCGACTTTGAGATGCTGTAAAAGCCATGCACTTGATGAGTTGTGTTTTTGTGTGGATACACGTTGAATCTCTGGATACTGTTTCTTCAGCTCTGCGCTTTGTTTGGCCACATGTAGGACTATGTTAATACCTGAGTGTTGTATGTGCCATCCATTTGATTTGTATTGTAAGCACCAGCACTACTGTACGCTGCCCAGTAGCGGTATGTGGGCCAGCTTTATTTATGACCCACCCACCTGAACAAATGGGTTCCAATGTTGGGACCTGACACAACCCAAACCCGTGCACATTAAAGCCAATGTGTTGCACGTCACTGCAGCTGACCATCGTATCTGTGGGGGAGCGCCTTGCAAACACTCGGTTTTGTTTGCGTAATGTGTTAAAATCACCCTTTGTTTTACCATATACACTCAAGTGCACAGTTTAGGACCTGTTTGAAATGGCCTACGCACTCACAGGGTATAGTGCACATAGAAGTTTTAGTGGAGTTTGGAACTAAAACACTTGGAGTGAGGAGCACCATGGAGACACCCAGAGCATGTGATGTCTCCATGACAAGCTTTGTTTTTGCACCGTGTTCATAAAAAGCTGACACTTAAGAGATGAACACACTGTTTGGCGGCACGGTAGCAGAGTGGTTAGCGCTCTTGCTTCACAGCAAGAAGGTTCCGGGTTCGATCCCCGGGTCGCCCAGACCTTTCCGTGTGTGTTCTGTGTGGAGTTTGCATGCATGGTCTGTGTTCGATCCCCGGGTCGCCCGAGCCTTTCTGTGTGGAGTTTGTATGTTCTCCCCGTGTCTGGGTGGGTTTCCTCCGGGCACTCCGGTTTCCCCCACCAACCCAAAACATGCACCATAGGTACTCCAGCTTAGGTCCTGACCAAACCGAAGCACGAAGATCATGGAGATGGTCCCCGGGCGCCCTAATGTGTGCTGCCCACTGCTCCTAATATATGTATATATATATAGGATGGGTTAAAATGCAGAGAAGAATTTCTCCAGTGTGAGATCAATAAAGTTCACTTCTTCTTCACTTCTTCTTCTTAAAGTGTATACCTTTTAAAAATAAAATCAGCATCAGATTTGGCTTTACCTCTGTGTGCCATGTGCGCGCAAATGCATTCTTTCAATATGGTTCCTTGTATTGATAAGATTTATTAATACAAGGAAGAATTTGTATTTTTTTTTATGTGGCCCAGCCCAATATTATACTCTCCACATTGATACAGTGTGAGCTGACTAGAAACAGAACTTCATAAATCTTATTTAAGTAACCAACCTCAACCTTAAATAATACAGTATCTGTGTGTCCATGTGACAGCTTTACTTACATTACTGAGCTCAGTTGGGAAAGCCCCCACTCCCACTCGGGTGGTGTAAGCTTTGACAACGCCGTAGACTCGACCCACGTGTGAAGGGGGGACGCCCAGCCCTGTGCAGACCCCTCCCACGGTGCAGTTTGAGGAAGTCACAAAAGGATAGGTGCCTAAACAGAGAGTGTGTCAGCATACAGAAAGGAGTGAGGCTATAACACCATTTTGACTTGTCACTTACCAAAGTCAATGTCCAACAAAGCAGCATTAGCCCCTTCCACTAGGATCTTTTTGCTAGGTCCAGTTAGAGCTTTGTGCATGAAGTACACCCCATCGGTCACAAGGGGGCGCAGTCTCTCAGCATATTTCTGTCAAACACAATGCAAATACTGTTTTCAGTACAATGGAATAGCAATCTGATGAGCTTCAGAAACACAGCATCTGAACAAAGACCCATCTATGAGATTCTGAATATAATATTTAAACACATAATCAGCTATTGTTACCTTCAGCTGCTGAACTTCAGCCTCAATGTCAACATTCAGGTTTGGATACATCGTCAGGAAATGTTCTGCCAGCATCCGAAACCTGCAAATCCCCAGGGCACATGGTGAGGACCTGTCTACCCGTGATTATCAGGTTTATACAGCCCAACAACAACTCTCAAACAACTTGCCATGCATTACATTCAATTGTGGCACCTGCTGGAAAATTTACAGTCAAGTGATAACATGATTATCTCATCTCCAAGATAACCTTAGTTTAATCCAGACTATTTAAGATTGTGTCTTGTCTATGGGTTGTGAAACTTGTAGCACTCAAAAAGATACAAAAACTCCCATATTAAGCAATCCACCATTTTCATCATAAATAATTAGTATTGCAAAGACTGTTAAGACTCACTTTTCCTCGAAAATCTTGAAGTCTGACACAAGGTCACAAACCCGGAGCCCGTTGCGAGCAGCTTTAGAGGAGTATGCGGGACCAATGCCTTTCTTTGTGGTTCCAAGGCTGTAACACAAAAGTCAGAGGTCAACACTTAACCCACATTCAATATTAAAACTGAAGTGAAAATGACTGACTTTTTCCCTTCTTGTTGTTGCCGCTGCTGCTCCTGGATACCATCAACAGCTTGATGGAAGTTGAACACTAAAAGCAAAGAACGTTAACAGTCTTGATACACAGTATTTATTTAAACTATTCAATTAAGACTTACCAATGTGTGCACGGTCAGAGATTTTCAGCCTCTCCTCCCATCCCTGTAATCCTGAAAAAAATAAAATAAAACAAATTTATTTATTTATTTATTTATTTATTTATTTATTTATATTTATATATATATATATATATATATATATATACACACACACACACACACACACACACACACACTAGGGATGCAAATTATCGGTTAATTCATTAACTGATAATCGATCGATAAGGTCAGTCAACTAACGATTAACTGATAAGCGGCGTTTTTCACCTGAATTTTAGTGTTTCAATAGGGTCTTTAAGAATATAAGCTATAGTAACATAACACTGAGTCATAAATATATCATAGTATTATTATATTGTATATTCCTCAATTAATTATTCCTTAGTAAAAAGCAGACAAATGTATTGATGCTGAATAACAAAATACAGTAATCCCTCGCTCTATCCAATTTTTTTTTTTTATAGTGTAACATTTTTTTATAGTGTAACATTGTGTTCTGTCCTGATTGACTAAGAGACTAGACCAGGACTGAACGTGGACTGGACCAGGTCTGAACCAGGTCTGGACCTGGACTGGACCTGGACCGGACCTGGACCGGACCTGGACTGGACCTGGACTGGACCTGGACTGGGACTCGACCGCCTCGCGCGTACACCCGGGGCTGCTGAGCAGTGCCGTTGGCGCCTGCGGTCGGCTGTGAGTCGAACTTGGCGCAGCGCGGTTGCCTTGTTTCATGACCGCGCGGGTCTGCGGTTAGCAGTCAATTACAATTAATGCATTTTGATCGACCAACGTCTTAAATCGACAATTAACCGTTAATCGATTAATTGTTGACATCCCTAATACACACATACACACACAATTATTTCATGTTCAAAGTAATTATTAAAGACAACTTTAACTCTACCTTTGCCCTTTTGCAGGTTTTTCTCAGCCTCCTCAAACAGACCTGGCAGGTGAATCACCACTCCATTTCCTGCAACATAAAGATTTTATGAAAAGTTTTGTAAATTGCAATTCATCATAACCTAGCCAGAACTAAAATATGTAGTTTACTTTTAGATAAATAAATAAAAATAAATAAATCACACCAAGAAATATGTCATCCTGATTATTGCTGTGTTCAAGTGCTCCGTCGGAACTCGGGGTTCCAACTTAATTGCGTTCATGTGCGTTTATATCAAAAGTCGAGATTTTGATGTCACAAATAATAAAATTACACCATTTAATAGAACTAACCAGTAAGATATCATCCTGTTAAACATTTTTCTCAAAATCTAAACGTTAATGTTTTAATTTTACTTTAGCTAAAACTAGTTAACATCCATCCATCCATCCATCTTCTTCCGCTTTTTCCATTTCTGGGTCGCGGGGGCAGCAGATCTCCTGCCCAGAACACAATGCACCAGCCCCCATGAATCCTCCCGCGGGTGGTGGGTCCACGGGAGGTAGTTAACATTACATCTGCAATTATTTTAACAGTAGTGTTGGGTTTTCTTGCACAAGCTGTTGCTCTTATGATATGGACAAATGACAGTAAACCCATAAAAATGACAATGTTTAATCAAAGAGCTCAAATGTTTAAGGTAAATTGAAAAATCAGTTGAATTTTGTCCGTCTTTACTCAGGTGTGGAAGTCAGGTTGCTCATATTCACCAGAGTTTCCAAGTTGTTTTCTGTCAGGGTTAATGTGCATTTTCCCAAGACCACATGAGCGTAGCATATGACCCCAAGTCTCATACGCATTTCGGTAATAATGTTGCACATTATCTGTTGTACATAGCACCTAGCCTATATTTTTTCATAGTTTTTCTGTAAAGATTGTTTGTATTTGATTATACTTTTTTACATTCTCTCTTTATCTTATTTATCCATTTTAATTTTTTTGCATACTCTTGGCATCCAGAGTGGGCAGCAAAGTAATAATTTCAATGTACAGGGAAACGTGTTTCTTTACTGTGCATATGACAATAAAAGCTTTGAATCTTGAAGACTTTGTGGCAAATTTCCCAGAACTTTATTGTCACATGTTCTTGTGGCCAAATAAACATGACAGCAGCAGATATTGTACATATGTTTTAGTGTTTTTACCAATGAAAGAGACAGCCTTCTTATTGAGCACTCCGCTGGGCAACAGGTGGAAGTCATACTCCACAGAGTCCACTACAACTGTATGACCTGCGTTGTTTCCTCCCTGCAAAAGAGATCAAACATATGACCCAAAAGAACAAGGAACATAAACAGTGCTTTGGCAATGCTCTTATGCAACTCTCGGCTTAGGGCCAATCAGGAGGAGCTTGTATTTTTCATTTAAAAAAGCATGTATTGTCATATTGCAGAAGTGGACTTGTTATCACTCGTTCTGTGAATTCATTTGATTAGAATCTATTATTATCGTGACACTGAGAAACTTTTATTAAACAGTAGAAGTTTGGACAAATTTGGATAGCATAGCCTACATTCCTGCTTCAGCTGTTGTAAAGGAGGGGGAACAACTGAGTGGCCATTTGTGCTACAACACAAAAGCTATAATATAATAACACACCAGGCATTTAGCCGCTACACAGTATGTCGAGTTTATAAACATAGAAAAGGCTAAAGAGACTTAAAAATGCACACAATAAAACAGAGTTAGCTTAGTGCTACGGTAGCATAAGCTGAGCATGCACTTCCGAGAGGCGTCAGATGGTTGTTGACGTCGTACGTAAGACATGAATATATAACGGTGACTAAACTGGCATTCATTCCAACAAAGCAGGACGTTATATAAATCTAAATGAGAAAGTAAATAAGTATTCTTGTACAGAGCGTTCCTGTACCTGACACCTGCACACAATGTCCGCGTCCATAGCGAGTAGGTCCACTACTTTCCCCTTGCCCTCGTCGCCCCACTGGGCCCCGAGCACCACGGTCATTTTGTTGAGCGGCTCTTTCGGAACGCGCAGAGCCGACTGCGACACGCTTTCCCGGGGCCGCTTCACCACCGGCTCCCCGTTCACCGACGCTTCCTTCCGTCCATTTAGGTTCTCCATTGTGCTTTCTGAGGCTGCCATGCCGCTGCTGCTGCCCTTCTCTCAAACAAACCGGAATATCGTTTTACCGCGTTTCTGTGCGTCACGGGAAGTGCCTCCACGCGCACATGCGTCACCTATGTTTGACCACTAGAGGGAGTGTTTCCTTTAAACAACAACCATGAGGCTATTCTAATTTTATTTAAATATACAAATCTGTTGAAATAATGATAATATAACAACTGCATTATTTGTTTTGTGAAAAAATAAAATACAGAAGGATTTACCAACATTGCTCTGCTAAACTTCCAAATTAATAGACCTACTGAACTGGAACTAGCGTATTAAAGGTCTACAACTAACAATAAGATAATGGATCTCGCTACATAGTTATAGAAGGCATTTATGACTCAGTTTATAACTACCATTAAACAAACAACAGACAATAGTGTGGCAGTATGGCGCTCCTTCAGTTGTTGACTTTTGTGTCTGTCTGTGAGCCTGAGCCAGGACTGGAGCAGCACTGATTTCTTTTTGACAGGATGGTTAGTAAGCCCATTAAAAAAAAAAAAAAAAAGTTTCATAATGAGCTTTGTTGGCTCAAATGAACCACTGAGTCAAAAGAACCAGTCATCAGCCTATACACTACTCAAATAGATGTAGGCTATAAGTTTACACTTTTTTCTCAAACAAAAGCTCACTAAAAAGCAAAACAAAACATGATAAACATTGCAAATACTTTTGTACATTTCTGTGATCTTTTGTGTCTATAGCAAATAATAATACCGTATATAATCAACAAATTTCTTCCCCAGATACAATTATTTAGAGGTTTTATATAGTTTTATTTCAAATATTAGACTTTATATACATTCTGTTTCAAACAAGCAAAAGTTCAGGGCAAAGTGTTTAAATGTTTCTAAAATCACCATTTCTTTTTTGTGTATGCTCTTGATTCACATGCGTTTAATGGGACACACACAGCAGTGGCCTACAGAACTGACAGGCAGCCATGCAAAACACTGGCTGTCAATTCATAGGTCATCACCTCGCAGCCCTGCTCCCATAATAGAATATAAAAACATAAAACCACATACTATATATACACATTATATACAATTGATGGTGGTTGTTTTTGATGTCTCTCTGCAGGTAACAGCACCTCCACTGGAAACATCTCATCTTCCACATGGAGTTGCTGTTACATCCAGCCAGCACCAGAAGAATAAGACCATAAGTAAAGCTATCTGAGCCATCACAAACCTCTCCAAATCTTCATCCAGGCTGGAGAACGCAGAACAGGGCAGGTGCAGGTGACTGTGAGTCAGGAGACAATGGAGAGGCTTTAGTATCCCTCTTGTCTCCGACTTTGACCCTGGCTCCTCCGCCCCTGTTTATTGCCTGTAGTATTAAGCATCATTGCTCACACTTCTGCACCAGTGCGGCCAAAGGGCCAAGGCCTGTGCTGATAACGCTGGTTTTATGATGGTTGTCAACACGAGGCTGCGTTTCAATATGTGAATATCAGGGTGTGTCTGACCTGTGGACCTACAAGCACTCTGCTTCCTGCTCTCTGAGACCTCAGCAGCACTGAAACATGGGCCTTTTCTCAACTACATTGGCTATGTTAACGGTCAGAATGTAGTGAAAGTGTAATGATGTCCTGGCACACTCCTGAAATGAAAAGAGACACATTTAAATATATTATTATTATTGTAAATGTCTATAATGATTGCATTGTGCCTTTATTTAACTGACAATGTCAACACTCATAGTATGAAATTATATAGCCTTTGTTGCACTAAATGGCTTACCTATAATAACTTAGTATTATTTCTTGCTTTAGTACTACTACTACTACTACCTACAAATAGGTAGTAACATTTTTCCATTAGCTATTTTAAACTGCATTTTGCTTTGGGTCATTAACCCTCACCCTTTGACCATCTTTGGACAAATCCAAAACAATCGACATTGTAAACATATTAGCCCTGAAATAATCTGAGTGTACTCACCTTGAGTGCAGCATGTGGCCAGTGGACACAGCCTCTGAAGATCATGGAGCATATTGTACCCAGAAACCCCCATAGCCCCTTGTAGGGTGCCCAGAGGAGCTAGAGATGAGAACAGAGACAGCAGAAAGCCCAATACACACACATGACTGGTCTGAAGTGCTGATTTGAGCAGGGACAGTGCAGTAATGGCAGTGGAAGAGAGCAGCCAGTTTAAGAGATCATGAGTTGGTGGCAGGTTAATGATTAGACTCGTGGTCAATATTTAACAGGCCCGGCGCCCTGCCCCTCGGTCCAACATCCTGATTCCACAGTGACACACAGGGCAGGGCATCTCTTTTGTCCAAATTATATTGGATAAATTACCAGGACTACCACAAATAGCACTTATATTAGTCTATATAACATTACAGTGTTGGGGTATGGGTCCATTTGAACAAAAGCTCATTTAGCTTTGTTCAACCTGTGAGACTTGGCGTTGATACTTCACACAATGACAGGAATCAGCAAATATGAAACTCAAAGGTATTAAGCAATAGCACCCAGTTTAATGACAGCCATAAAACAATGACTAAATGTGATAAAAATAGAGTCATTACAGACAGCTTTTATGAATAAAACATTTGATTATATTAGTTTATATAGTGCAATGAGTATGGAATCTCAAGATCACTCATAAATAATGATTTCAGATGTCACATTTTAATCAAGAAGAAATTATTTATATTGCAGTTTATACTCTAAAATAGGTAACAGCATCTGCAAGGTCATATATATATATATATATATATATATATATATATATATATATATATATATATATATATATATATATATATATATATATATATATATATATATATATATATATATATATACACACACACACACAAGTCTAAAAGTCTTAAGATTAACCTCATCATGAACCTCTCTTCTTATTACATGTTCCTATAGTACACCAGCAAAACTACAGCATTGCACATTTTGTGGCTAAAAAAATGACTTCACAGACATGAGGCACATGAAAACTATCTTATCTCAAGTTCAAGGGATTGCTGAGTGCAGAGTCCAGTGTCTTGAAGAGAGAGCCCAGCTCCAGATAAAGCCGTTCTTTTGAATACGCTTTGGTCATAATCATTCCTGCTGCAGATAACTGCTTCAGTTTGCTGAATAAGACATTATCTGGTGCTGTTCGAGGTCACAAACTGCCCTCAGAAACACACTGATCTAAATTCAAGAATCATTTACTCATGTTTATGACAAAAGTCAACAGTGGGAGCACAGGAGTTCAGAACACATTTAATTGTTTTGTAATTAATACTGTTTTATATGAACAAATGCAAAATGAACAATGCACAAGATGACTAGTTCCTCTATAATGGCAGCATAACATACATGTTTTATTGTGGAAACACTGATTAACTTGATTACCAGTGTGCCAGTAGTGCCCTTAGGCAAGACACTACACTCAACTTGCTAGTATGAGACTGGTATTTGTGTGATGGTGGTAGTTGGGGGGGGGGCAGTGGTGCAGACTGGCAGGCTCTCTTCCATTGCAGATATGTTGTTGTATAGTGATTTCTAATCATTAATATTTATTTTATTTGAGACAGTGCACAATATACATTAACAGGTGATGCAATGTGCTAGGTTGTAGCGCTAGAACTAATTTCCACCTGTAGTCCCTGGTGTTTTATTTGTTGTAGGTTTGATGGGGTAAACGGGAGTGCCCGAAGGAAAGCCACCCAAACATGAGAAGAACATGCAAACTCCACACAGAAAGGCTCAAGTGACCCGGGGAT
This sequence comes from Paratrypauchen microcephalus, assembly GCA_036785185.1. NCBI lineage: Eukaryota > Metazoa > Chordata > Actinopteri > Gobiiformes > Gobiidae > Paratrypauchen > Paratrypauchen microcephalus. The sequence continues at coordinate 1,774,523 of JAVJIX010000034.1, forward strand.
TGAACCCTGAAACTTCTTACTGTGAAGTAAGTCTGCCCCAGGGCATCTATGCCTTGTGTCTTGGAAAGCGTTGTATTTATAGGTTAAATACAAAACATGAGTAGTAACAAGAAGTACAGCTACATTTCATGTCCAACAAGTACAATTCTATTTTAACATTACACTTGACTTGAATTCACACAAATAGTTCAGATAAGTTCAGTTTACGTGACAGATGCCGTCTTAAACATTAATCATTACAGTACAATCAGAAGTGTTTACAGAATCAAAGACCTTCAATCCATCTACCATAAATTGATCATAAATGTATTAAGGCAGCGCACTAAACACCAGCACATAGTCATTTCCTCAATAGGACTAGGATAAAGTACAAACACTTTGTGATTGGTGAGATTTACTGGAAGATGCTTGGACTGGTGCTGGCTTTTCATATTACATAGTTGGATTGTATGTGGCTTCTAGCACCCTCTGTGGTCACATGTTGTGCAAAAGAACATCAACATTTGAGTCACACAAAATGATCAACTTTTAAAAATTTCCTCATGCAAGTTAAATTGTTCATTGTGTGTGTATATGTATATACATGTATACGTGTGTATGTATACATATACATACAATGGGGCAAAAATTTATTTAGCAGTTACAGAAAGTGCCCATTTTCCCACTTAAAAAGATGAGGTCTGTAATTTTCATCATTGATGCACTTCAATTGTGAGAGAGAATGTGAAAAAAATCCAGAAAATAAAATTGTGTGATTTTTAAAGAATTTATTTGTATAATGGGAGGAAAATAAGTATTTGTCAGCTATAAAAAAGCAAGAATTCTGGCTCTCACAGACCTGTTACTCCTTTAAGATGTTCATCTATTATGATTTTTTTTTTTTTTTGTTCACATTCTGTCTCTCATAGCTGATCAATGATTAAACGGGCCCTTTCTATAACTGCTAAATACTGACACAAAGATACAGGAATAACAACAGGAATGATTAAAAATAAATAAAACAGAACTAATTTGATCTGGTGCAGAAATTGATAAAAACATCTGACTTTATTGAACTCACACTTTACCTCTAGCAGACAACAATCAAAAGCTACATTGAATTTACAGTACAAATAATCTATCAACATAAAAATCACAGACAAGACCCACATTAAAAACCACAGCTGTTAAGATTCTTCCCTGATCGGAGTGCAACCAGAGAAAAAGCTGTTCTGGAAACTTGTTAGGATTTTCTTCTTTTTCTTGAGGAAGTCGGCAGTCGTCCGTTCGTCCTCTTCCTCCTCCTGCTCCGTCATAATGGTCCTCTTCAGCAGGTCCTCAGTGTCATGTCCCATATCTCCAATTTCTTTGAGCACCTGAAGCACAAACATTACAATGACAGTGTGATTATGGCCAAAAATGTAACACCATTTTGTTTCCTCATATTGATCTCACTTTTAAATTTGATCGGATTTCTTTTCAAAAACAAAATGGTTTTCAATATTGATTTCATGAACATAAACATGGACAACTTTTAATCTTCAGTGACATTTAAAAGGTCCCATATTGTACAAAATTGACTCTTGTGAGCTTTAAGCCATGTTATAATGTTATCTCACCAAAAACATACCTGGAGTTGTGTTTTGATTCATTCACACATGTTTGAGTGACTCTTTATTATTTGTCTGTCTACGTCTCCAAAGCTCAAAATGCTCTGTTCCACCTTGTGATGTCATGAAGCAGAGACCTTTTACCTTTAGTTCACTAGATAATTCCAGGACTGAAATTATCCAGATGATTCTAGGTGAAGGTGTATGCAGTTTAAAAACACAGTGGACCACTTCCTGTATTCCTGCATGACATCACAAGGTGGAACAGAGTGTTTCTGTGTGAGAACTCAGCCCAACTCTGAAGGGTTTGTGTGTTAAACATGTGTGAATGAAACAAAACAACTCCGGGTATGTTTTTGATGAGGAGACAACATTATAACAGATCAGGAAAATATGGGCCCTGTAACAGGAAATAGTCCAATTTCTTCATGAATTAGTAAAACATGTGGTTTGGATTTCAGACAGAGGATTAGCCGTGGACCCCCAACCCACAAGCATGTCACTGCCGACTGAATCTCGATCAAAATTCTATTAGTCGCCCAGCTCTAATAAGTGGTCTATATATTTACAACACAGGGTTTTGAAAATGCTCCAGAAATGTTCCAGACTGTTTACCTTCTTGGTTGGCGTGCAGGTGGGCGGTTTGAAGAAGGTGGTGTTTTCAGCGCTCCCGGTCCCTGAGTCTCGAGGAGATACAGCCGTTTCCCTAGACACGTTCTCAGTCTGACTTGATTCCTGCATGAACCGTTGTTCAGAGTTAGTATAATGAAATTAACAACAGCAAAACACAAGAACCAAAATAAGGTGGCAATTCTGAGATTGTACAAAGAACTAATAAAAAGGTATGGAATGTCTATAATCAATAGACAGCACAAACTGCAATAATACACTAATCTGACTATTCAAATGTCTTACATTGGCTATTTTTACTATCTGTTGGATCAGATTATGTATTCAACAAATTCTTCTTTAGACTTGTTTTGCACATGACACCATTTCCCGATAGATTAGACAGACCCATAATACAGCTTCCAGCAATAATCAAACTTGTACAAATGTTATGAGATGTGAATTCATGAGTTAAAACCAGAATTATTCTGTACAAGTGCATATGTAAGATAAGTCTTATCTTATCTTTATTGATCTCACACAGGAGAAATTTACTTGTCACAGTAGCTCCAGGTAGGGACAGTTTGAACAAGAAAGACAAGTGCATGCAGGCAAAAATGGCATAAAGATAGGCAATAATAATAATAATAAAATAAGTAGTAAATCGAATAATAATAGTAATAGTAATAATAATAATAAAAACAGTGACAGGGAGAGTACAGGGGGTCCTCGGGTTAGGACGTTGATCCGTTCTTCCGAATTTCGTCGTAAGCCAGATTTTGCCTTTGATCTTCCAACCAAAGCACCAGTAACCTTTCCATCTCAATAATTAGACCACTGCTTGGTTATCACTGCCGCTTTCATAGGAGCAGATCAGATCCCACATCAGGTACTTCCGCCCACATTGGGCACGCACACGAGGCTGTCTTCTCTGCCCTACAACCACAACAAAGCGTATTCTTCCGCCGTGCGCGTTTGTTTACATCTCTTACCACGCTAAACCACGTAAGACGGAATGACGCGTAATATATATATATTTTTAATGGGGGCGCGTTCGTAACCACGAAACGTCGTAACCCGAGGACCCCCTGTATTGAAAAAAAAAACCAATACTTGCACGTTGGAAAAACAATATTGCACGATAGGACCATATAGTGGAGTTATACAAGTAATAATAATAAGTAAAACAGTAACTAGGAGAGTATTTAAAGACAATATTGCATGTCTGGATTATACAGTGGAGTTGTACAGTGATGGTGGTGGGGAAGAAGGATCTGCAGTAGCGCTCCTTCTTGCACTGGGGGTGCCTCAGTCGGTTGCTGAAGGAGCTGCTCAGCTCCTCTACAGTCCGGTGCAGAGGGTGAGAGGTACCAAAGATGACTACACAACGTGATAATTACACTTTGTATTAAAATAAATACCATATTCAGTATGATACTTTGCTGTGCCATCACCCTGGAGGTGTTATACATGTATCTCTAATGGTGGAATGTTTAGGAGTTTCTATGGTGACAATCCACACATTAGCAAATGCTGTCAAAACGCTGTGATCAATAAGAGTGTTCATGGTCCTGTTTAGGTGTTTGATTTTCAACCCTTTCAACAAAAATGGTTAGTAACTGGAAAAACAGCTTGCTAATGCTAGCCATTTTACAACTACAATTTTAAGTGCAAAACTTGTTTAACAGCACAGATCAGCTCACGTGTTGTAGTTGCAGCCAAGCCAGTTCTTTATGGTCAGATTGTGTTAAATTATAGCTCAGCTTCAAGTCTAATAAAGCCACAGACAGAGCAGAGCCTATAGTTAGCATCATAGCCTCCGGGGAATGTTGATGACATCAGCTGCAAAGTGTCAATACTGTTCTTGATTACACACAACTCACTTTAGTGCCAGGCCCATTGTTGTCCATGTTACGACACTTTTCGTGATCACATCGACAGTTCTCTCCACACGTCATCTTTCCTTTGCGGCACCTGCACATCTTGTTACCGCAGCGACCTTTGCAAGAGCACTAGAGGCGCAAATAAGACAAGAGACAGATGATGTGCAACTCACCAACAAGAGCTGCATTTACTAAATAGTAAATGTTCACAAAAATGTAGATCTCAGGATCTTTTGGAGAATTCTGATAACAATATTCAAACCAACAGAGCATGTGTCACTGAATGTATTAGTATCACACAAATTTGAAATGACAACACAGTATTTTCTATGTTGTCATAATGGGTCCACTTCTAAAGCAGATACAGTTTGATTCTTACCCCAGTGGCTTTTGACTTCCTGGAACTTGTACGTCCCTTTGTAGTCTTTTTTGGATACCACTCCTCGGGTTCCTCCTCAGTCATCTCCTCTTCCTCACTAGGAGACATCAACTCCTCCACAGTGATGGTTGTATTTACTGGTACCTTTGCTGTGGTGAAGCGCTTCCCTTTAGGCTGTCAAATGCAAACAAAATTATCTTTTTTTTTGCTAATTTAGCTAATAAATATTGCATTGTCCACACAACCAACCCCTGGTGTAGTACCTCACCTTTGGGGGGACATATTCAAATGAGTCATCAGGCATTTGTTCATTGAGCGCTGCTGGTGCAAGAACCTTCTTTCCACTTGCCAGCTGAAGGAGTGCAAATTTCTGCAAAATTCATAATAAGATGAATTTATGCTCATGATAAAACAAACGCACTCACTGACATTACCTGTTTGAAATTCTCATTCTGCTCTACAATAGACTTGTTCTGTTCATTTAATTCACGTAGCCTGGCGATCTCTTCTTCCTAAAATTCCACACATAATCACATAATAGTATTTGTTTTTTTACTGGAATTGTACAAAAAAAAATTGCAGCCTCACTTCCATTAGTCTGCCCCCCGCTACAATAGTAGCTTACCACCACCCAGCATGGTGTGAATGAATATCCCTAACCTCAAAAAATTAAACTTCCCTTGGGCTTTACAGACCTGAGCCTGAAGGCGCTCCAGAAGCTCCTTCTCCCTTGAACTATCCTCTTTGGGCACTGGTTTCTCAGGTTCAGCACAAATAGATTTGTTTTGAAGTTGTGTGAGAAAATAGTGGACCTGAAACCCAATGACAAGTAAGCATCATATAGTAATGTTAACCAGTCACCTCTAATAAGATTAAAGCACCTTCTCCTGGTGCCTCTCCTCCAGTTCGACCAGCTGCTGTTGGTGCTCCATGTCCATAGTGGACATCACGATCCTCTCCTCGGCCAGTATCTTTCTCAGGTCCTGGGCGTTTCCCTTCTCTTGTTTCAGATCGCTCTCCAGCTTAGCACAAGCCGTTTTGGCGCTCACCAGCTGGAAAAACAAACAAACATGCTTGAGTGCATTTATAAAACAGCTGAAGTAGATAAGATACTTTCATATTTACTCACGTCAGACATGAGGACCTTGAGGGCGCACTTGGCCTCCACAATGCTTGTGATGCTGTCGATGCGTTGTTTCCAACGGCCCTCGCTGTCAGCAACCAGAACTTTTTGTTGAAGATCGGCGATCTGGGCATTTCTGAAAGTGACACGTGTTAAGTGTCAATCAGTCAATATTATCATGGATTATCTTTCTAAGCATTGTGCCTTTCTAATACGCATCCATTGTATCATTAGTATCAGGAAAAGAAAGATTACTGTCAATATGATTGTTTACAAACTCCAAAAAGCTTGGAAAAAAACACGTGTTTTTGATTTCAAATGTAATGAATGCAAAAACAACATGTACATGGCTCACCTGAGGCTCATCTCTGTCTCCAGGTCTTCCACTTGTTTATTTAACGGGGCCTCTAGTGCCCCCTGTGTTTCCAGCTCAGAGATGATCATGGTCCGACGCTGAATTCAGAAATATTAAAACCAGTTTAAATCTGTCTGTGTTTTTCTTTTACATGCAATCAAGGTCAATGTCTCACTCTGATTTTGGAGGCAGGTCTCTCTCCAGACTCGATCTGCTCTTTGAGGTGGCTGATGTCCTGAGCGAGCACCTTCCTGTCCTCCAGCAGGTCATTCAGGTGACGGCGTGCCTCCTCTGTACTCACCATCACCTCCACTTCATTGAACAGCCAAGCCTAAAACCACAACAGAATCAACAGTGTTCATATCTACCGGCCGGGAAATAAGACCATTATACGTCTGATGCCAGTCTGGATTATCTTTTAAACTGCAAAGGCAGCAATTATTTAGTAGGATGTCTTAAAAGAAGATCCTGTCTTATGATTTTAAAAAAAAAATCATGTTCTGCCAGTACTGTATAGACCTCTATAACCATTTCGCAAAATGCATGGGATTCTTGTATTAGTTTGAGTTCACATTTCATTCTGTTCTCAAACATTAATGTTGTAGGGGTTGTTTACAATGTGCACTCTAAACAGAATCTTATTTTTAACATAAATCAATCTATCATAATACAATTTTACACTAATTCCCTTGTGTCTCCATGTTTACCTTCACTCGAGAGGCCGCGCTCTCCATGCCCTTGCTGTGCACATCTTTACGTTTGTCTAACACCTCACTTCTTTTCATCAAAGCATCCTTTAAGCGCTTATTTGCAGCTGCAGCCTGTGAGAAAGAAAATGGTTTTAACAGAGTCTATAGAGAATGGTGCTTTAATAACTAATGATCCTAATGATTTTACTTCTTCGGTTTTGCGGCGTAAGACATTAGCCTGTTTCTGAAAATCCCTTTCAAGTTTGAGTAACTCGTACTGCCGCTTACGATCCTGTTGAAAATGAAAATGCACCGATTAGAATGTAGAAAAATTAAAATAAAATTGAATGAAGTTGCTTGTGAATACTTTTTCTTTAAGCTGAATCACTTCTCTGTCCTTCTTGTTCTTCCAAAGCCTGAATTTCTCAGAATCTTCTCTCATTTGTCTCATCAGCTGTGTCCGCTGAGTCTTCATTGCCTGCAAGGACACAGTGATTGCAAAAGCATTTGTATGGAGTTGAAATAAGGTACAGAACATATCAGAATATTTAAGCACTTTGTGACAAAATCAGATGTGCTGTCTGCCGCTAATAATAAAGTAAGCGGTGAACGCAGCGCTCGGATTGTCTGTGCCCCAGTTTCCCTTCAAATTAATACACATGGATATTAATGTGTTAAGGGTTTGTGAGAGCTAGGGATGAGTTAGATACTGTAAATACTCCCCCTTCCTCCTTCTGTGGAGTGATAAACAGATACCTCACTATAGTATTTACCTGGATCTCCTGCATGAGCTTGCCGACTTTCTGGACAGAGGATTCTTTAAGTTTTAGAAGCTTTGACTGTTCTATGAGTTTTTTCTTCATTTCTCCAAGTTGTCCTTCCAGCTCCTGCAGCCTCTTTCTGCGCCGTTCACTAAGTCTATACACAAAGACACACTAAGATAAGACCCACTGATCCCAAATTAAAGTAAAAATATGCACTATCCTACATACTTGGCCTGGTTTGTGTCTTTCTTTGCAGACTGTATAGCCAAAAGAAGGTCCTCTTTCTCCTTTTGCAGAGAGTCCACAGCTGTTTGGAGTTCCTGCACATTTTTCTATGAAGACACTTAAAAGGCATTAATAATCCACCGCTTCTATAACTCAGACTATCTTCTTTTATAAATCTAGCAGAACATAAAGAGACCTTACCTGGTGCTCTGACTGCATTGGCTCCAGCTGACTGTCATTCTGGCACATTTTCTTTACAAACGCTTCCTTTAAACTCAACACCTTGTTAAGTTCGATCAGTTCCTTTGATAGCTGTGCCTGCCGCAATGCATGATGGGCGGTATAGGCCTCTGGGGATTCTTTACCAGCACTGGCTGCAGTATCCTATTAAATCCAAGTTCAAACAGTTACTAAGGTCTTGATACCAGATATAGATTGATAATTTAAATAAAACCAACAGAAGAATCAAGGCAGAGTATTTGAAAACACAAATTAACTATACATACAGCAGGGGAAGCACTTGCAGAGTTGTGGCTCCCATTTGCTGATGTCTCCTGTACATCCTCTGTTGCCATAGCGTCAATAGAAGCAGCCATCCCTGCACTTTCAGTCTTAAAGAGCAAGAATAACAATACATAGGGGTTTATATTATAGAAATCTATGGTGCCACCTCGGTAACCATAAAATAAACATGCACAGACCTTTAGTTCCAGTATGATGTCTTGGAGGTTTTTCATTACTTCTACATTCTCCTTCAGCTCCTGGTTTTCCAGATTAACCAACAGTTTCTCCAGATCTACTGCACATCTGAAAAAGGAGTTGTATAATACATGTTTTGTTTGAAAATTCCGAAGTGGCATTTATTAGACTTACGCATCATGTTGCCGTAGTTGTTCCAGTTTGCTCAGCAGTTTCTCATTTGTTTGTTCTGTCTACAATCATTTACACAAAAAAGTAAAAGCTCTTTATACAACAAAAACAGTCTCATAATATCCAATATCCAACACGCAACCCTAAGAATATATTTTAACTAGTGTGAATTTTGAAAAGTTTGTGCAAACGTTCTACTAATATATTACTTAATTTAAAGGTCCCATAGCATGAAATTTTCACTTCCTGAGGTTTTTGAACGTTAATGTGAGCTCCCCTACCCTGTTTAGGGCCCCCCCATGGTTAAAAGTTGCGAAATGTCTAAACTGAGCATTTGCGGTCCTTTTCTGCGTTAGAAAAAAACACAGCTCAAACGGGCGATTCTGAACAAGGCAACTATGTTACGTCACATCGAAAAAAGAAATGCAAATGCAGTTCCACCACCGTCTGGATGTTCACCCCGTCTCTGGAAATCACGCCCAGAGAGCTTGGAGGAGCTACGCAATGCGAAAAGCGTTTTTTTTTAATTGCGAGCGAGTGTTTCTAGTCTTGGAAGTCCTTTACCCGACCCTCTGGACCTCTGAAACAGCAGTGGTTTAATTTGATTTTCTGTGAAAATGTGTTTTTTCATTGAAATTCCTCTCCTTTCTTCCTTCGCGCTTAAAACGCGGAAGTGGGAGACAGCGCACCTAACCAGCGGGCACATTTGGTCCCCCCCGCCCGCTCCTCTAACCTGTGTCCTTCTCATTTGCATTCAAGCAACAAGGCCCAGAATGAGTCGTTCAGAGAGAGATATTCTGACTCTGACTGTGTACATGTGTCTTTCTCATGCACTGAGTGTTGATTTTGAAGAAGGATTCATTTACAGTATTAGGGAACCATTAAGGCACCATATAAAAGCATCAAGAAGTACCATGTCATGGGACCTTTAAATAGTTCTCAGTGGCATTTTTAGAGCATAAATGTAGTTTTTTGGTTACCATAATGATCTTCTCAAACATGATGGCGGTTTGTCCGGCTGCCTCACTCAGCTCCCGGCTCAGCTTATTGTTCTCGTCCTGCAAAGCGCGGTTTCTTTCCAAGAGCTTAGTCACTTTCTCTGTGGACTCCGCCCTGGGACACACAAACAGTTGGACTATTGAAGCCTTTTGTTATAGCGATTATTGTGTCAGTGATGAAACACAATTCCCTTAAGACGAGACGATTTTGACATACGGCAAATGTAAAGCATGGGGAAGAAAATTCCCAAATTTTGTGGCATGAGATCTTGTTCAATCCCTAGTTTGTATACATTTATTTATATTGTCCAAATAGCTTACCCAGATAACACTGGTGCTACTCCTCCACGGGCATGAAGTAGCATCACCTGCAGTTCTTGGACCTAAATAGATTAAAAACAGACTTATTAAAAAAAAAAAAAAAAAGCTTTTTGCCCACCACAGTATACATCTCCCAATTGTGTACCTGCTTCTTGAGTCTGTTCATCTCAGCTGCTCTGGGGTCAACGTTGATAATTGGCTTGTTTTTGATCTTGCGAGCTCTGTCGGCATATCGCAGCGTATTAATGGTTTCTTCCATGTTTGAATCTGCTGGGCTGATGCATGCGATCATCAGTGTGTGACTGTTTCCTCCCAAAGAGTCTAATGACAAAAAGATAAAGTTATCCCACTCAGTCTGCAACTTACACATTTTTATCTCAATACCATAAACATTTGAAAAACGATTCTCAAATAAACCTCTCTGAAGTGATTTGAAAAACTAATTCAAATTTTTCACACCAAATATTACCGGTATAAGAAAAGATTTGGCTTTACAAGTACAGTGGTACCTTACGAAATTAATTCGTTCCAGAAGTGGTTTCGTAACGTGAAAAATTCCTAAGTTGAGTAGCTATTTCAATGGAAAAAGCCTGATTCGTTCGAAGGCCCCGATCCAAGTTTTTTTTTTATAGTGTAACTTTTTTTATAGTGTAACATTGTGTTCTGATTGGTTTCTCAGACTGGATTTAAACTTTTCTCACATTTGTCTCTTGTTTAAACACTCAAACTTTCATAGATTTTCAACAAAATGTATTAATAATGAAGTGTGGGGGGAAGGAGGAGGGGGGAGAAGACACGTGTGTGATAGCGGCATGTGTGACAGCTGACCCGGCGCGGGGGCTGTCAGCAGGTCTAGACCTGGACTAAACCAGGACTAAGCCTGGACTAAACCTGGTTTCATTTCGAGTCACAGCTGAGGCGCATGCAAGAGCTGCTCTAGACCTGCACTAGACCTGTCCGCGTAAGGTGCTCACGGAGCGGCCTGGATAGAACCGTGAGGTCGGCCTCTTCAAGACCTCCAGGCCGGTGACCGGGACAATCCCCGGACCCATGCCCGCTTAGGGAGCTCTTAAGGCGGGCTGGCAGTGTCCCCCTGGGTCACTGGATGTCTGGGGCTCCGTGCCTGGAGGGGCCCTGGAGAGCAGGTCTAGACCACGGTCTTGCATGTGAGCAGCGGCTCGCCTCAGCTGTGACTCGAAACGATACCAGGAAATAGACCCACACGCGGCGCTTTAATCCACCTGGTCTAGTCCTGGTCTAGTCCAGGTCTAGTCCAGGTTTAGTCCAGGTCTAGACCTGCTGGCAGCCGGGTCAGCTGTCACACATGCTGCTATCACACGTGTCAGAGCGCAGTCTTCTCCCCCCTCCTCCTTCCGCCCACACTTCATTATTAATACATTTTGTTGAAAACCTATGAAAGTTTGAGTGTTTAAACGAGAGAGAAATGTGAGAAGTTTAAATCCAGTCTGAGAAAAGCGTATGTGTGTGGTTGAGCGCGCATTATTTGAATTTTTGCGTTTCGTAACTTGAATTTTCTTTCGTATCTAGAGACCAAAATTTACCATGAAGGTGTTTCGTAACTTGAAATTTCCGTTTGTTGGGTCATTCGTAAGGTGAGGTACCACTGTACAATACACAATCAAAAACATGACATATATCAAGTCTGTATTGGGGCTAAGAGGAGATAAAACCTGGTATAATTACATTAAACCATGGCTAAAAAGGGAGGAGTACATTAAAGGGATATGCCACCCCAGGTCAAATTTGGGCATCTCCCCACAGTCCAGAGACTAAAATAAGTGGTGGAAAGCGTTTTCCTGCTCACCCAGCCATTGTCCGAGTCTGTCGCCACTGACCGCCGCGGTATCTGGTGCTCCTCCACCTTAGACTGGAGTCTAACGTCGCCAGAGAAAGATTTCGGCCAAAAGGAATTAATTTGCTCGATGCGTTTCCCAATTACTTTGTGTGTAGTGCGCATTCATATCTAGTGCAAATAAATGTGCAAATCAACACGGAGAGCTTGCCTTGGTCATTTTGGGTGGGAACTATTTTCCAGTGCGCAAGAATACAGCCGTATCACGCAGCACGCTGCCAGGGGAATCCCAGTTACGCACCGGGAAGGGAGTTCCCCTGTTGCACAACGTGGTGCGTGATACGGCTGTATTCTTACGCACTGGAAAATAGTTCCCACCCAAAATGACCAAGGCAAGCTCTCAGTGTTGATTTGCACATTTATTTGCACTCGATATGAATGCGCACTACACACAAAGTAATTGGGAAACGCATCGAGCAAATTAATTCCTTTTGGCCGAAATCTTTCTCTGGCTACGTTAGACTCCAGTCTAAGGCGGAGGAGCACCAGATACCGCGGCGGTCAGTGGCGACAGACTCGGACAATGGCTGGGTGAGCAGGAAAACGCTTTCCACCACTTATTTTAGTCTCTGGACTGTGGGGAGATGCCCAAATTTGACCTGGGGGTGGCATATCCCTTTAATAGATCTGTCTTTAAATTCAACAAATACTCAAACTGCAGGGTACCCAACATACCACCAGTGGTACAATCACTATAGTTTGAGGAAACACTAGTTTAGACTAGTTTACATGCATTGTATCTGAATGTACTACGCAAACAGGAAAAATATACCGATGTTGCCCTAGTTACACCATTAGAGAAAATCAAAGCCAACCTTGTAGCAGACGCGTAAGTTTTGAGTCTCTGTAAGGAACAAAGCTGTTTTTCTTGCTTTCATCACCGAGAGCACTGATTACATTTCCCAAAGACAAAAGGCCTTTATTGATGCTGATGCCTGCAGAGAAGGAGAAAAGGGTAGACTTTTGGAAAAGCAGACAACAAAACAAGTGTAACCAAAATGATAATTTGATAACCTATGGTGCCTATGAAAAACATATTTAAAGTACAGCCAGTGCAGATTAAATAAAGACATGTTACCTTCTTTCAAACGATCCCCCTCTGCTTTTGTTTTCTTTTGCCTCTCTGAACCTGCCAGATCCACAAGATGCAGTTTGGAAACTACAGAATCAGATCTGGAAAGGGTAAAATATTTAATTATTTTTATACAAATGCATTCTTTTGTAACAATAAGCACAAAAAAAATCATTAGCTCAATATAGTTTTATTATGGTACCATCAATGTGTCTTTACAATTGTATTATTCACTCACACACTCAACTATGGTAAACTGCTTCTAAAGCCAGAGCAGACTGAAACATAATACCAGATCATAATACCAGTAACCACCAACGCTTGGAATTATGGGCAAATACACTACCACTGAGTCTCTGGCCTGCTGCCAAATATGATCATCTTACTTATCTGTTCCCCTGCGTTGCTCCAGGGTGATTGTGAAAATGGCATGAGAGCGTGAAGAAGCAGCATTCATGGCGGTAGAGCCCACAGTACGAGCAGAGTTCCCCTGCTCCAGGCAACCGACCATCTCCTGAGCAGACATCACCTGCCTCTCAGTTAGGCCCACGATCTGCAAAACAATTTCATACAAGACAATAAATACCAGGACACTTTTGATGCTAAAGGAACTGGCTACACCACTGACCTTGATACCATCTTTGGGGTCTTCTCGAATGTTGAGGGCTGGTTTGTCTTTAGATGTTGAAAGCAAGTCAAGAATCTCTTCATTATAAATCTACAAAAATAGATATAAAGACACAATTACAATATTTTTCAAGCTGAACTTATTGAACAAACAGTGTACAATTCACAGACCTCAAGGTACGATACAGCAAGGTAAAATTCACACTCCGTGGCATTTTCTTTTTCATCAAAGATTGTTCTAATAACTCGAGGAATCACTCCAACAGAAGGGTCACTCTCTTGAGCTGCTGTGTATGTTCCTCCCATGGAGTAAGTTTTCCCTGATCCAGTTTGTCCATAGGCGAGCACTGTGGCATGGTAGCCTAAAAGAAAGATTTTGATTAAATACTTGTTTGAAGCCATGTTTACAAGCAAATGAGCATGAGGTTGTATAAAAGATATGAAACATTAAGTAAACTTAATCCAACCTTTGAAAAGACCAGACAGTAACGAGGACACAGCTGATTTGAAAACCTCTTCTTGTTCAACAGTTGGATCAAATACATAATCGAAAGTGAATGCCTTTTCTGTCCCAACGACGACCTAAAAATGCACAAAAGTTGATGATCAAGACCCCATAATGTACTTTATGTATATTATACAGTATTGATAAAGCACAGACCTGAGGCTCTCCAGGCACAAAGGTGAGGCAACACTGACATCCTTCATTGATTTCTTTGGGCACCAAAGGGCGACAGCGCAAGGCAACACGGACAGGGATCACCTTTGCATCCTCACTGGTCATGATGAGCCAACAATCTACCAGTACAAAGCAGCAATTATTATACAAATGAAACCGCATACAAATTACACAGCACTAAAAGTAGGCTTGTGTTTGTGTTGCAAACCTCTACGCTACTCTACTTCCTGAGACAGCTCAGGTCTTTCAATGTGTGCAGCAAGTTACTGGAGATATTCTACCAGTATGTGGTGGCCAGTGCCCTGTACTTCACTGTGGTCTGTGGGGAGAGCAGCACCAGTAAACGGGACATTGGGCGGATTGATAAACTGATCCGTAAATCTAGTCATGTGATCAGCTGTGAGCTGGCAGCGAGGGACGGGAGGACATTGGACAAACCACTCTCCATCATGAACACTCCTGCTTACCCACTGCTCCAGATAATAGAGAGACAGAGCAGCTCATTCTCCAACAGGCTCTTACAGCTCCGCACAAACAGCGAAAGATACAGGACGACATTCATACCATACTCCCTACAACTGTACAACAACTCACCCTTATGTAATAGATAATGTAATATCACTTATGTAATAGATAATACTCCCTACAACTGTATATAGCTATGATTGGACATCTTATTGGGGCAAAGCACCGAAGGTGCTAGGCACCATAGTGTTTCTAATTGTGTATCTTATAATATTAAAAGATAACAAAAAGTGTTTGTACTGCATCACCCTTGCTGATTCTTATTAGGGGGCCAAGCACCAAAGGTGCTAGACACCCTATAGGAATTGCTTTCCGTTGCCTAGGCAAGTTGCCTAGTAACCCTTTGATCTTTCCTTTGATGTTCTGGTCTCAAGATTATTATTATTCTCCTCCTATGGGAGTCTATGGCAGCCCCTAGAACCGTCTGGTAAAAAGTTGTGAAATTTGGCATGCACATTCCAGCCAGTCTCCTCATTACCCACAGCAATTTATAGGTCCCCAGCCCCAACCGTCTAGTGGCACCAGCAGGTCAAAGTTGCAGAAATTTGTCAATTGCCTAGCAACGCACCTAGCAAACTTTGATCTGTCTTTGATGTGTCTGTTCTGACAGGGTTAGACCCTGACCCTGTCAGACTCTGTTAGATCCTGTCAGACCTTGTTAGACCCTGTCAAACGGTGCTTGGCCCCCACATTGCTGCTTGCAGCTATATTTATTATTATTATACAATATTCTCCTAAACATGGGAGTCTATGGCAACCCCTAGAACCGTCTGGTAAAAAGTTGTGAAATTTTGCATGCACATTCCAGCCAGTCTCCTCATTACCCACAGCAATTTATAGGCCCCCAGCCCCAACCGTCTAGTGCCACCAGCAGGTCAAAGTTGCAGGGATTTTCAGGAATTGCCTAGCAACGCACCTAGCAACCGATCTGTCTTTGACCTGTTAAACCTTGTTAGACCCTGTCAGGGTCAGATTCTGTTAGACCCTGTCAGACTCTGTTAGACCCTGTCAGACCTTGTTAGACCCTGTCAGACCTTGTTAGACCCTCTCAGACCTTGTTAGACCCTCTCAGACCTTGTTAGACCCTCTCAGACCTTGTTAGACCCTCTCAGACTCTGTCTATCTAAACCCCAGCACCTGCAACAAGGTTATTATAGTTTATGAAAACTGTCAGATTCTGTTAGACCCTGTCAGACTCTGTTAGACCCTGTTAAACCCTGGCCTACATGCACCTTCGGTGCTTGGCCCCACATTGCTGCTTGCAGCTATATTTTGACATTGTATTTCGTATTTTACTTATTTTTCTATTTTATTCTGATTTATACATCTACATTTATTATTAATTTTTTTTTAAATAATTTGTCTCATTTGACACTGGTCTATTGCTCTGTAGTTGCTATTCCATCCATTTTTTGTTACCCTCTGTTGTATATTATATTTGATGAGTGAGCTACCCAAAACAATTTCCCTTGTGGATCAATAAAGTTTGCCCAAGTCTTAACCTGTAAATTACTGTTACATGTGCAATAATCAGTGCAATAACCTATGTGCAATATTTATATCATACTATGTGCAATACGAAATCCACATGCAACACCTACACCACATTATGTGCAATCTGTGAAATACTTACACCTTATTTGATCTTGATTTAATCCTACCTGCACCTTGTACCTTGCTTTTTTATTTTATTACATATTTTATTATATTGTTTATTATATTGTTTACTTCTTCCCCTGCACTTTGCAACACTTTTTTTACCATGTACTATTATTGCATGTTATTAGTACTTCTTGACTATCTTAGCGAGTCAACGGTTCTTCTGATCCTAAGCATTTCATTGCATTGTTGACCTTGTGTTGATTCTGCATATGACAAATAAACAAATCTTGAACCTGAAAACGCTGAGAATTTGATTGCTATATCTCAGCTGTGTAGTGTGAATAGACACTGTCACTCACAACTACGTCAAACTCAACATTAACAGCCGTTTCAAGTTCCTTATTTATTAATTTAAAGAGAGATTTCAATACATGCCAGAACACTAACAAGTATTCGTTTTGTGTATCGATGTTAGCGACAAGTCAACGTTAATACTTACATCTGTTTTCTTCCCTCCAAAACGGTCATATGTATTTCCACACACTTGCGCAAACGTATGTAGCGGACTGCTCATAAAACGATAAAACTAAAACACCCTTTATAAGAAATGTACAGTGTAATCCTTTAGTAAAAACTTAGTCCGGCCGCAGACATCGATGCTTTTACTGCCCGCCACTTTTCAAACACAAGCTCCGCCCACTTCCGTTGGTCTGTTATTGTGTGTCACAGAGCCTCATTCAACATTACCGCCCCCTTCCGGACCGGAATAACACACGCTTAAAATGAATAATGAAATTCTAACATACAAATTACAGTTACACTAATAACATCTGAGTAATTAAGGTAAATATAATATTAGTATAGTATTTCAAGATACCACTGAATTTCCTTTCATCAATAAAGTCTATCTATCTATCTGTCTGTCTGTCTGTCTGTCTGTCTGTCTGTCTATCTACCTACCTACCTACCTTAGACTTAGACAAACTTTATTGATCCACAAGGGAAATTGTTTTGGGTAGCTCACTCATCAAATATAATACATAACAGAGGGTAACAAAATATATATATGGAAATAGCAACCAAAGAGCAATAAACCAGTGTCAGATGAGACATAATTATACAAATAAAAATAGTGATAATAAGTGTATATGTACAAACAAGGCGCTTTGTGTTACATTTTGTATGAAAAGCGCTTTATAAATAATGTTTGATTGATTGATTGAAATCAGATTAAATAGAAAAGTAGTAATAAAATATAAAATACAATATCAAATAAGATGTACCAACCTACCTACTATCTATCTATCTTTTTTTTTTTTTTTTTTTTTTTTAAATTCCATTTATATAGCGCTTTTCATGACATGCCTTTTCATCCCAAAGCGCTCCACAGTTCACCATTCATCCACTCCACACTCGGCGGTGGTAAGCTACTTTTTCTGTAGCCACAGCTGCCCCGGGGCATGCTGACGGAAGCGAGGCTGCCAATCCGCGCCATCGGCCCCTCCGACCACCTCCAACACTCATGCACCCTCCACTTTCAGTGGGCTGCACATTACTGCGCCCGGGGACCATCTCCATGATCTTCTTGCTTCGGCTTGGTCAGGACCTCAGCTGGAGAATCCTCCCACAGGTGGCTCACGTCACAATGGGCCTCGATGTCCCACAATTGGAACATTCCAAGAATGCAATGAAAAGTCTAAGAAAATAGACATATGCAACCAAAAATTAAGAACAAATAGGCTTATATCTAACAAATTAAGATGCATATTAGAAATACGTTGAATAGAGTTAAAGTTGTAATATGGCCAACTTTTTTGTTACACTGGGCTTGCATCTCTACAAACCTGACTGTTTTGGTCTGGGCCTCCTCCTAATTTTTTCCATGGAAATTGTGTTTGTTCCTTTGGCTATAATCTTCCAGAGTTTTACATAAACCTTATCTGTCTCCATGGAGAATGTATTAGCATGTTTTAACTTCTCATTTACATTAAATTGTGCACATGCCACCTCCAGAAAATTCTGTATTATATCTTTAAGATACAAAAATGGTGTAAAGATATTAAATAATACAGGGGCACTGTGCAATTAGAGAAAGATATAGGGCTACAAAATAATGTGTCTCTGACTATGGTAGACCTACAGCATACAAGAATAAAAAAGCAAGTGATTTCAGTGTATTGTTCTGGAGATGATTCACATTATGTGTATTGGTGCACTATCATAGTAGCCCTGTTGCATTCTGAACTGTCCTCTGAGTGAGGGAGATGGGGAACAGGAGGGTCTTGCTAATCTCACATCTGCTGGACTGTGAGTCTTACCCAGAGCAACTTCAGCCTTATCAGGGGTTCTTGTCTTTCCTTCCTGCTGCTCTCAGACTGCAAAATGAACACAGCCCTGTACATGTGTCATTCACCTAGTAATCATGTGCAGTACTACAGTAATCCCTTGTTTATCGCGGGGGTTAGGTTCCAGAAATAACCCACAATAAGAGAAATCCGCGAAGTAGGACAACTTTATATTTTACAATTATTCTATGTTTTAAGGCTGTAAATGCCTCACCACACACACATTATACACTTTTCTCAGATTGGAATTAACCTTTTCTCACATTTCTCTCTCATTTAAACACTCAAACTTTCATAGATTTTCAACAAAATGTATTAATAGTGAAGCGTACGGCTCCGGAAGCCCCGCCGTACGCGCGAGGAGCACGGAGACATGAGTCACTGGATCCGCAGGAAGCACAGCGCTCATCCAACGGCACTGCCACGTCCCGGGACGCGACGCGCACCAACCCCTTGGAGAAGTGCGCGACACGTGCACCCGCTCATCGTGGTCAAATCCGTGACAGAGCAGCACAACTGGCGCGAGGCCGGCGTAGACCGGGGCTGCGAGCACGAGGTTTAGACCTGGTCTAGACCTGGTTTAGTTCTGGTCTAGACCTGGTTTAGTCTACGTTTAGTCCTGGTCTAGTCCTGGTCTAGTCCCGGCCCCCCGCGTCCCCCATCTATCAATCGGCAAAGGTCTACAGTCTCTTAGCTAATCAGGATGCAGAACACAATGTTACACTATAAAAAAAATGTTACACTATAAAAAAAATTGAAAAAAAAATAAAAATTGAAAAAAAAAATCCGCGAAACAGCGAGGCCGCGAACAGTGAACCGCAATAGAGCGAGGGGCCACTGTAATGCGAATCAATGTACAATTCACTGAAGTCACTTTACTTTATTCCATATATAGTAGTGGTGTGCAAAATAATCGTCATGACAATGCATCGCGATACTAACTTTCACAATATACTGCATCGATTCTTGATGCCAAAAATCGATTATTATTCATTAATAATTTAATATTTAATATTAATAAATAAATAAATAAATAATTAGTTTTTTTTTAAAAATAAATCCTATGCACTTTTTTCTTTGTGAAAGGGTATTGTTTGTTATGATGGTAGCTACCTTCAAAATGGCAAATGTTTGAACATAATTTTTTGTTCATCATTGGTTTGGTTTATTTGTTGTTGTTATTCAATAAATTCAGTTATGAATTGAGTTGCTCAGAGTTATGTATCAATTGAAGACACAGATACACAGCCACTGATATTTAAGTTATCCTCTTTTTTTTGGTACATTTTCACTGAAGTATGTCCAATATATTGGAATGCATCGCAATAATTCAAGTATGCATTGTGATAGTATCGCATCGTGGCATATGAATCGTGATTCGAATTGAATCGTGACTTCTTTGCCAATACCCCCCCAATATATAGGGTACATAACAATAGGCTACATAATAGTTTACCTTTTTGTATCTCACCATTAAAAGCAGCCTATATTCTAATATAATTGCAACACTACTTCCCCATTCTTCAAAACACAAGCAAATTATGCAATTAGTTCACACACCAGATGTGACTCTTAAAAATACATTAATCTATAAAAAAGCATAAAATGCTTCTGTTAAAAAAACACATTTTGAGACCATGTAGGAGAGAAATCTTAATTCAGTAAACTTTGTTCAGCCTAACATTTTTTTGATTAAACCTATAAAACTAGCCTATACGAAACAATACAATACAAATAATAAACTGTGTCTCAGAGCATCTCTTTCATTCTTATTAAGAAAGATAGACTAAATGACTCTAAAATGCGATTAAAATGATCTGGGGGGCATCTACTGCTGTTTTAGGGGATTATACTGAATAGACCTACAAAACTGAACAGAATATGGAACATATGATTCTTAGCCATTAAAGATCCTCTTTTTGCACCAGCAAAGAATTATCCAAGTACCGAGGTCTACCACAGTAGCTATAATAAAGGACTAACCCATAAGATGACTAAAATATGGATACAAAAAATAAATAAATAAATAAAATAAAAAATCTAACCAGACGTGCATGGCTTGCCAGAAGAACAGAAGGCAAGCTCAACAGGCTTCCACTGGAACGACTGAGTGATAGAGTAATGATGTTTAATACATCCAGGATGGTAACCATAGAACTATCCATAACTAAAGGTTTTCCTATTTATAGACTTCTATCTATCTAGTCTATAATAAGATCTATAAAAGGTTTTCCTCAGTTGTTTAATTCAGTTAGCGTCCACGCTGATGCGTCCAACGTCACGGGCACGCATGCTTTTCAGAGGGAACATTTTTTATATTCTAAATGTGATTCCCCGATAAGCTACGCATTGTGTGCAAAGATTTGACGCAACCCTTTCCTGAATCCGAATCCGACGTGCCGAAGACTGCGATGCCTGTGCCCACAGACTGCTCACAGGGCTTTACCCGAACCTAGTAGCAGCTGAGAGACCGGTGCGGAGCGAGGGTTTCTGAACCCGGAGGATTTCTCACGACCCTCGGACGAAAATACTCTTCTAAATGTACCCCTTTTACGTGGATGACAACCTCCAAACAACCCTACAGTGAAAACTTTCAGCTCAGCATCTGACGTGGGGGTGTAATTGAGATTTAAGCAGGTCCAAGAGCTGGCATGATGCAGGTGCAAACTGGGCTAACCTTTGTGAAATGACGCGGTTTATTGTGCCATGCCAACTCCGCATTGTCAGATGCCATTTTACTCTGCTTTATACCAGCGCCTCGAATGCCAACAAAGTGGGCCTGCTGTAGTGTAATTAGAAGTTCATAAGGCTGTAGCAAACTGGTGCAATGAGAGACTACGCTGTCCAAGTAGTGCGCAGATTGGGCTGAAGCCTATGGGTCCTGCGAACTGGAGCTCCAGACTTCCACTTGGAGAGGTGTGCAGCGGAGCTTCAGCGCACTGCTGTCGGCTTCACATCTGGACCGCCTGCCTGCTGTCATCTGCGGCCTGCCTCAATATCGCACTCTCTGAACTTGGTTGTTTTTAAGGGAGCGGCAACCTTGCTATTGGGTTAAAGAATAGGGAGGAAGATTGGGCTAGGTCAGGACTGAAACGCCGTGGTCCGGAGCTGTACTGGGCTGACGCTGCCCCTCTGACCAAAACGCATGAGCCATGAGCACTGCTTAGCGTGGTCACGCATTTGGGCAGCGCAGGCGTGACATTGCAGTTCTCTCGCTATATTGGTTATTTAGTCAGACATAAAATAGCGTGAAAGTGGAGTATTGTCCGTCATACGTCTCAGCGCAGTGGGATTTGTACGTCTGGTCGGCGTTGCCCCCCGCCCTTCCCGCGGTGACGGTGATGGGTCGGAAGCGGTGTGTCGGTGCAGATTGTTCCAAGATGGCGGCCGGGTGCTGCGGGGTGAAGAAGCAGAAACTGTCGGGATCTCCCGGGTCGGGGGGTCCTGGCGGGGTGGGGGCGGGGAGCGGGGCTCTGACAGGAACCGGACATTGTGCCTCTGACTTGGGCATTGGCTCCTCGGCGACAGTAGCAGCAGCAGCGGGCAGTGTGAGCAGAGCGAACGGCCTGGGGGGAGCCGGGGGCAGTGTGAGCGGTGTTGGAAGCAGCGGCGGCGGTAACAGCGGCGGCACAAGCGCTCTGTCTCCAGCCCCGGCCGGGTACTCCTCATCCGGTCTCTCCCCAAGCCTCAGCCCAGGCTCGGGAAGTGGAGGCAGGAAGATGGTCGTCTCAGCGGAGATGTGCTGCTTCTGTTTTGACGTGCTTTATTGCCATCTTTATGGATACCAGCCCCCGAGAACACCCAGGTTTACAAACGATCCCTAGTGAGTATTAAATGTGCTCTTTTGTTGTTACTTCTGCACAGCAAAGCTCTGTGCTAGAGACCCACAATGCTCTCCATAGGCAATACTCTCTTCTAATTTCAGTACCCTGTTCCCCCACAAGACATACTGTCATGGCAAACCGGTAATGTTCTGCAAAGAAATAAAATTACCGTAACTAGTTTATTTTGAATTGGCAACCCGGGGCCTTCTCAAAGAGGAGCTTGTCAAGGCCTGGAACTGCACCAGCAGAAAGCTAAATGTTATTTTCATTATGCATTGTGCCGACATGATTTTCTTTGCATTGATCGTGGTTGATCGACATCTGTATCTAATGTAAGACTAAACAGATTTTGACACTAAGTTAATGTCCGAAAACCATCGGTCGATTAGCTACACTCGGAGCTAATGGCTATTAAAAGCTAACCGCTAACCCAAAGTAGAAAAGGGTGGTCCAGATAAGATTGCATCGCTCACCATGATAACTTCACACATGCAGCCCCTTTCTCCCAAGATGACAAAATGGATGTCTGACATACAAACTTGTGATGTTGTCATCGATGGTTTCAGTTTAAATAGTTGGTTTCAATGAACTTTGTATGGCCACTCGGCTACCTATGTAGGCTAGGTTTGCTAAGGGCCCTCTCGGTAGATGCCACTTAATTATTTAATTTAAGCCTTTTTACTTGTACTTGTATGTCTCCTCACATGAACATTCATTTGATCAATCCTAAAGCTTGTAATGTCATTTGGCACAGACAAATGACAACCAGACACGGCTTTTTGGTTGATGAAAAAACAAGTCGGCCCGGCATAGCATCATTAACAAAGAAATGCTAAGCCTCGCTATTTCCCTCGGCTGTGTGCGAGTTCTTGGGGATGAGAAATCGGTTGATGACCATAAACACGCTATTTGGATGACAGGAATACTTTTCAAGTTAAAAACCTTAAAGAATCTTCCCATCTCCAAGTTGCAGTCAGTATCTGGGAGACAGGGCTTTGTTTCTCTTTTGTTATCTGAAAACAGCTGATCAGTTGTTAGTTGACCTTCTGTATGTCCATAGGCATAAGCACACTTTAGATTTGATACACAACTATTAATGATAATTTAAATATGTAAGTAACGTATGTCCTTCACTTAACCCTCCTGTCGTGTTCGGGTCAAATCTGACCGTTTTACAACTTATAATATTCATAAATATTATGTTTTTCATCTGATTACCTCAAGACCTTATGATATCCTCCACACTGTGGACTTGAACATATAAAAGTGATGATTACCTATTTCATTCAATTTTGAGTTCCCGGTCAAAAGTGACCGCCATAGGAAATGAATGGGTATCCAGAGTAAATTCATTCAACATACAGAAAACATCCCCATACACACTGCCCCAGCTCACTCACTCTCTCTCACACACACACACACACTCACTCACACACACACACACACACACACACACACACACACACACACACATATATACAAACCAGGGTATGCGTGTTGTGCTGGACATGACAACCGGTCTCCAAGGGCATAATATCACATATGACAACTTCCTCACATCACATGCTCTTGGTCAGGAGCTACTGAAAAGAAAGCTCACCATGGTAGGGACAGTGAGGAAGAGCAAGCCCGAACTTCCCCCTGCGCTGGTATCGACCAGAGGAAGACAGGCACTCTCATCACAATTTGCATTCACTGACACTCACACTCTTGTGTCATACGTTCCCAAGAAGAACAGAAATGTCATCCTGATGAGCACAGTACACAAAGACACCGCTGTCAGCACCACAGAGGACAGGAAGCCCCTGATGATCCAGGACTACAACAAGAACAAGGGAGGCATTGACTGCCTTGATAAGGTAATGTAAAGTCCCATCATGCATTTTATTTTATTTTTATCTAGGTGAATCATAGCATTTTGTGTACGACAGATTGAATATTGTTCCTAATCTCTTATTATTTATTGTTCCTTTATTGGAGCTTACTGGTACATACACCTGTAAGCGGATGATGGCTCGCTGGCCTGTGGCACTGTTCCACAACATCCTGGATGTGTCAGCTTTCAACACGTATGTGGTGTGGACAGCAATCAACCCAACCTGGAATCAGGGGAAAAGTTTCAAGAGGAGACTTTTCCTCGCTTTGGTGACTCCTCTTATACAGCGACGCCAGCACATTCCCCGCACACCAGCCTCCGCCAGTCTGGTTAGGAGCATGCAAGCTCCAGCCGCTGCCCTGGCTGCTCTCCCCCAACAAGGACATGGGCAGAAAAGGAAGCGTTGTGGCCTCTGTGCCCCTAGAGACATCAAAACGAGCCTGACATGCTGCTAATGTCATGCTTATGTTTGCAAGACTCACTCTGACCTGAGTGTCATGCGCATGAATACATACACACACACACACACACACACACACACACACACACACACACACACACACACACACACACACACACACACACACACACACACACACACACAGTTGAGTTTGGTGTTTGGTTTTCCATTTATTTTTTGTATTATATGTTCATTTTGTAGTTCATTTTCAGTGCCTAACTGTATTTTAACTGATGTTATTTAATGTTTACTTCTATAAATTGTTGTTAGACACTACTTTGAAACATTGTTCTCAACTAAAAAATGTTTAATAAAAAAAATTGGTGTTGAAAAAAAAAATTGTGCTAATTTAAGAGCAGTTAAAACAGACCGGTCAATTTTGACCGGGAACACTAAAGTAGGGGGCTGGAGGCGAACACGACCGGAGGGTTAAGGTTACTAAGTCTTCAGACTAAAATTTTAATTGGGTTAACAACATGACCTATGACCCAGTTATCCTCCCCAGTTACTTGTTGTATTTGCACATAGTCTCACAAGTGTGAGTGAGGCAGTGACCTCAATATGTCCTTAAGGAATGCATTGTCACATCACTTTACTTAGATGAGTCCAGTGGGCAGTTTTTGTTGGGGTGCCTTTGGATGAGGCTCATTGTTGACACATTCAGTTTATTATATTATATGTAAGTTTAGTGTTTTTTTTTTAAATTCTGAAGCAAACCTGACTCTAAATTACTTCTAAACCACCAACCAAGCACTTTATCTTTTTGCGTTTCAGCCCACTGTTTGTCACATGGAAAATAGGCAGAGACAAACGGTTGAGGGGTTGTATAGGTACATTTTCTGCCATGAATCTGCACTCAGGACTCAGGGAGTACACCCTTACCAGGTAAGCAAACATTGTGACAGTATTTCATTTAAACAACACATGCATATAGGCTTATAGTTTATACAGATTTGTTGCAGTATTGTCTGGTCTTCTTTGTATACATTGCTCTTTTGTTTTATTGTTCATCTCAAATCTAGTGCCCTTAAAGACAGCCGCTTTCCCCCAATGACAAGGGATGAGCTGCCTCGCCTCTTCTGCTCAGTGTCTCTTCTCACCAACTTTGAAGATGTCGGTGATTACCTTGACTGGGAGGTAGCACATTTTATTAAACTTACTTGATATAGAAATATCATCTTTGGCTATAACTCACATGAGCTGAAATACTTTTCTCCCAGGTGGGTGTTCATGGTATTAGGATAGAGTTTTTCAATGAAAAAGGATCAAAGCGCACAGCCACCTACCTACCAGAGGTTGCAAAGGAGCAAGGTGAGATTTGGTGTATTCATTATCATTTTTATTTATTTGAGACTGTGTATGTTATTGGAAACTTAACTTTTGTTGTACAAATTCCCTTGCCAAGGTTGGGACCACATTCAAACCATAGATTCCTTACTTCGAAAGGGAGGTTACAAAGCTCCCATCACAAATGATTTCAGGAAGACCATTAAGTTAACCAGGTAAGTTACACAATCAATTTTAAACCTGTACTATTTTCTGTCCTCTCAAAAAAAAAAAACAGCTGCAAACAACCAATGGTAATTCAAAATTCTGCCAGTTTTCTTATATTTTTTTGTGACCTGGTGCTACCATAGTCAGCAGTATCTTTGCACCGTCCCTGTTCTTAGGTACCGTAGCGAGAAGATGACAATGGCTTATGCAGAATACATCGCCCACCGCCAGCATCACCACTACCAGAATGGCATTGGGCACCCTCTACCACCCTACAACCATTATTCCTGACAGCGAGCCGCATGACCAATCATTGGACCTCTCCGCGGACCTTTTCCCAGGAGAGCCTGCCCCCTCCTGGTCTAGCTATTTCTACTACTGTACCATTTTATGATGATTGTTTCCGTTGCCATGCTGGCCGTCGTTAAGACAGTGACATGGCAACGGGTGGCAACAGAGCATCATCTGATCAGGCAAGAAAATCTAAGTTTTTCATTTTGGGTTTGCCTGTGGCTACTTATTGCAGCATATATATGTATATCCATAACCCCTGTCATTCATTGAATAGATTTTATTAACCCTTTTAACCACACCTAATGAGGTGTTTAATTCTGTGGATGGAAAGAAGTCTCTTAAGATGACTAATATTTTTAGGCTTTGCTACCATTTAACATACTAAGCGTAACAATTTTGTTTATTTTTTCCTTTTATTAATAAAACGTGTATACCATGTAGCAAGGCAACTGCAGTTCCCAAAGGCTGTGTCTTATCTATTGATTCCTCTCAAAAAATAGATTGTTGAGGTTGGTTTAGCTTTGTAGTGTTGTAGTTTGAAGTTGAACTTTATTTGGATTTGTATTCTCCAAAGTTGAGATTGTAGGATTGTGATGGCTCTCAAACAGCGGCTGCTGGTGTTTTCTTTATGGAGCTCACAATCACTTAATGTAAATCTGTGTGTGGATAAAGACACCGGCCTTTCAAAAAAATTAAATATAGTAGTCTGTTAGAAATTATATGATTTCCCCAACAAGTCTTGACCATTCAGTTTTGTATTTGTGATGGAACCAGTCCATCTTGAACACAACAGATTTTTTTCAATTTACTTCAGTCTTAAAGTGAAATCTGAAAGAAGCCATTTACTCTGATAATCATGTCAGCACAAGTGATTCAAATGGAAGAAAAATGCAACAGATAGGCCTTCCTCTCCCTTTAGAAGTGATTTAAAAAGTGGAGGGTTTGCAGTTTTACAGGTGTTGGTACTATGCTGATGCAATGCTTTGACTGAAACTGACAGGGAGGCTCTGACTTCTTAAAGCCATATTTTCTTGTTTCATACCTATATGAGGTTGCATTGCAGGTCAGCTGTTGAATATGGTTGATCTGTGACAGCAAATCTACCAGCCCTTGTACTCACCTGTACCTCCATTAATCCTGTGGCATTTTGTTGTAGAAAGTTTGTCTTACCTTTCAGATTTCTAGATAACCATTAACACTAGAAAAAATGATGTACACAAATAGTCTTTTTAAATGTAATACACCCCTGAACGTACACAAAGTTTGTGGAATATTTGTCATATAGCAATGCATGTCATTTTGTCTGTGCAAACTCACACAGTAGCAGTTACACAGCTGTGGAGTTGGTCATTGAAAGCAGCATTTCCAGTCTTCTAAATGTAGTCAAGTTCTGCAGATTGAGGAAAAAATATTACTTTATTTGCTTTGAATAGATTGAAGAAAACACCTTTTAAATTGTATCAAATTTCTGCATAGTATTTTACTGTCAAGGTCTACAACATAAAGGCATGACCTGAGAAGCCATTGTTGTCCAATAGACATTTTGTTACTTGTCATGTCCACACACAATAGCTGGGTTTAATAATGAGAATTTCCAGATGATCTGCTTGCTTTGGTTGAGTTTTGGTTTTAGCTCTGCAAACTGGAATTTTTGAGAGGTTCTTGTTACTTGACCAAGATCTTTGTTTGTAACAGCCTTTACTAACTGACATGTTATTTTTCTTTATGCAAAAATTTCAAGGGCTTTTGGCACTCCATCCACAGTAACCAGAAATGACCCAATTTAAGTTGTGTTGCCTTAAGAGAATGATTTAATAATTGGTGAACCAGTAATGATGACTACTGTTCCTCTGCCCCTGTTTACACCACAAATGAAATGTATGAGGATGTGTTGACTATGAAAGCCTGCAGCCTCTCCTGTCTTATTCAGCTGTTGGGCCTCCATAAAGTAATGCGACCTGCTGGTGCACAAATATCCCAACGTTGCCACCGGTGTGAATGTGATCTGAAGACACTACACAAGGAACAGTAGACATTCATTTTCTGGTCCATTAATCACAGCACAACCTGAATTTCTCTGCTGCAAAACCAAATTTATCATGCTCTTTTCCATGTTATTGTATATACATGCAATGTGTCTACTTGCATGTATGTATCAGTATGAGACCTATGGTTATATCCATATGCTTGATCTATGGCTTAGACACTCTTACCCATTAAGAGATTTAAAATATGGTGCTATCAGACCTCATATTGGGGTGGTCACTGCTCGTGACTGGTCATGCGGACTCATTCTTCATATCATATATACTTTAAGATGCTACGTGTAAGATTTTCTCTCCAGTATTTTGCTGTGAAGTGAGCTATCTCGGCACACTTTGATACACATCTTATGACGGTCACCAAGCAAACTGTAGCCCTTAGAATCTCTGTCCATTGTGGGATTTGGGATCAATTCCCTATGGGAAAAACAGAAAAGTCCTAGGAGCATACATGTCTATGGGGCTATTGAATGTACTGTTATTAGGATCTTGCAGCGACATATGGAGAGAGAAAATCCTACGTGTTACCTTTAATATCCTTGATATATGCAGATTTGTTTAACAGGTGTTTTTGTTTCAGTGCAAGTCAACACCCTGCAGGTTTGAAAGGACAAGAAGTCACACATTGACCCTCTCCCTGTTTACTCCCCACACTGTGGCCCAACCTCATGGCCTCGTTTGTTAAGATGTGAGACATGTTGTTAGCTAGATTGTAACCGTAGTAACAGCCGTTGCCTTTCCCGAAAGTCTGGATGGTGTTTTTCCTCAAAGCACATCCACAGTTTTCTTCTAGCTGCTGAATTCTTTGACCTCTTCAGAAGGTCCTGTTATTGTTGAAGGAAGCACCTCATGGCGGGGACACCGTTATTGTTTTTACTTGTCATAGAGTTGCAGTACTTATGAACTGTTGAAAGCATTGATACCTCATGGGACAGTATGGGACGGCAGTAGTAGTTTGTTGTAGCAGATTGAGTTTTGGTTCCATACCAGGGTTAGAGTTCAGCCTCAGCAGTTCCTGACGTGTCGTTCTCATGTTTCGGGGAATGCTCGAGCTTGTGTTACCTTCGTATGTTTGACTGAACCAAAGATGCCAGCGGCCATGCCCATATGCTGCTCTTCAGGCCTGGCTTCCTGTCCTTCCAAAACCACCCTGCATATGACAAAATGTTCTGTGTTGTTTTTTTGTGTGTGATTTATTCAAATGTCTTGATTTATTGAGCAACCCGGTTATTCAATGAATTTCATTGAGTCTGTCTCTGGAGCTTTACTAGCTCCTTGGATGGTTTGTTATGGTTGCAAATGTTACTTGTTTTGTTTATTATTATTTTTTAATATTATTGTTGTTATAATTTACAAAAATGAAAATCCCATGGTGTGCCTCCTAGCTTTATGGGTTTATAAGTGTTTTTTTCCCTGAAGACCAGCAGTTATACTTTGTATAAAAGATGGATCTTTTTCCTTATTTTTTATGCCATTAAAGATGAAAAGCCTGTTTTCTTTACTCTGGACCCAGTAGCTGCACTGGTATACAATCGCACTGATGGATGACTAAAAAAGAAGAATCAATAATAATGACAGATAAAATAAGAACTACAATAAACTTGTGTTGAGACTTTTATTAAAAAAAGACAAAAACAACATAAAAAAAGAAAATGACTGTTTTTGTACATCAAAATGAATTCTTTTCAAATGAATATTTTGGATCTAGTTTAAAATTATTTTAGTGGTTTTCTATGTTTTGAAATGTTTGGGACACTGACTACTATAAAGTGTCACTGTAAAAAAAAAAAAAGACATTTTCAGTTGCAGTGGCCCGATGGGCTGGAAGGGTTACCTGGTGTAACTCCTTGTACCAACTTTTTTTTTTTTAATTATTTCCATTTTGAATCTTTGATTCTCTGCTTTAATAACTTGAAAAATGTTGATGGAATAATATGAACTGGGAATTTCAAGCTCACCCCCTGTAGAGCTAGACCCTTCCTCCTTCCCTATTGAATTGCTGTTTGTGAGACTTGAAACGGGCATTTAAGACTGTATGACTCCAAACTGAAACACACAACAAAAAAAGTGCAAAAGAAGAAAAAAAATCTTTTACCCAAAAAAAGGGGGAGCAGGAAGAAAAATATATAGATGGGTTATTTGAGTATGTAAGCAATGGCTGTGAAGATGTAGTTTTAAACATTGTTATTACCTTTTAAAAATCATTTATTCAATAAAAAATACAAAATCTGTTGTAAAGCAAACCTGTTCTGGCCTTTTTTTTTTTTTTACCAAGCCTGTATTCATATTAGTACAAAGTAATAGTACCGTGCATATGACCATCTTAGGTAAAGTTAATAATGATCTCAGACGCTGATTTCATTTGTTCTTGACTGCTATTTTGAAGGGGGAAAAATTGTACCAGTAGACTGACTATAGCTGCTATAACACACACAATGAAGTAACGAAACAGGCCAGTGGTTATTTGTGCTGACATGAGCAAACATGCACTGTGGAGATACATCACTGGGGGTCAGGAGTTCACAAGTGAAGACTACACAGTGAACAAGTATAACAACACTACGACATTATATAGTAGGCAATTACTAACATTTGATTGATTTGACTTGAGATTAGTACAGTATGTAAAACTTGGACATAATAGACCGCATTTGGTACACATAAGCTAATGACAACAGCTACTTTAGGCTTCAAAATAAACCGGTTAAAAAGTGAAAATAGAATAGTAATAATACTCTGTGCCAAGTGAAGTGGCTACCATACTATGCACACATGAACCCAGTGGCCCCTGTAAACTCTGTGAACTAAAGTCAATGAACTCACTGCTCTCACATTTACAGAACCCACTGACTCACATGGAAACCAATGTGTGCAACCCGGGTTCATTCAGTTGTGATTGTTCCTTTTTGAATACAGTAAAAGCACAGGCAGGCTGCATACTCCAGCTTTAAAAAGAAAACAGACTGAAGTGACCAAACGAGACACTTTAATGGTGAATACAGCACACAAAAAACATCCCTTCTTTACAGTGCAATATTTGCTACAGTTACAGAAATATAGCCCTCAGACCTATGTAGTACAGTTATACTTTGGAGTATTTTGGTTATAATACCTAATGAGTATTTAATAAATGTGACTTCATGTAAATGTCACACTTAACTTCTGTTGCACGAGTGGAGTGGATTTGGGATACCCTGTAATAATAATTTAAGTGTCTGAAATACATAAACATATTTAGATTGTTGTTTACCTATATCAACAACCCAAAAAACATTTATTCCAACACACAAACAGCTGTCTGGTCAGAGACATTAAATTCCCATTTTAGATCCTTTTAGATCCTTTCACAATACATCCCGTACTCTTCATACACGATGTCCCCTGAATATTGTAACTGGAATGATCTGAATGAAAGATAACACAATAACTCTGTTTACACATGCACAGTGGAATATAGGGACACGATGAAAATACACTTTCAGTCATGGCAACATTAAAAGCGAACATACACTGAAAAAAGCTACTTTAACCATGGATTAAAGATCTGTGTGCAGTTAACAAACACACATATGATGGCTCACATTAGCAAACGTTTGAAACAATTGAAATGGCAGCTTAAGCTTCTATAACATAAACAAAGTGTAACATCAGCAGAACAGTATTCCCCCTGTCCCATTACTCACATTTACAATAACAAGTCTTGAGAAACTCTCAGGAAATGCTTAAAACAAGGCTTTATAAAATTAGCAGTCTGCCTTATAATTCCTATAACATGTGCATGCAAGCTTGTATGCAAGCCACCAACACAAACAGTGATGCAAACTTGCAACAAACATCCTACAAATGGCAACAAAAAAAAGTATTGTCATAAGCATGTCAGTCGAATTTCTTGTCCCGCAACCGCACAGTATCCAGCATGTATCTGCAGACAGAGCCTAAATGCTGAGAGAGAAAGGTCACAATCTTCCCATGAATTAGGGTCAGCAGGGTTTGGTGTCCCGTTGCCCAAATCCGATACCAGGGTCCGTAGAAGGGGTCTGACACAGCTGGGCACAGCATGTTGTTCAAATTCACCTCAGTGACCTGGAAATACACAGAGACCACATGAACACTAAATAACACAAACATTTATCAAACATTTCTGATGGTGGAAAACACTGATTAGTATTTACTGGGCTGTAATTACTTAAGATAACAAGGACATCTAAATATGAATGATGAACATAATTTAATTGTGATGTGTATAGTTGCGTGTGTATAGTATAATGTATAATGTCAGGAAACCAGAGAAACAAACACTGCATAATTATCATTAAGAAGCATTGAGAAAGATGTGAAATAGACAGTGAAGTATATTGTATTGATATAATTGATTTATACTGTGTTCGCTTATGAAAAAAAAACATGTTAATTAACTGATAATCTCTGGTCAACGATTCAAGTTTGTAGTTTAGACTGACCCACACTGAGGAGAATTGACTAGGCATATTGCTAGATCCTTTAAGTTCTCTTTCAATCGCTATCAACTTTGAAAATATCTGAACATGTGTGCTGTGAAGTCTCATGTATGGTCAGGAGAGGGCAGTATCGTACCAGGCCGAGGAGCTGCAGGAAGACAAAGTGGTAGAGGAAGAGTATGCCAGTGGAGAGCAGAGCCCACCACATGTCCCCCAGGGCCTCGGGCTTGTACACACCTGCAAAAACATGCACACATTCAAATCCCACAACGCACACAAGTTCAAGAGAGATCAAGTGCTATGTCTGTAGTGTAAGCTCTATCCAAGTACGTGTTTCTTACAGATATTCACTATAGTATTTACTTCCTCTTCATGACATTTGAAAAACAGACTTTTATTTACAAGAAGAGCGAGGAACTACATTACGAACATGGCCTCTGTTGGCTTCCGTACCAAAAGAATTCTCAATTATTATTTTTTTTATTTATTTTTTAATGAATTTGTAATTGAAAAAAAGCGAGGAAGAAGTGGTGAAATACTACTGTTGTACTGTTGTTGGGTACTGTTGTCATGATTCTTACATTTCAAACTTTCAGTACAAAGATAAAGGTCTGATAGTCAATACCAATTCTGATACCACAATGATAATTAAAAACACCATGGACTATATTGGGATCACAAAATGACTTTGTTGCCAACTGTATTATTACCTTTAACCATTAACCATTAACAATATCAAGTACTGAGCAAAAGGAACTGCTCAAAGATTAAATATATGCAATAAGCAATATCCATACTCCACAAAGAAATTATATAAGACTATAAGATTTGACTATTCAAATAAAAATGATTCGTGTCACCATAATCTCAGCACAAAAAATAGTAGTCTTTAATCATGTAATCTATCTAGCTTTGATACAGACCATTCTAAAACTATTTAGAAAAGGTACAAATTGGCTCTGTTTATTCTATGATTTCAGTATTAATACTTGTTCAAATTACTTAGTTATAAGACTAGTTTAAGTGTTAATTCCAATCTGCCTTTTGGTATTTTGACAACCCTACTTCAGCACCTACATACACCTTGACCTTATATCTTAAATTACACATACTGTATCCCCAGTGAGGCTCTGACTTCTCACATGTCATTTTTGGCATTTAACTTATTTTATGCTCTTTGCTTAGCTGTGCCAGACTCTCCCCTGTGTCCATCCTATGTAGTTACATTGCAAGCTTGCTTTTTGCTCCTCATGTCATGTGGCCAAAGGTTAAACATGGTGGAAAACAGCTTCAGGGAACGCTTCAAATTACATCCTTTAAGTGCATATGACAGGTTAGCTTACTCTTTTCACAAAAACATCCGTATCAGCAGCATATTGATTTTCCTAAACATTTTGCCTACATTATAATTTTTCCTTCGTGGACATGGAAAGCAGATGTGACATAAAAGTAGTTCATAACAGTTACTTATAGCAACCACAATGTAAACAATTGGACTAAAAAACTAGGGCTGGGCGATTTTACCAGGAAATTGTACATTATTCTTAAAAAACAACAACAACAAAAAAACACATTTTTGATTACATTTTCAATCCCCAATCCTTTCTATCCTTCAAATTTGATTAATCATATGAAGGTTTAAACTGCAAGTGCATGCCTTCCTTGTGCATAAATAGTTTCTGCACTTCTGCACTTTCTCTTGATGATACAGGTATAAGTATTCCATTATAACTCTTACTAACTGTATTTTTGTACTTTTCTTCCCAACTTTTATTTCACAAACTGACACTGACGTATAACTATAATAAAATGTTTACCAAACGAGTCATGACTTCACACGCTACTTTTCCAATTTTAGCCTGTTAGCACGTACCTCCTTTTCTGAACAGGTACAGCGGCACCAGGTACAGCATGGAGTGTTGGATGTAATAAATCTCTCTCTCAAACGGCAGCTGAGGAGAGAACGAGGGCTTGAATTATTGATCTGTTATGGTGTAGGGATGTCAAGAGGATTGCTCACTTAATACATTATCGTGATTATTGAGGGCTCTACATAATCATGAGAACTAAAAGATGATAATCATCTAAATTGTAGAAGCCATTTCAGTTCAGTCTCTGCTCCAAAAATATCTATCTGGTCACTTTACATTAAGATCACATTAACTTCACTTTATCATTCAGAAAGTTTGAGCTAACTTGTGAAATGGTAATTAAGATAGATAAGTTTAATCTATACTTTGGAACATTTTAGACAAAGCCATAATATTTCCATGGAGACGAGCACGTGGCGGACCATCCACGAGAAACTTCACACATGCACCTTTAATCTGCAGAGGGCCCCATGTCCAACCGGGCAGCCCGAATCGTGAATATTCCTTAAATCGTGACATTTCTTCTTGTGACAACCCCATGTGGCGTCATAACAGGCGGGCTTACTAGATTTACATAGCTGTGAGGGATATAAAGCCAGTGTGTGTAGACAGGCTTGTTCCTATCAGCATAGTGCCGGCTCAATACTCTGATCTAGAGATACAAGGCTGACAAAGCAATCGTGTAAGCTGAAGGAAGTCTGTCGGCAGTGGTCTGTGTGCAGTGGCCTTTTTACAGTCAGTGAATTCATAAAGAAGAGCGCTGTGACTGATCTGTAGACTCAGACAGCTGAGGGAGACTGCCTGTGTCTGCACATCTGACAATCTCCAATCTGAGAAGGTGCAGTCATGTACATGTACTGACAAAATGGTACAAAGATGTACAGGAAATGGAAGAAAGTGTGTGATAACTAGAACTAGGGCTGTGTAATTATCACAAGATGTATAATTGCCTTTTGTTTGAGTCATTATTGACTTTTCAAAAGTGTAAGGTTTCCGGTAGAGGATCCATCACCAGCTTGTCTCCATGGAGATGTTGCCTGGAATGGTCAATAATATGGCATTACACTTATTTATCTCTGCAGAGACAGCAGGTGACGCCATGTCAGATCTTTGGAGAGGCAAGCCCACTCACAGAATGTCAATAAACACACCCTCCATCAGAAAAATTACACAGTACACCTTTAAAATAACTGTTAGTTATTAAAACTATGAACAAAGACTTCATTGACTGAGGTTTGTGCAAATCGGCACTGGACTTTTCCAGAACGCCTGTCTTTTCCCAGATTGGCTGCCTGCCCCGTGTTTACCTGTCTCAATTGAAAATGAAAACTGAACTGAGTAAATAAAATCTAAAGACAAAGAATACTCACACAATTGTAATTAAAGATCCCATGACATGGTACTTCTTGATGCTTTTATATGGCGCCTTAGTGGTTCCCCAATACTGTAAATGAATCCTTCTGCAAAATCAAGCCTCAGTGCATGAGATAGCCTCATGAAGATAGTCAGAGTCATAAATATGTCTCTGAAACGCTTTATTTAGGGCGTTGTTGCTTGAATGCAAATGAGGAGGACAGAGACAGGCCAGTGCAGCGGGTGGGTTGTGGCCAAATACTCCGCTGTTTCCTGGATTAGCGGTGCGCTGGCCCCACTTCGGCAATTTAAGCGCGGAGGAAGATACGAGACGCGTTCCATGAAAAAAAAAACATTTCCACAGAAAATAAAATTAAACCACTGCTGTTTCAGAGGTTCGGAGGCTCGGATAAAGGACATCCGAGCCTGGAAACACTCTCACGTGCCTCCAGGCAAATTAAAAAACGCATCTCGCATTTCATAGCTTGTTTGCGGTCCAAAATCTCTGGGCGTGATTTCCAGAGACGGTGGGTAGACATCCAGACAGGGGGTGGAAACCTTTCCGCGAGTGTGAAATGTGTAAACTGAGCATTTGCGATCCTTTTCCGCATTTGAAAAAAAAAGAAACAGTTCTGAACAAGGGTTCCCTTGCTCAGTTTACACATTTTGCAACTTTTAGGGGCGGGAAGGGGGTGGGGCTCACATTAAGATTCAAAAACCTCAGAAAGTGAAAATTTCATGCCATGGGACCTTTAAAACTTGATATTGCTTCTAAATGCCAGAACAAAAAACAAGCACAATATTTTTAAGATGGTGAATATTTTCAGTTTGGAGGGCTCACAGAAAATATCACAGCCAGTTTCAGTTTCAGTTATTTTTTTTCTGCTTCAAATGGTTTGTCTCTTGTTCTGGTGTCAGATCATTTTGAAGTGCAACACAAAGGTACAGTATGTATCTTTCTGGGAGGTTGCTTGTCCCCTGCATGTTTCAGTGGAAATAGAAAGTTAAAAACAATACTTCAGAACATT
Source organism: Paratrypauchen microcephalus (assembly GCA_036785185.1). Classification (NCBI taxonomy): domain Eukaryota; kingdom Metazoa; phylum Chordata; class Actinopteri; order Gobiiformes; family Gobiidae; genus Paratrypauchen; species Paratrypauchen microcephalus. Next base: position 1,811,750 of record JAVJIX010000034.1, read on the forward strand.
CTCCATTGGGATTGAAACGTTTTATACAGTACTGTGGAAGATTATAGCTACAGAAATAACATTTCCATGGAAACAAGCAGGGGGAGGCCCTTTTCTAGGCCACATAAGAGTCAGGTTTATGGAGGTACAGGCCCACTCACAATAAGGATGAATGTTTTTCAGTGTTCTTCAGGGCAATGAACACAATAAAAAAAAAAAAAGTTTTATTTTAGTCTACTTTATTCTATCAGTAAGTATTTGTAAGTTGTCCTTGTTCTTTTGTCCTCTCAAAAGTGGCTTATTATCTTCATGTCGAACTGATAACAAAAACAGACGTGACTCACCAGTCTTGTGTTTACTACAGGGAACATAAGGGCCAGTAATGCTCCATTCAACATATGAACCTGCAGCCTGCAAAAGATAAAGAAAACACCAAGATAAGATAAAATGATCCTCCATGTTTCGATGCCAATTTCAAACATAATCATTCACCAAGAAACTTTCTGATAGAATACTGTATTTTGAACAGATGGTCAGTACGATAATGGGCACGCAAGAGAGAGTTATTATAGTATTGGAAACATCATCTGGATTGACCAATTATTGTTTTAGTACCACTGAGTTAGGGTGGACCATATTGTAGTTTCATCATTCAATTAATCAGAAATATGGTACATTTGTATTGTTTTATTTTGTTTTTTATTAATTTATTTTTAGAGCCATTTTACATCATTTGTATAACACACACAGTTTCCATGCTTTCTTAGGACATGATATTGACTTATATTCATTCCCTTGAAACTGATCCTAGCCTTAACCATAGTTACTTAACTCTGACCTTAACCTATTGTGACCCATATCTGAACTTTAAATCATGTTGTTGAAGTGAGAGGTCCCCATAAATAAGTTTATGCAGATTTTAGTACCCTGAATGTGATAAATACGCACATACACGAGCCTCCGCTGCTTGTGCTTGTAGGGCCACTAAAGACATCATTTGTCTCAACCCAGTCATTAACACTTCAGGTTGTCTATTGATATCTTGCCAATGCTACTAACCACTGAATAGTCCCATAAATGAGAAAATCACTATGGTCAATACTTTAAGTCCACCATCTCTTGTACAGACGGTTGAGCCTTTTTCATTTCACTTCTGACCATAGACTGTATATATAAATGGACATAGCTAAACTTCTAGCTGCCATGTTCCAAATAGGAAGCGAGCTGGTGGTGCTTCTGGCTCCTTTTACTCCATTTCCAATTGACTTTACACTGAGAAAGTGTCACCCCTCTCTTTGTAACTGCTGCTGTGAGCCTCGTCATTTTAGTCTTAAAGACAGTTACTTTATTAATCCCAAAGCACATTCAAATTGTTCACTCATGATCCTGGTGTTTTTATTTCACTATTTTGTCTCTAAATAAATTCCAATTCCTAATATGAACTCAGCTCAAAAATCGCTCCTATAACTGCTAGCATCATGAGCTTCATTTGACTGGTGCCAAATGCTCTGGGTTACGTCACCCTCCCTTAGTCCACTTTTTATACGGTCTATGCTTTTGACTGACTGAGTGTGCCACATTGGTTAGATTTTAGCTGCACTCCCAACTTCAGGATGGATGTTCACTATAAGTAGCCATCACTCTAAAAGTCATCATTTATAAAACCAAATGTGAGCCTCCATCTATCTCATGTGACTTCTCTTTTCATCAAAGCAGACAAAATAACTGTTGTGACAACCAAGGTCACTGGGGAAACTGCAGCGCTGTAGCAGAGTCAGTTTGAATGAGGCCAGCTGTCAGTCTGCTGCCCTCTAGATCTTTATCCTGAAAATCAGCCCTGCTCATATTAATAATAATACAATAGAATATACATTAGCGGTCCTTCACTGGCATGAGTATCCTTTTAAAAGGGGATAGATAGACTGCGAAGATTGTGTCTTAAATTTACAATATCCGGACAGCTGATCTACATCTTACTAAAAGGGTCACTGGAGATGTTAAAAATGCACTTTATTATAAAGCACTGTAGCTATAACATATAGACTGACAGAATTATGTGATCTTAATACAATAATAAAAACATGTGCTATAACATATGCATTAGGGGTGGGTATTGGCAATATGCCACGATGCGATACTATCACGATGCATCACAATACTTGAATTATTGCGATGCATTGCAATATATTCGACATACTTCAGTGAAAATGTACCAAAAAAAAAAAAAAGAGGATAACTTAAATATCAGTGGCTGTGTATCTGGGTAGTGTCTTCAATTGATACATAACTCTGAGCAACTCAATTCATAACTGAATTTATTGAATAACAAAAACAAATAAACCAAACCAATAACAAAAAAAGTGCATAGGATTTTTTCTAAAACAAAAAATGATGTTCAAACATTTGCCATTTTGGAGGTAGCTACCATCATAACAAACGATACCCTTTCACAAAGAAAAAAGTGCATAGAATTTATATTAAAAAATAACAAATCATTAATTTATTTATGTATTAATAATTAATTAATTAATTAATTATTAATTAATAATAATCGATTTTTGGCATCAAGAATCAATGCAGTATATTGTGAAAGTTAGTGTCGCGATGCATTGTCATGACGATTATTTTGCACACCCCTAATATGCATCTCCATATAAAACACACAACAAAAGGAAATCTGTTGTATATTTTGTAATATCTTATTTTGTAGAGCAGCACGGCTTTCTCTCCCTCTTCATCCCTCTTAGTTTTGTTTGTGCTGTTATAGCACTTCTACTGTGAATATCTGATTTAACTCTTAAATTTGCTGAAAAGTAATTTATGACATCATGTCAGATGTTAATGCTTTGCTTAGAATGTTCCACAGTATGGCATTAAATGTGACAAAGCCACCAGGCCAAGTAGGTCATATCTGTGGAGAGGCACTTACAATAAGTGCACGTTTTTTTTAGAATTAGCAAATCATTTTAGAACAATAAAAACAACACCCATAATGAAGTGAATGCAAGACATGCCGTACAGTGGAACACTCCACCAGAAAAGTTACACAGTGTGACTGTCAGCGACACCTTTCACACCTATGAAACACATACGTACAATAGGACATCGTGTACCTGTGAAATGTAAGTGTATCATGTAAACTCCACTCCCTCACTCGCTCACCACCTCACGTCTTCTAGTCTTAAGTCCCCACAGTTTTACCGGGAACAAATAATGGGCAATATATACTTAATATAATTGACAGTGATCATTTTTATGCATTGTCCTAGTCTGTGTATCATGTCACTCCCAGTTTGTCCTCATTGCATCAGATTTTTCAACAGACTCATGAGTAACAATGGAAACAGAAGGGCAATTAAGCTAAAAAAAACCAAACAAACAAAAATTGCCATGTTTACACAAAGATGTTACAAATTATTTTATATCCCAATTACATTTTATTATTTTTACAGAAGTGAAAAGTTAATTAGTGACCTTTACTTACTATACTTTACTATAGATTTAAAAAGTAAACCCCTAGCCTCTCACCGATAACATGTCCCTACTTGAGCCTGAGTTCAGAACAACAGATTCTCCAGCTTCTGCCTGTGTGACTCCCTCTGGCTCATACAGGAAGTCAAAGTCGTGCCTGGGCTGGACTATCTCATGCACACATACACAGCCATTTGAAGGGAATAATTATCAGCCCTGATTGATTTCTAAACACATATTTACCATAACGTCTAATTGCAGATAAATTAATTAGAACATAACTCCCTGGGCACCAAGTCTGAAGAAGTTCTAATTGAATTGCATCAAAGTTTAGATGAGCACATTGTACAGGAAGAGAGTCATCATTATTACTGTTGGTATCTCCAGTCACAATACAAAAATAACCGTGATATGTTGCGTAACTGATAGCAAGGCTCTTTTTATTATGGTTAGTAAATATAAGTCTTTCCTTCTTAACACTGATAAAAAGACACTAGTATTTCTCATAAATGTTAAGATTATGGTGGTGCAAATGCTTTCTATATTAATCATTTTTTCTTACATACAATGTGTGTAGTTTGAAGGTCACTTATTGTCTGTATTTCACATTTAAGCACTCTTTTTGAACAGTGTAGTAACTTTTTATGTTAGAAGCAACAAAGTGATTTTGTTATACCACTGTCTAGTCCATGTTCTTTTTAGGCTATGGGGGAGAGACTGTCGGGTCTACCATAGTCTATTCTATTAAGCGGAAACTGCTACTAATACACTAAAACAACTTTTAATTTTTAACTCATTCACTGCCGGTGACGTCTAATGACGTCCCCTCGAATCCAAACGTTGACTGCCGTGACGTCTATAGATGTCAATTTCGTTTTTCAGCGGGGGTCGCTAGAATACGACCTGGAGCAACTTTGAAGGTGTAATTCACGTCTCCCAACCTGTAGGTAGCGATCTTATCTGCCGATCGGAGACCCGGAAGAGAGGAAGAGATTAGCGTGTGTAGTGTGTATTGGCGAGAGGAGCAAGATGGCGAGGCGAGGGAAACCGGAAAAGCAGATAACTCTTGATCAGCGCCTACGGAGCGGTCTGATCGGTCTTGGGACCCAGGATCCCGGATCAGAGGATCGCAGAGACACGCCGGATCAAGCAGCGAGGTCGGAGCAGAGATCTGCTCTGCCTGAGGCAGACGTGGCGTGCGTGCGCTGTGTGGAGCAGGGACTCTGATCAGAACTACGACAGCGCCAAAGAAGACAAGTACTGACTTGGAGCAGTAGATCCTCGTCTCCAGAGAGGCATGAGATGAGAAGAATTAAGTTTACATGATGCTGCTGTGTGGTAATTGTAATGAATTAAGTTATATGTGTGTGTACATACGTACGTACGTGCGTGCGGGTATAGCTGTGTGTGTGTAAAGGTTTATGCATGGGCTTGTGTGTATGTGCATATATGTGTGTGTGTGTGCGTGTGCGTGTGTGTGTGTGTGTGTGTGTATGTATCAGTCTTTATTATGGGTCTGTACTCTGGGCCTCAGACAAAGCCTCAACAAAGTTCTATTTTATATGAAAAGATATTATTATATCCTGTAAACATCTCTTGCCACTATTGATTTGAACAAATTTTCAATTCACAGAGCCTTATATTCTTATATTTGTAAAATAAAAGTACTTATCTCTTTCTCTGTTGTTTTAGATGTTTGAGGTGTCACTAAATCAATAAGTATTGACGTCAAAATCACCGATCTGCACGAAATCCTTCTTTGCACAAAACGCTCGTTTTCTCCAAAAAAAAAAAAAAAACAGCGTTTTTGCTGAAACTACCTAAGGCTGGGCATCGAAATTCGGTTCCTCCATGGCACCGACCGAAATGCTTAGGTTCTTCTGGGTATCAAAATATGCCTCGTCTTTCGGTTCCACGTTTCGATACCCAGAGGTTAATCACGTGTCGCTCAGATATGTGCCTGCATGCTTATGGTCTGATAATGCCACCTGAGATTGGCTCAAACGCCCACGTGTATGAAAAACACAGCGTGGTCATGCCCCTCGTTCACAGGCAAGGCGACCCGCGCCGCAGTCAGGGTTTAGCTAAACGGCACTAAACCATTTCCCATTCATGTTCAATTGTAGTGCTAAGCCACTACGGGTGCAATATATTTTTGGCCTCTACGTATTTTGGAGCTGTTCCTCACTCTCGACTGCATCTGGAGACGCTACTCTCTGCTAAGAGGATTTCAACTCTGTGTTCTTCTTTGATTCAAGGTAAGATTTCAATTGGAAATTGCAAACCACGGGAAAACAAAGTAATGTCGTCGTGTCTTCTTAAGCGTTTTTCCGTTTATATTGACTTTGCAGTTTGTTGCTAATTGTGTTACAAAGTCGACCAGCTTTTCGTGTGTGTGAGGCTGTGTGTGTGTGAGTGTGTGAGTGAGATAATGTGATGGTGTGCAGTTGTGTTCTTGTTCATTTACTTCAAAAACTTGAATAACATTATATAAAAACTCCATAAACTCCAGTATGTGGAATAGAATGTGTAATGAAATAAATTTTTTTCCTAGAATAAATATAAAATTGGAACCGAAAAAGGTACTGGTTAGGAATCGGTATCGAAATGAAGGTATCGATATTGGTATCGGCATCGAAAAATTTTGATCGATACCCAGCCCTAAAACTACCCTATGTTCTACTATCAATTACTTGAGAACTGAAAAGGTTAGAAGCATATTTTTTTTTCCAGGTGAAAGAAGAGAGTCTACACTTTATTTTGATGTGTGCCATGTTTATACAGTAATCCCTCGTTTATCGCGGGGGTTAGGTTCCAGAAATAGCCCGCAATAAGTGAAATCCGCGAAGTAGGACAACTTTATATTTTACAATTATTATACATGTTTTAAAGGGATATGCCACCCCCAGGGCAAATTTGGGCATCTCCCCACAGTCCAGAGACTAAAATAAGTGGTGGAAAGCGTTTTCCTGCTCACCCAGCCATTGTCCGAGTCTGTCGCCACTGACCGCCGCGGTATCTGCAGCTCCTCCGCCTTAGACTGGAGTCTAACGTCGCCAGAGAAAGATTTCGGCCAAAAGGAATTAATTTGCTTGATGCGTTTCCCAATTACTTTATGTGTAGTGCGCATTCATATCGAGTGCAAATAAATGTGCAAATCAACACGGAGAGCTTGCCTTGGTCATTTTGGGTGGGAACTATTTTTCAGTGCGGAAGAATACAGTCGAATCACGCAGTACGCTGCCAGGGGAATCCCAGTTACGCACCGGGAAGGGAGTTCCCCTGTTGCACAACGTGGTGCGTGATTCGACTGTATTCTTCCGCACTGGAAAATAGTTCCCACCCAAAATGACCAAGGCAAGCTCTCAGTGTTGATTTGCACATTTATTTGCACTCGATATGAATGCGCACTACACATAAAGTAATTGGGAAACGCATCGAGCAAATTAATTCCTTTTGGCCGAAATCTTTCTCTGGCGACGTTAGACTCCAGTCTAAGGCGGAGTAGCTGCAGATACCGCGGCGGTCAGTGGCGACAGACTCGGACAATGGCTGGGTGAGCAGGAAAACGCTTTCCACCACTTATTTTAGTCTCTGGACTGTGGGGAGATGCCCAAATTTGACCTGGGGGTGGCATATCCCTTTAAGGCTGTAAACGCCTCACCACACACATTATACACCTTTCTCAGACTGGTATTAACATTTTCTCACATTTTTCTCTTGTTTAAACACTCAAACTTTTGTAGATTTTCAACAAAATGTATTAATAGTGACGCGTGGGGGGAGACACGGCCCCGGAAGCCCCGCCGGACGTGCGAGGAGCACCGCAACGTCCCTGGATGCGATGCAACGTGCACCAACCCCTTGGAGAAGCTCCACACGTGCACCCCTCATCGTGGAAATCCGTGACAGAGAAACGTGACCGGCGCGATGCCGCGAGCACGAGATAGAACCACCGCGCCCGGACCGCGTGCTCTCAGCCTGAGCCACAAAACAGCCGCACAAAACCAGCAAAGAGCGGTTTAGACCTGGTCTAGTCCCGGTTTAGTTCTGGTCTAGTCCCGGTTTAGTCCAGGGCCAGTCCAGGTTTAGACCTGGTTTAGTTCTTGTCTAGACCTGGTTTAGTCCAGGTTTAGACCTGGTTTAGTCCACGTTTAGTCCTGGTCTAGTCTCTTAGCCAATCAGGACGCAGGACACAATGTTACACTGTAAAAAATGTTACACTATAAAAAAAAATAGAAAATAAAATAAAAAATAGAAAAAATAATCCGCGAAACAGCGAGGCCGCGAAAAGTGAACCGCGATAGAGCGAGGGTTCACTGTATAGTCAAAGAACTCAGTATTCTGTGAGTCTTGTAAAATCAGTGAAAATCCACTGAAACCTCCGGCAGTCTGGGGGATTGAATTCTGAAAACAGGCCGGCAGTGAATGAGTTCATTTTAATTTGCAGACATCTGCAGTTCACCCTCCTAGAGTTATTTTTTTTCTTCTCACCAGTCACAATCTTTGTCTAAAATCATATTTTTGATCCAGTTCCTGTGACAATCTTTCTATTTTGGAGATATTGCCACACAGTGATCCAGTACTTCTCTGTTTTAATGCAACTCTATGGTTGCTCATTTAAATCAAAACATGATGTGTCTGGAAGAACTGTGTGATCATTTCCCAGATAATCCCAGGTTTGAGTCTTGGGGAAAAAGTGTAATTTCTGTGCGGAGTCTGCATGTTCTCCCTGTGTCTGCATGGGTTTCATTCTGATTACACGTTTCAACTAAAAACATGCAAAATCCTCCAACAAAAGCAATCCTGACCAAGCCAAGATCTACACAGCGTTTTACACATTCATTTTACACATAGAAAAATGTAGCTCGATTGACTGCTAATGATTAAAGGGCCCACATTTAATGCCATTTTCTGATCTAAGTTATAATGTTTTCTCATCAAAGACATACCTGGAGTTGTCTTTTGTTACATTCACACATGTGTAACACACAAACCTGCATATTTAGGCCGAGTTCTTCTCTCAAACAGACACACTCTATTCCACCTTGTGATGTCATGTGGTAATACAGGTGCTACACTGTGTTACACCTGTCCATGCATCTTTCTTAGAATCATTTGGATGATGTCAGCCCTGGAATTGCCCATGTCTACTGAACAACTTTTGAGCTTTAGGAATGTAGCGAGACTAATAACCAGACCCCCCAGGATTTCGCGGGCATTTTTTGTGATTGTTGCGGGGTAAAATGCCTGAATTTGCGGGAGCTTTTCCAAAAAGTTGCGATGAAAGTTGCGGTGCTTTTAAGGATTTGTTGCGATTTTGTTGCGGGAGGAAGTGAAAGTTGCGATAAATAGTTGCGATTTTCGCTTTTTGTAATTAAAATTGAGTAATATTTTGAATACTGAGTTATTACTGACAAAGAATAATACAAAGACACAGAGATCACAGATATGGTCCTAAAACAACCTTACCAACATCAAAAATAAATTACTACTAGGAGGGGAACTGTTTCACGCGGTCTTTTGCTGTTATTTTAGTGGGCAAATGGCGCCGCAGACATGTTTCTTTGCCGTTAGAAGCCGTGTCCCAATTCCCAGAGCGGCTCGGAGCGTGGCCCGAAGGACATGTGCGTCACACATTTCGACAGAACACCGGTGCGACGACTGCTGTCCCACTTCTTTTTTTGTCCCATGTGCAGTTAACACGCGGTCCGAAGACCGCAGTCGTTAAGCGGTCCGCGGACTGCAGTCGGGGCTGAGCAAGTGTGCACCTCCTTGACTGCAGTCTGAGCCCCCTTCGGGCCGCGCTCCGAGCTGTGCGCTCTCGGAACTGGGACACGGCCGCAGTTTCGTTTTGTCACACGGAAGTAAAGCAGAAAACTCAACTCAAACCTTTTAGCCGCCGAGAATATGAGGTTGGGTCCTATGGCTTGCAGATTTGTGACGCGCAAAGAGGAGGCTATGGTAACAGATACGCTGAGATCCAGATATGTTTTGTGCATTTATTACAAAAAGAGCGCACACAGCTATGACAGCGCAGCAGGATGAAATGGAACTCATAAAAATGTGAAAGATGAATGGTTTGCTACACCCCAACCCTGACTCTCTCCTCTGTGTGACAGGTGAGCGCGCGCTTTTACACGCACACACTTCCGTACGTGCACACACCCACACTCACGTGACCCACCGCCTCTGCCGCACACACACACACACGCACCGTGCACCTCATCTCAGTTATGTCTCCTACACAGAAGGAAGTTGGTTGGCGTTCAATACGTCGCCGATGACTGGTCAAAATTAGTAAAAAATTGCGGAAAAGTTGCGGTGATTGGTCAAAATTGCAACACCGCCCTGAATTCACGGGGATTGGCTGAAGTTGCGTTGAAGTTGCAAATCGCAACATCGCGAATTCCTGGAGGGTCTGAATAACGTGTGAATGAAACCAAACATAACTCCAGATACGTTTTGGATGAGGAAGCAACATTCAAACAAGGGTTAAAGCTCACAAGGCAAGAGTCATTTCTGTGCAATATAGGACCTTATTTGGCAAACCAGATCAAGCTTACCTGAAGACAATCATTGCAGTTTTACATGGTGGACAGGCCAGAAGGAAAATCTGCAGACAGAAAAAAAGATATTTAATCCATTATCACATGAAAGTGGTCATTACTGAAAAGCCTCAACACTCTGCAAGATTACACAGAAAATGCTATTACTGAAAAGGGAACAATTTGCTTTACGTTTTATGATAATGTAGCATAGTCTCATACAAGGAAGCAGCCTGCGGGCATCTGTAAAGTGCTTCCTTATAGTTCAAAGAATCACATCAGGAAAAGGCTTCAGAGTTAAGACAGGACCCAGGAGGACTGTCACACAATCAGAGCAGCCAGTGAACGCAAAAAGTGTGAGATCCTGTTCAACATGTCCATGGATTCAAGTCTGACTTTGATAAACTGAGCCACAATGCCTGGGAAAAAGCATCTGCACTTTCATCTCATAACAACAAACACTGGTTTAAAGGTGCATTGTGTCCAATGTCCTATGGAGGGTCCGTCAAATGTTTTTCTCCATGGAGATGTTATTCCTATGTCTGGAATGTTTCGCAGTATGGTATTAAATAATTCTATTTTCATGGAGACCAAACCAGACCAGGTTGCAGGTCAGATCTGTGGAGAGGCAACCCTAGTCACAGTTAGAATGCCTGTTGTCTAGGCATTTTTTAAGTAAAAAAAAAAAAACACCTGTAATTGAATAAATGTAATGTAGAACTGTTTAATATCATAGAGTGGATTATTCAAGGCAAAGTCTTCTGTAAGGAGATGATATTATGAGCTCAGGGCCTAATGGCTCTGGGATGTAGCTTGTAATGTGACATTGCATGTGTCTGTGCACTGCACGGACACAAATACTGTACTTACCTGCGAGGCAAAGGCTGGGCGCAGAATTACTGAAAAGCAATTTACTGGGGAGTTGTTGTACAACTACCCACTGGCCCTGGCTCTCATTTCATGGATAGATGTGCTGTCAGATCTCCTGTAGTGCACTCACAACTTTAAATGGTCTGTACTAGCAAATCCAAACTTAAAACTGTTTTGATGATGTTACACCTGGATTTAGGTATTCAAAGTTTAGCAAAGTATGTTGTATTTTTAAAGTAATTCATATACTTCCTGTTGTTAGTGGCTAATAAGTGAGTCGGTTGATGGTCAGCATGATTGAGATGCCTAGGTTTCAAATTGCACTTTGAATGCACTAATTTTACAACAATAGGTCACTTTTACAAAACATGCAAGCATACAGGTATTGGGCTAGGAAATGGGTTGTGTCTGTCAATACAAAACAAGACATTCAAGTTTCTAAATTGTTTTAGTAATGCAACTCTATGCTATAGTTTGTGTTTAGGAAATATTGGAACAGAAAGTCATGTAAATACAGTGATAGGATCTTTATCAACAGTATTTGTCACAGTGAAATAACACTGTCCAGTGAATGTTTTACAATTTCATCATTTTGTAATTTGAGAATTGTTTTGTAGAAAGTTTTGCTGAACTTGCCAAGAAAATAACCTTCAGTTTAATGAGCACCAAGTGTGGACTTTGACTTTGTGACCGCACTGTCTGTCACCAGGATTTCCTCAGCAGTTTTTAATTTCTGGAAGAAGGCAAACCTGCTTCACCCTCCTGTTTACAACACAGGCATACACAATTTTCAAAACATAATTGCAAAACACTCTGTTGCCAAGTACTTCCTTTTTAGAAGAGGCACTACTTCTAAATCAGTTGACACAAGTTCCCAGTACAGCGTGTGTAAATTTACCACTAATGCTCAAACTGTCTATTTGGTGCCATTTTTGCTGTAGTGTATAGTGCAAAACAGTTCAGCTGAAAACAAACCTAACAGGCCTACTCTATGTTGGTAAAATAATGAATATGAACGCTACAGAAATTAGGTTGGGCAATATCTGACCTTTTTCCCATCATATTTAACAATCATACATTTTATCTTAAATTAATGTCTTAATATTAATTTCTTGAACATAAATACAGACTTTTAATCATTGCCATTTAACAGAAAAATATGCAACACTTCCTCCAAACCACATGCTTTGATTTGCTCTAGAACTCTCAATTAAAAAGACTCAAGCTTTGATTTTTTTTTAATTTATTGGTTTATAATCAGAAATGATTGAAACTGTGATCTACTGTCCACTTGCTTCACTCAACCGTATGGTAGTTAAATATAGTAAGTACTAAGTAGTAGTACAAATTAAAATGTCGATACCATTTGTTTAGAATTCATAGAAACTGATGACCGATAAGCTCTGCTAACATTTTTGGAACAATATGTAGGGCTGATTGCAATTGTTTTCCCCAAATTATGTTATATAAATATACTACAAACTCACCCACAGCCCTTTTTTTAACCACAAACCTTTGAGAGAGCAATCTAGTCATGTTTTCAGCAGTCATCTTTTCGCACTAAAGTGTTAAAATAAAGCTGTGTGTGTACTCCTTAGGCAGCAGAAACAAAACAATATACCAGCCTGTGCTGGAGATTTAAGGCAGATAGCCGATGCACTAAAAAGTCAATATATCTCCAAGTAGTAGTAAATAAGGACCAAAGTTTGATTATGCAACAGTTATCAGTTAACTCGCAGCATAATCCAGGACACGATGGTACTATAAAGCAACACATTTAACCCCCGGTGCCTCTTGAATTGTCAGTGCTAGTTTGTATTGGCTACAGACCCTGGCCTCATAAAGATGCAAGGAGTTCACTGGGCATGGACTGTGTGAGCCAATGTGTCTGCTCTTGATTCAAGCAAAGAACACTGATGTCTGTGTGAAATGCAACAAGTCAGCAGTGAACTCACAAGGAGCAAAGACAGACACTGGTCACAGTTAGTTAGTAATCGTCAAAAACTGCTATTGATTAAAATTAAATTGAGTGACAGGAAAATGTAGTGTTGAGTATGATCACAAATTTGAGCCATTTTGCCAACCCTCTAATTAAGTCTGTTAAACCTGAGTAGGGCTGGGCGATTTGATGATAAAAAAAACTCAATAGAGGTGTAATCCCTGAGACAATCTGCACCTTGGCCAATATTGTCATATTGTCATTCAGTGTTTTTCGGTTTAATGCAGCTTTATACTCAAACAGAAACATTTTAAAACTGGTGACTCCTTTTATTGGTCAGCCTCATTTATGCTTTAAGTGAGTAACAGGTTGATTTAACCATAAATGGTGATAAAACTGGAACTGTCATCCAAGCTCCTGTCACATCATTTTCATTGTCATTGTCAATGCTGGTCAAATTATTTTGTAAAGGAATATTCCCTACCCCTAGTTAAATACCTTCAGTCCTTCAGTTCTAACCAGACCCTCCAGGAATTCGCGATGTTGCGATTTGCAACTTCAACGCAACTTCAGCCAATCCCCGCGAATTCAGGGCGGTGTTGCAATTTTGACCAATCACCGCAACTTTCCCGCAATTTTTACTAATTTTGACCAATCATCGGCGACGTATTGAATGCCGACCAACTTCCTTCTGTGTAGGAGACATAACTGAGATGAGGTGCACGGTGCGTTTGTGTGTGTGTGTGCGGCAGAGGCAGTGGTTCACGTGAGTGTGGGTGTGTGCACGTACGGAAGTGTGTGCGTGTAAAAGCGCGCGCTCACCTGTCACACAGAGGAGAGAGTCAGGGTTGGGGTGTAGCCGTATTTTTTGTTGACCGCAAACCATTCATTCATCTTTCACGTTAATCTGTTCATCCTGCTGGTTTTCATGAGTTCCATTTCATCCTGCTGCGCTGTCATAGCTGTGTGCGCTCTTTTTGTAATAAATGCACAAAACATATCTGGATCTCAGTGTATCTGTCACCATAGCCTCCTCTTTGCGCGTCACAAATCTACGAGCCATAGGACCCAACCTCATATTCTCGGCGGCTAAAAGGTTTGAGTTTGGAAACCGCAACATTCTGCTTTACTTCCGTGTGACAAAACGAAACTGCGGCCGTGTCCCCAGTTCTCAGAGCGCACAGCTCGGAGCGCGGACCGAAGGGGGCTCAGACTGCAGTCAAGGAGGTGCACACTTGCTCAGCCCCGACTGCAGTCCGCGGACCGCTTAACGACTGCGGTCTTCGGACCGCGTTTTAACTGCGCATGGGACAAAAAAGAAGTGGGACAGCAGTCGTCGCCCCGGTGTACTGGCATGTGCCCGAAGGGCACATGCCCTTCGGGCCACGCTCCGAGCCGCGCGCTCTGGGAATTGAGACACGGCTTCTAATGGCAAAGAAACATGTCTGCGGCGCCATTTGCCCACAAAAATAACAGCAAAAGACCGGGCGAAACAGTTCCCCTCCTAGTAGTAATTTATTTTCGATATTGGTAAGGTTGTTTTAGGACCATATCTGTGATCTGTGTCTTTGTATTATTCTTTGTCAGTAATAACTCAGTATTCAAAATATTACTCAATTTTAATTACAAAAAGCGAAAATCGCAACTATTTATCGCAACTTTCACTTCCTCCCGCAACAAAATCGCAACAAAAACCTTAAAAGCGCCGCAACTTTCATCGCAACTTTTTGGAAAAGCTCCCGCAAATTCAGGCATTTTAGCCCGCAACAATCACAAAAAATGCCCGCGAAATCCTGGGGGGTCTGTCTAACTCACTTGTTTTGGCTGCCTGTTGAGAGGGCCCCTTCCACATTCTGTAAAGTATTGTAAAAGCGTCTTTATGTGTTTAGTTTTGGCTGGTCAGTCGTTTTGGCGCTTCCTGCTTAAGATGAAATGGCAGTAATAGAAAAGTAAAAAAAAAAAGGACAAAATGGCCCTCACTAGCCCCACCAGAAACTGGCATTTCCTCTGTAAAGATTTCTGTTGCTGCTTGTTGTTACATTATGAAGAAGTGAACTTTATTGATCTCACACTGGAGAAATTCTTCTCTGCATTTTAACCCATCCTATATATGTATATACATATATTAGGAGCAGTGGGCAGCACACACATTAGGGCGCCCGGGGACCATCTCCATGATCTTCTTGCTTCGGTTTGGTCAGGACCTAAGCTGGAGGTACCTATGGTGCATGTTTTGGGTTGGTGGGGGAAACCGGAGTGCCCGGAGGAAACCCACCCAGACACGGGGAGAACAGGCAAACTCCACACAGAAAGGCTCGGGCGACCCGGGGATCGAACCCAGACCATGCATGCAAACGCCACACAGAACACACACGGAAAGGTCTGGGCGACCCGGGGATCGAACCCGGAACCTTCTTGCTGTGAAGCAAGAGCGCTAACCACTCTGCTACCGTGCCGTGTTTGTTATCAGTGTTTGTTATTAGCGTCAGTTATTTCTCTTTAACCTGTATCTATATAAACAGTGAGGATCGCCTTTGACCCAATACATTGATCATAATAAAGTCCCTAGAGAAATTAAGATGCCATTTCCAAAAAAATAAAATGTATCTTCAGGGAAGTATATTCCATTGAAAGTCAAAGGCTCCAGAGCCCAGGAGAGAAAGTCGGATAATCTGCTAATTACATCTGAATCCCCATCTGGTTTTATTCTGACTCACAATTCGAAACACACCCATGAGTTTGAGCAGGGCCCATGGGCTACAATGACAGTAATGCTGAACATAACTCCCCATTCTGAGTGATCATCTTGGCTAATTCACTCACAATCTAATTTGAGTCTTTTAGCACAGAAACCACAGGAAAGAGACACACCACAAAGACATTTCCTGTAACAGCTTCTGATCTGTCCTTTCAGAGACAACCCAACCTCAACTCACACTGATATATTATTACACAATTGGTTAAAAGTATAGTACAGTATAGTCCAAAGTAAAAGTAGATGACTTTCAGTACATGTTTGTAGAACTATAATATATTCTATAGCCCTATAGTATTAACTACACCTGTTTTGCATTTGGTGTTGCCACATATCTGGGTGCACCACTACTTCCTAAATCATGTATTCAAATAGTGAATGATGCCTGCTGTAGATCACAATAACAAAGGTCGTCACAAATCACCAAGGGCGTTTTCAACTATCACTGACCATATAAATCTGAGGGTGGGGGTCTATCCATCAGCACCAAGTATGGCTAGGCTCAAATACTTCACATGTGGTATTCATCTTTCAGAGAGTTCTTATGACATTACAATGCAATAGCCCTGTGAGAGTGCAGGACAGAATCACTACTTGTTGCTTTGGTTGAGATTATGGTGACAGAAATCATTTAATTTCAATCATTTTCGCTTATACTTTTTGTTGAGTAGGCTAGTCACTTCATTTAATATTAATAAACCTTGCTTTTCAGTCAGTATAGTTAGTTACAAGTTGCATGTGCATGTCAAAAGAATATGAAGCAAAGTGTGAGATTTGTTACACCATTAAAGGCAATATAGTAATATTTTTTACACTCTGGGGAGAATTTTTTTTAAAAAGTCTAAGCCAGATGTGAGTGATCAGGAAGGTTGTTTTGTTTAGCAGAAGCCATACTGCGTAGACTGGATGAAGAAAAACAGAGAAATAAAGGATTGGTCGTCGTGTGTTATCCTTACCTGAATCATGGTCACGACATGGCAGGGGTTCAGGAGATATATGACAGTTTTGGTGGCAAATTTAAACCCCACTTCAATGCCAAAGGTCATGCACAACCCAACCAGCAACAGGTTTTTTCCTAAACTGTCCTCCTTTGCTTTTATGCAGTCTTTCCCGATCACTTTCACGTCTTTGAACATGCTTATTTTCTTCAACGCCAAACCAATTTCCACTAACGATATAACGACGATAAGAAGAGTCTCAATTAGCCGCTGTTGAGGGGCAATAAAAGCGGCACACTCGGGACCCCCATTCCCCTCAAATTTGGGGTCCACTCCGCCGTATACCCAGTCCAACAGGCTGTAAATGTTATATCTGGACATATTCCTCTTCTCGTAGTGGAAAAGGTAGGAACAAGATGGAATAAAAGACGTCACACTGACTTCTTGGCGAAACATGAAATGCGAGATTTCTCTTTCGTAACTCGTCGAGGGAAGCTAGGCAATCCACCGCCTTCTTCATGGGTTCAATATAGCCTCAGTGATGCCAGTCTAAGACATCCCCGTTTTCCCAAACACGAGGAAAATCGGGAATGCAGAAGGTGGTCTTAATGCAGGACAAGCATCTCTTCCCGTAAACAATTAATATAATTTGCAATATCACAGTCTATGTGGCTCATTCACACCTGGTTTAGGATAATGCTGTGGTTAGC
The DNA here is from genome assembly GCA_036785185.1 of Paratrypauchen microcephalus. Taxonomy (NCBI): domain Eukaryota; kingdom Metazoa; phylum Chordata; class Actinopteri; order Gobiiformes; family Gobiidae; genus Paratrypauchen; species Paratrypauchen microcephalus. The sequence goes on from JAVJIX010000034.1 coordinate 1,828,960, forward strand.
GTTAGCGTGTTAGCAACGCAGTCAACTGGATTCATAGGTTTATTAATCCCTGGATTTGAGCTCTCAGGCTGTGAATTTTATAACGGGATTATGTGGACTTGACTGGAGGGTAAACAAATGAAAACTTTCAGAAGAACATTGTCCTAACCTTAACCATATTATTGTAAACATGTGGAATCTGTACAAAAACTCACTTCCATACAACATAGTGGTGGTGGTGGTGATATATTTTATGTTTGATGTTTAAATAATTGTGATGTGAATAAGAATATTGTATTAGCAAAAGGACGTTGGATATAAGTGCTTTTAATTTGTATTTTATTATTATTATTTAAACTGAAGCTTTAATTCGCTCCTTTATTCTCACTGCCTGGTAGTCAAGCCTTTGGGAATAATAAAAAGATCACGTGACCCCAAGCGATCCCAGAAAGAGCAGCGTTGTTAGCATAGCGGTAGCGCGAAGCTAAAACTAAAACAGTTCTTTTTGCAGAAATGTCGAAAAGCCAAGCGCTTAAAGCTCTGATAAGTGAGCGGCTGACTGTTGCGGCTGAAGAAATATTTGGGCTGTTTGAAAGAACGATAGCGGAGTATGAGGAGGAACTGTGTCGCTCCTTAGAAGAGAACCAGAGAAAACAGGAGCTGCTGGACTCGGTTCTGAATCCTTTGAGCCCGAGAGGCGTGCTGCTCAACACGGGTGTTCAGATCGTCTCAACGAGTTGCACTCAGACACCACAAATTAAAGAGGAGCCAGGGGAGAATATCGTCAAGGAGGAGGGAGAGCAACTCCCAGCGCCCCCTCCAGAGTCCTGCGATGTCTGTGTGAAGACAGAAGAGTCATCACTGCTTCAGCAAAGACAAACTGAGCATAGAGAGGAGACACGGGGAGAGGACACCAACGCAGAACCACACTTGCATTCAGAGATTAAGGGAGAGCAATTCTCTGACACTGACAATGATGAAGACTGGGGTGCTCCATTTGGCTGTTCAGCTGCACAGATGGACATCGAAGTCGATGAAGACTACGACAGCCAAGTAGACAGAGGCACATCTGCACAGATCCTTAACCTGTCCTCCAAATACAGTGCTGCACCAGAGACGAGTTCCACTGTAAACAATGTAAACATTGCAAGAGCAGCTGAAGGAGCTGAGAGGAAGATGCACCAGTGCTCTATGTGTGAGAAGGGATTCATGAGGAAATGTGACTTACTGCAACACGTGAGAGTTCACACGGGAGAAAAACCATTCAGATGTTTGACCTGCAATAAAACATTTGCCCGACGAAATAATCTCGAACAACATCTAAAAACACACACAGGAGAGAAACCCTTTAGATGTTCTTTTTGTAAGAGGACATTTAGCCGTAAGACCAATCTAAACACACATGTTAGAATACACACTGGCGAAAAACCTTACAGATGTTCATTATGTCCACAAACCTTTGCTCATAGCATATCAGTAAAATTACATTTACAAAAACATGCTGGTGAAAGACCATACAGCTGTCCATCATGTGAGAAGACATTTACTCAAAAGAGTAATCTAGATGCACATGTGAGAATACACACATGTGAAAAACCTTACAGCTGTCCCATTTGTAATAAAGAATTTAGACAAAGCTGTCAGCTCACACAGCACATAAAGACTCATAAGACTGAACATGCCTAAGGTTTAGTGGTTGTGTTCATGACATGTTTAAAACCTCAAAGTCTGTATTAGAGTTGGCTGCAAACGATTCATAATGTGCATGGTTTGATGGCTAAGCTCCTGTACTTCATTCTGAACCAGAGAGACAGGCAGCTACTTCCAATTTTACAGTGCACTGCATGATATAAAGACTATTTTCCTGAACTTGAAGGACTGCAGCTAAAATTTGTTATTGTAGTTATTGTAGAGGTTTCAATTATTGTAGTTATTGTAGAGGTTTCAATTGGATGACTACTCAATTGATTGTTTCTATTGTATCCATTTTAACCAAATAAAAGTTGCATAAACATAAAAATGTGTATATATTTTTAGGACCACTTCACAGGTAAACCGTGCCACCAGTGACTGATCATGTGTATGCAGTTAAAGGTGCACTATGTAACATTTCTGGTGGAGGGTATGTCACCTGCTTGTCTCCAGAGATGTTAATGTTTTGCTTGGAAGTTTCCACCGTATGGGGTTAAGGTTGTCATTGGCGGCACGGTGGCTGAGTGGCTAGCACTCATGCTTCACAGCAAGAAGGTTCGGGGTTCGATCGTGTGGCACATTGGTATGGCCGTAAGATTCGCGTCACCCGAGCCTTTCTGTGTGGAGTTTGCATGTTCTCCCCGTGTCTGGGTGGGTTTCGTCCGGGCACTCCGGTTTCCCCCATCAACCCAAAACATGCACCATAGGTAAAATCCTCCAGCTTAGGTCCTGACCAAACCAAAGCAAGAAGATCATGGAGATGGTCCCTGGGTGCAGTAATGTGCTGCCCACTGCTCCTAACAGGATGGGTTAAATGCAGAGAAGAATTTCTCCTGTGTGAGATCAAAAAAGTTACTTCTTCTTACTGTGTCTTTTCATTTACAAATGTTTCTATTACTAAGAAATACATGCTTTCTTATTGTGACTGGGGTTACCTCCACAGATCTGGCCTTTAAATTGGCCTTGTGTGTCTTTCCCTGGAGATTCTAAGTTTAAAGTCATACTGTGGAATATTTCAGGCAAAGCAATAGAGCTCTCCATGTAGACAAGCAGATGGCGGACCTTCTACCTGAAAAATTTGACTTAGACTTAGACAAACTTTATTGATCCACAAGGGAAATTGTTTTGGGTACTGTAGCTCACTCATCAAATATAATATATAACAGAGGGTAACAAGAAAAAAATAGATGGATACATAGTGTACATTAACTGTTAATAAGTAGGTCTGCACACTTCTAATGTTTAGTTTGTGTTTATGAGGTCCGAGGGGGTTGATCAGTTTAGTTCATGTTGAGGATTTGGAGATGAGCAGAAGAAGCAGCCTCCCTGCACCACTCTGCACCACTCTGTCCAGTTCAATATGAGCACAAGCTGGTACCCAGGCTCTAAATCTGCTGAACCTGTCATGACAAGATAGTCAGATAAGGGCAGCTTTGTAAAGTCCAGTCCCTTAGGCATGTGTGAAGAGGCCAATTAGTGGAGGATATAGAGAGAAAGTGAGGAGGAACAGCTGTGGGGAGCTACAGTAGCGATGGTAGATGTTGGTGCTTGTAATGCTAAAACAGCTCTTCTGTCATAGGTACCTCTGACTTTTAAAGTTTCCATTTAAAGGTTGTTTTGGGCCTAATAATAATAATAAAAAAAACAGGCATTAGTCTTATTTAGTGCCTTTCAAGATGCTGTATAATCCCATTCATTTCATAATCTGTGGTGGTTAACTGCTATTGTAACCACAACTGCCTTGGGGTAGACTGACAGAAGCAAGGCTGCCAATCAAAGCCATTGGCCCCTCCCTTGTTTTGCAAAATTGGCATGGAATGCACAACCAATCTGAAATAATAAAAATGTATTGCTTATAAGATAAAGGACT